>CM061531.1:140043385-140081275 GCA_030545055.2 Neoaliturus tenellus | reverse complement strand
TATTTATGTAAAAATGAATATACTATGGAAAATCACAAGGTACGTGATCACGACCATCTAACAGGATATTATAGAGGTGCCGCATGTAACAGATGTAATATTAACTATCAAATTCGCAACTTCATACCCGTAATTTTGCATAACCTAAGTGGTTATGATTCACATTTTATTATACCAGAATTGGGACGAGATGATGGAAAAATTGATGTGATAGCGGAAACCACTGAAAAGTTTATTAGTTTTAGTAAAACGGTTGGAAATATGAAGTTACGTTTTCTGGACTCTTACCGTTTTATGTCATCTAGCTTAAGTAAACTCACTGAAAACTTGAAAAAAGAAAATTTTATAGAAACAATGAAGATTGTAAGTAGAGATAAATTGGATTTGGTTCTCCGCAAAGGTGTTTTTCCCTATGATTACATCGATTGTTTGGAAAAATTTGAAGAAACATCACTTCCGCCAAGAGAAGCCTTCAAGAGTAAGTTGTATGAAGAGGACATCAGTGAAGAGGACTATCAACATGCTTGTAAAGTGTGGAATGAACTAGGAATGACAACATTGGGAGAATATTCCGACTTTTATGTGAAATTAGATGTGACTTTACTTTGTGATATAATGGAAGAATTTAGAGATACCTGTTTTGAAGCATATGGATTGGACCCACTTCATTCTTATACATCGCCTGGACTAGCATGGCAAGCTATGTTGAAAGAAACAAACTGTAGACTTGAACTTATTACAGATATAGATATGGTTTTGATGATAGAGTCAGGTGTTCGTGGAGGATTGACGCAAAGTGTAACCAGACATGTAAAAGCTAACAACAAATATCTCCCAAACTTTGATACATCACAACCAACAACATTCTTAGGTTATTTTGACGCAAATAACCTATATGGATGGGCTATGTCAAATCCTCTTCCATATGGTAATTTCAAGTGGGCGAACCCTGATTCGATCGGCAATATAATGGACATACCCAAATACGGAGATACTGGATACATTTTGGACGTCGACTTTCAATATCCTGAACAGCTGCATGATCACCACTACGATTTACCACTATTGCCAAAGACGGAAATATCTCCAACTGGTAGATGGCCCAAATTAATGATGACGTTAACCAACAAGTCGAGATATGTAGCTCATTATTGGACAATACAGCAAGCAATAGAAATGGGATTAAAAATAATAAGAATCAATAGAGCAATACAATTCAATCAATCTTGTTGGTTAAAACCATACATCGACAACAACACAAAAAGAAGGAGTGCAGCAACATCCGCTTTTCAAAAGGACTTTTTCAAATTAATGAATAATTCAATATTTGGCAAAACATTGGAAAACAAAAGAAAACATAAAGATGTAAAATTAGTTAGCGATCCGGCGAAATTGCAAAAATTAGTACAAAAACCAAACTTTGGAACAAGTGTAATTATTAACGAGAATCTTGTAGCTGTTACAATGGACAAAATCTCAGTTACAATGGATCGTCCTCTATATGTGGGAATGTCTATCTTGGATATTTCTAAAACCCACATGTATGACTTTCATTACAACAAGATGGTGAAGTTTTATGGAAGAGAAAACATCGGGATAGCATATATGGATACAGATGCTTTCATTTATTGGATAAGAACAGAAGACATGTATGAAGATCTACGTACTTTTGTATATACTACTGACTTTGACTTTTCAGATTATCCTAAAGATCATCCCAACTATGACTACGATAGAAATAAAAAGGTGTTGGGCAAGTTTAAAGACGAAACAAATGGTGTACCAATGGAAGAAGTTGTCGCTTTAATGTCCAAACTGTACTCATTCCAACTGTACATCAGTGAAAAGGATGAACATCAAGTGGTGAAGAAAGCCAAAGGCATCAAGACTTCATATCTAAAGAAGAAAGTGCAGTTTGAACATTATAAAAGATGTTTATTTGAAAATGTGGAAACAACCGCAACATTTAACACCATCAGAAGCTACAACCATATACTGTATAGTGTAAAGCAAACAAAGTGGGCATTAAGTTATAAGGATGATAAACGCCACATTCTTGAAAATAACATCAACACATTGCCATTCGGCCACTATTCCCTAATCCCTATTGATCAGTAAACCTTTTCTTCGTCCTTTACCTTCTTCCTTTTTCCTTTCGTAAAGAAGAGGGGACATGACAAGCCCAATGTCATGTTCCCTCTTTTTTACACAAACGTAAAATGGCCTTGACCTATATCCTAACCGTATATAAAAGAGGATAAACCATTCTAGAGATTAGTACCTTTACAAGCGATGTGGAAGACACAACTGAAGATGGAAGACTTAAAAAATAAAATTGTAAACGAACTTCATAAGCCGGCAAGAAGAAAATTTCCTAGAAGAAGAACAGTTATAAAAGGAATGAATGATCTTTTCCAAGCCGATCTCATTGAAATGATACCACATAGTAAGTTGAATAAAGGATTCAAATACATTTTAGCGATTATAGACTGTTTTACTAAAGTGGCTGATGCCTTACCGCTAAAGGACAAGACTGGTAAAAGTGTTACGAAAGCTATGGAAACGGCTATACAAAGAAATAAATTCAACATCAAACATCTACAAACTGATGATGGGAAAGAGTATTTTAACAAAGACTTTGCAGCTTTAATGAAGAAGTATAAAATAAATCATTATTCTACAAATTCTGAAGTTAAAGCTTCAATAATAGAAAGATTCAATAGAACATTAAAAGGAGCAATGTATAAAACATTTTCCAAACGAGGATCATATGTTTGGTATGATATCTTACCGCAACTTATAAAAGAATATAACAACAAGTATCATCGAACCATTGGTATGAAGCCTAACCAAGTAAATAGCGGTAATGCTAAGATGGTATTAAAACGTATTAGGAATAATACAACTCCTAAACGTGAAAAAATGCAGCCTAAAACATTTAAAGTTGATGATAAAGTTCGTATAAGTAAGTACAAAGGAGTATTTAGTAAAAGATATCTGCCAAACTGGACTAATGAAGTGTTTACAATCTATAAAGTACAACCAACAATACCTGAAACTTACATCTTAAAGGACAACAAGGGTGAATTACTCGAAGGTGGATTCTACGGACACGAGTTGTTAAAATCATCAGTCGGCGATGTATATCTTGTTGAAAAAATTTTACAAAGAAAAAAGGATAAGGTTAAAGTACGTTGGTTGGGATTTGATAAAAGTGAAGACTCTTGGATCCCTACAAAAGACTTGGTGTAGTAATTTGTGAACTCATTACGTGTTTAACCTTTACACAAGATGGAGATTGTGCAACAAAAGGATCGATTTTTTATTAATAATATTGATGAATTAACAGTTGACAACGACAAGTTAAATCATGGAAAACATGGTGAACTACTGCCAAACACAATAAGATGTTTAATAACTGGACCGTCAAATTGTGGAAAGACGAATGTGGTTTTTAATTTAATAACAAATCCTAAAGGATTACGTTTCAACAACATTTACATTTTTTCCAAATCTTTGCAACAACCCAAATATCAATTATTGGATAAGGTACTCGCAAGTGTGCCTGAAGTTAATTTTTACAAGTTTAATGCTAGTGAAACTATAATGGAGCCAAATGAGGCTAAACCATTTTCTATATTTATATTTGATGATGTATCTTGTGAAAATCACGACACTATTAGAAGTTATTTCGCCATGGGAAGACATTACAATATTGATAGCATTTATATTGGTCAAACTTACAGTAAAATTCCAAAACAATTAATAAGAGATAATGCAAATCTACTTATTATCTTCAAGCAGGATGAAACAAATTTAAAGCACATATATAATGATCATGTAAATGCAGACATGTCATTTGATAAATTTAAAGAAATGTGTGGCAAAGCATGGGCTGAAAAATATGGATTTCTTGTTATTATGAAAGAAGAAGCTATAAAAAATGGAAGATATCGTATAGGGTTGGATAAATTTGTATTAATCCATTGAACGATTGATGATACGTTTAGTAATAGATTGGTCTTCACAGCGTAAACATGGTGAACCAAGAAAAACTATTAAAAGAAATAAAATCACTGAGTGACTCAATTAGACTTAAAAATCGAGCATTAAGAATGGGTTTGAATGAAAGAGAAGAATTCCTGGAGACTACATTTAAGCCTATTACAGAACCTTTAAAACAGATAACAGAAACTATTGGTAAACCTCATTATGAAGGAGATGTTTTGCTACCTGTTTCTAAATTTGAAGTAAAGAGTTTGAAAAAGGAAGAAGATGATGATGATTCTTACACAAGTGATAGTGAAGTTTCTCAAAAAGAAGAAGAAGAAACAAGACAAGAAGAACCAGAAATAAATGTTGAAAAAGAAGAAGAACAAGAACAACATATACCTGAAGCAGAGCAATCAATTCCAAATCTAACAAAATTAAGTAGTGATATATTGCAACAAGGACCTCTTGGAAGAAAGTATATCATGAAAATGTTACATGAAATAAAAAATAACCCAAAATTACACAAGTCACATGTATATGGTGCGAGAATTGATGGAAATGAATTAAAAATAGGAGATTCAAAAGTACATTTGACTGAAGATGATGATATTGTTATTGGTGAGCATAAATATAAAGGAACAAAAGGATTATTTGAACTGATTTTCAAAAATATACCTATAAGATATACGCTTCAAGATTTAAATACTTTTAAAGAAATTTTGCAAAATACTAATGCTCATAAGAAGAATTACTCCAAAGATTCAATGATAAATAGAACACGCGCAACTAAATATACAGTTGTAATAAAAAGATTGTTTCCCCTGAAAAAACTACCAACATTACGAACTGCACCTGCTGTGAAAAAACCGCTTAAGAGGAAGTCATTATCACTTATGGACTTATCACTTATTGATGAATATGGTAAAAAGAAAAAAGGAGAAACTCCAACATCTGGTAAAGGTTTAATGAAAAACCTATATAATACAAATGTGATTTACTATAATGATATAAACAAATTGGTTGATAGAATGAGACTATTACATGAAGCCATGGAAGCTGGTCATACAGGTTTAAATAATGAATGGGTGGCTTTAGTTGACGAACTTCGAAATCGTGGAATAATTGTATAAATCATCACGGATATATAAGAGAGCAGTGAGCATACAGTGGATCAGTTCAATCATGAGCGTTGACAAGTTCGGACGGTACTCCGGGGTAGGAGTACAAGGAGGAGAAAACAGAAAAAGAAGTGGATTGCCGCAAACAACTGAAGGTGACTATGATATGAGTAACAAACGTCTAAAATTTGTTAAAGACCCAGAAGAAGATACAGATGGAGCAAATTTTAAAACAGTAAAAGAAGCAACTTCAACATCATTGAAATTAAACAAGAATACTTATGATGTTAAATCACATAGAATAATTAATGTTGGTAAACCAACTGACAGTTCTGATGCAATTACTAAAGAGTATTTATCATCTGAACTTTTAAATACTTTAAAATTGCAATGGGGTAATAATTTAAAAGACGGACAGACATATGATGCTGGGAATCATAGAATAACCAACGTGGCAAATCCAAAAAATGATAAAGATTCAGTTAATAAAGAATATTTACATTCTATTATACCGGAAAAGACTCAACACGGATTTTCTTTTTATAAATTTATTATAAATGACATTGGATACCCAAAGGAAGACGGCGATGCTGTAAACCTGAAATACATCAAGGACAACTGTATTTTACAAGATGGTGATGAAATCAATTGTCATGGGAAAGTGTTGTCAAATGTAAAGTTCGGTTCTCAACCAAAAGACGCTGTTACTATGGAACAACTATCTAAAGAATTAAAAAGGGGAACATCGAATTTTGTAAAACATGAAGATGCCGTGCTAAAGCGAGGAGATACATTTATACATGGAAATGAAAAGTTTGATTTAATGCAAGGAAAAAATGATGAATGGGATGCAGGACATAAAACAATAACAAATGGAAGATTTGGTATAAAAGATTCGGATGTACCTTTGATGGTACAAACATTAATTGCGAGTGGTGGTAGATTAGGTACATACGATGGTCGTAATAGAAGAATAAAAAATATTTATCCTGGTTATGAAGATGATGATTGTGTTACATTGAGACAAACAATAACTTGGGATAAACACTTTGGGACCAAATATGATGCAAAGATGAAGAAAATAATTAATATTTTACCAGGAGAAGATTTAAATGATGCTGCTACTATTGGACAAGTCATAACAACGTCAAAAAGTGATTCGACCGCTTACACGTGTAATGATAAACGTATTATGCAGTTACACGATCCTCAACATCCGAAAGATGCTGTAACTTTAGATTGTTTAATAAGAATAGTGGGAAACTTACTTATCGATACCCACAATCATATAGCTAGTACAACGAGTCATGTGATGATTCAACCCGATGAACGAGAAGCTTGGATTAAAAATAGAATCATAAATCAGTATATAATTAATTTGAATAATTAAATATTTAAATATAAAACATTGCGCACGAGTTATTCATTTATGTAAAGCAGCTCGTGGAGTAAACACGCTGGTTATATAAGACAACATAATGAAGACCGCACCTCTCAGTCATCGTCAAGACAGCGACAAGAAAGGACGTGGTATAACATCAGCTGCGTTATCCCTTCTAAGACGGATTCCTGTTGGTGCTGTTCTAAATCGAGCAATAGACGCTTTACCATACGAATTTCATCTGCCCGGAGGCTATCAATATTGTGGACCCGGAACTAAGTTGGCAAAACGTTTGGCAAGAGGAGATCCTGGAATTAATAAATTAGATCAAGCTTGCAAAGAACACGATATAGCGTATTCCAAGTTTGCAGATTCAACAAATAGATCAATAGCGGATAGAGCGCTAGCGGAAAAAGCTTGGCAAAGGGTTAAATCAAGTGACGCCAGTATTGCGGAAAAAGCAGCAGCTTGGGCAGTGACAACAGCCATGAAGACGAAAGCTAAGTTTGGTGGTGGAAGACGACGCGGGAGAAAACCTAGTAAAAAAGAAGCTGCAAAAAGGGGCGGGAACATCAAAAGAAGACGTCGCACTAACCCTAAAAGGAAAGTCAAGAAAACATCCATATGGTCAATGGTAAAAAACGGATCGGGTCTTTACTTAAGACCGTACCGTGTGTATTAAATGAGAAGAATAAATTGATAATTCCAAATGAAGCATTAACAAACTATCAATTGTCAAAATATGTGAAATGTTTAAGAATACCATTCTTCAGAGGAGTTTTTATGAAAGATACATTACCAAATAGAGTGTGGAAAAATGAAACTGGAATAGTAAACTTAGACTCTAATTATGGACCAGGTACTCATTGGGTATGTTATAAAAAACTTGGAGAAAATGTTTACTACTTTGATAGTTTTGGAAATTTACCGCCACCAAAAGAACTTCAACATTATTTTCGGGACTCCAAGAATATATTCTACAACTACAAAAGAGAGCAACCTAGCAATACAGAAATATGCGGACATTTATGTTTAGAGTTCCTAGCGAAGAGCGTCAGTCAGCTTTAAGATGTCATCGTATACAGTGTCGCTGAGCGGAAATTCGTCAACATTGAAAAGTACACTTTTCCCAGCATTACGTTTATCTACGGACAAACTATGGGAAGCAGCATTATTGGATTTGACTACATACAATTCAATTCCCAATGTTACAGAAGGAAAAAATAATTTACTACATTATTATGAAAGTAAAGATGAAAAAGGAAATTATTCACAATTAAAAATAATTCCATTATCTACAGGAGCATATGAAATAGACGATATAAACCAAGTATTACAAAAGAAACTTGGAGAAGAAAACATTTGTATAAAAGGTAATAATAATACATTAAAAGCAGAAATAACTTCAAAGTATTATATAGATTTTAGCTTAGACCACTCAATCGGCAATTTGCTCGGATTTTCAAAGAAGAAAGGAATTTTAGCTCCTGGAAATGATTATACTGGCGATACAACAGTAACAATATTAAAGGTGAACAGTATTGATGTAACGTGTAATATTATACACGGATCATATAGAGATGGAGTAAATCAACACATATTACATACATTTTACCCCACAGTAGCTCCTGGTTTTAAAATAGTTGAGAAGCCACAAAACCTGATATACCTACCGTTAAACACCAGTTTCATTTCAGACATCGTACTGAACATATTGGATCAAGACGGCATTAGTGTTGACTTTAGAGGAGAAACAATAACTATACGGTTACATATCAGAGCAGCAACATAAATTCAACATGGGATTATCATTTAAACCACAACGGAAGAGTCGGGAGCTCAGTAGCTCCTCAACATTCGACGAGTTAACACCGGACAACATACGCTTCCTACAGAAGATCGGGCTAAAACTTGCCAACCATGGATATACTGGATATAGCGCAAGGACCGACATTCGACGAAACCCTATGGGAGAAGGAATATCACACTCACAACCCTTACACTTCATCAAAATTAAATAATAATGATGAAATAAGGATTCCCATTCAACAACAAGATATCTACACATTACCATGTGAAAGTTATTTATATATCGAAGGAAGAGTAACAACATTGGATGGAAAATCTGGTTCAACTGTTCCTTTTATAAATAACCCTATGGCATATCTGTTTGATGAAATTAGATATGAGATATCTGGAGTAACAGTTGATTCAACAAAAAAAGTTGGTATATCAACAACTTTGAAAGGATTGACTTCAATAACACCCCATGAAAAGAATTCTTTAATCTCGGCTGGATGGGTGACTCCTGATAAAGACACTATTACTCCTAATTCAAAAGGTTACTTTGATTTTAATGTGCCTTTACGATTGCTTTTGGGATTCGCAGAAGATTACAAGAGAATAATAATAAATGTAAAGCAAGAACTGGTACTGCTCAGATCTTCAACGAATAAGGATGTAATACAAGCGCCAAGTGGAACAAAAGATGCCGATTTGGAATGGCAACTTCAATTGGATAAAGTTGTATGGAGAGTACCACATGTCAGATTGGCAGATGAACATCGAGTATTATTATTGAAAAAATTAAAATCTGACCGTGATATTGTAATACCATTTAGAAGTTGGGAATTTCATGAATACCCCATATTGCCTCAAACAGAAAGACAAACATGGACTGTTAAAACCTCTACTTATTTAGAACGAGCAAGGTACATAATAGTCGGTTTTCAGACTAAACGAAAAGATGTTATAACTGCGCACGCTGGTCAATTTGACCATTGCAAGATAAAGAATTGCAAAGTTTTTCTAAACTCTCAGTTCTTTCCATATGACAGTTTAAATGTTTCATTTGACAAAAAACGTTATTCCATTCTATATGACATGTATGCAAGATTTCAATCGTCATATTATGGTAAGACAAATACACCACTACTATCACCAGAAGAATTTTATTCAAAAGCTCCAATTGTTGTAATCGATTGTTCAAAACAAAATGAATCTGTGAAATCTTCAAGTGTAGATATAAAAATTGAAATGGAATTTGAAGATAAAATACCAGATGGAACTTCAGCATACTGTTTAATTCTACATGACAAAATAGTTACTTACACACCGCTGACAGGAATTGTGAAGAATGTACTTTAAAAAAGATTAATACAACATCTGCACGATTTGTAAGGTTTTTACAAAAGATCAACAATATCTAGGTCATCTGCGAGTATAAAAGCGAGAAAGAAGAGCTGGAAATTCATTTCATCTTTGATTGTCGTATGGGTAACATCGTCCGCAAGATGAGTTCTGCTACATCAAGTGCTAATGAAGAAACTACACCTCTTATGGCTGACAATAGTTTGGATATAGAAAGACAAGTTGAACAGGAAATGGAAGAGTTCCTCAAGTTTAAACATAAGAAAACAGACGAAGAGGAAGTTGAAAAAGAAACGAAGAAAAGGAAAATTGAAGATAACATTTCTACCAACATCTTAATGGAGGTATTTCTTAGAATATTTTATCCTATTTCTTCTTGTATGACAAAGACTGTGTCTGCTGGAGTAATGAAATCATTGGATTACTCTCCAACTGTTATTTTGAATCACGGATCTAAAATGGTAACCTTTACTGAATCTTCTTGGGAATCTTTTATGAAACATATACATCTTTTGGAATGCTATTTGAGTAACAATACGTTTGGAAGAAAAACAAAACTAGGTTTATTCGAATCAAATATTGAAATCGATATTGTTAAACAACGTGGTCAACAACTAGTTCGATTTAGAGATTTAACTAAATATAATATAAAAATACATTTGACAAAAGAAGAGTTTTACGCTTTAACTTGTGCTACTGGTCCTATAACAAGATATTTAAAACAGCTAATATTCTCAAGTACAATTATCAAAGATTATTTAACTGATGCATTGGATAGACAACCATATGTTCCAATCCTATACGGTCCAGTAGATACTTCAATCTTCAATAGGATCCCGCATGAAGTAGAGATGTGGAGACAGTTACACCGCAATCAAACCAACTTTAATTTAGATGAAGAAAAAAATCAAGAAAACAAGGAAAACGAATCACGTTTGAACAATCAACAATCAACAACAAATTAAAACAGACAAAGAATATTGTAAGTAAGAAGAAGAAGAAGAATGTTGGAGTATAAAAGGCTGTCAATCCGCATTGACATACCAGTTGTCTACTGAACGTCATCATGGATAAACGAGTTTCATTCTCTAAGAAGACGGAAATAATGGAAGTAAAGCGAGGTATCATAGAGTTTCAGGCATTCCGTGGTAATGATGGAAATTTTATAATTAAAGAGTTAGTGGTACTAGATATGATAACATCTGTTGTTTATCATTTTTTATTCATGCCTCCTTTGCCGTTCAACAGATTAACAACCAAAGCTAAAGTAACAAACAAATGGTTGATGAAACATTTTCATAATCTAACATGGGATGAAGGTTTTATAACCTACAATATGATGCCACACATTATGAATCATTTCTGCAAAGAGTTCAAAACTATTTTTACAAGAGGATTGGAAAAAGCAAATTGGATACAAGCATATACAAACCATGAAGTGATAAATGTGCAAATGGAGAAAGATTTTTATTGCTACTTTGCTAACATCTGTATTGCATCTAAAAACTTTAAACATCGGCAGTCTCAATGTGCTTTAAAGAACGCATATCGTTTGAATGTCTATCTCCAGCAAAGTGGTGGGGGAAGCGATGGGTATAAAAGCGAGAGCGGCACTATGACAATGCATGAGTATTACTCTAACCTCCGAGGAGTCAACACCTCTGACGCGCAAGCACAAGAAGAAGAAGACGAACAATAGTAAGAAAAAATAATGGCATCGCAAACTTTTCTACAGTCGCTTGTTGATCAATTCAACAAACATTCTAAATCTACAATACTACCGACTAAGAAATGTTCAGAATTGAAAGAAGAAAAACATTACATTATTCACACTATTAAGAAGATGGAAACATCAGTTGGAGACGCCATCAATTGCACATTGAGTGAAGCACCCTACACACCTGGTGATGAACCGAAATTTCAAGTATTTCTTCCCAAACGCTTCGTTCAACTGCTGCAGAATGAAGATTTACGACTGATTCACCCCGGCGCACTCTATTTGGCATCCCACGGTCCTAGTGGAACCAACTCTACTGAACTTACACTTCATGTTATGCCTACTAGCAACTAGTCTGTAGTTTATATATACTGTTGTACATGTGTGTAACTGATTTTAAATAAATAAAAAATAAAAATGAAAAAAAAATAATAAGAAAAGGCAACATATCGATAGTGTTTCTGCACTATCGATATGTTGCTTTTTTTAAAAACACGTTTGGATGACCTTGACCTAGTTTCGAGGGTATATAAAGGCCGTAATTTTCTTGAGGATCTCATCAGTCTACGACTACCTTTCGTGCTGTACACATCTCTGTTGGCTCTCCAGTTATTACGAATAACAACATGTCTCTTAAGGTTAAGTGTGCATCATATGATACCACCACCATTACAACTTTTGAAGAACTCGACGATTTTATTAATGAACTGCGAGTGTTACTTGCCGGTGGTTATCGTTTAAATATTGATGTTTACGCTAACAACATGAGGATGTTTCCTAAACAGAAGTTCTGCAACGAAGAAGTATTCGTTTCCACACAACCTTCAACTACAACACCATCTACTCAAAGTAATGTTAAGTTCCAGAAATATTACTAATGTTAAATAATATCAAGTGGTCGCTGTAGCATCTATAAAAGGACCGTGTAACCTAACAGAATCATCATTTGCTCTCCAACTGACGCAGCGAAAACAACTACTAATACCATGTTGTACAGAATGATGATTGAATTCAATGGAAAAATCTACGGAAAAGACTATCAAAGTGTAGAACAAATGACGTCCGATCTTCAAGTATTGACTAAAGAGGGATTCCAACCAAAATTAATTCTAAAATTTCCTGAAGTACATCCACTCTCCACTAAAGATCTCATCGCCATGGCTAAAGAAGAAAAAGAAAAATACAAACAAGATGTAAAGAAAGAAAAAGAAAATGAAAACTCAGTATCTTAAATAAATACATCTTACACTTGTAAGATGATCTTTTTTAAAACTCCATTTGGATGACCTTGAGATTACCCCCACCACTTTTCCTAGTCTATAAAACACGCTATCCTACACTATACAACTTCATTTCTTGCCAACACTTAGAAGCGCCAACATGGAAGAGAAGAAAAACGAGGACGCACCGCGCTACTGTTGTGAACAAAAATGCACCGATTTAGGAAGATGGATGGTAGACGGATTAGCTTGTACAAAGTGTGAATTCTTCGGATCCTGTTACTGCAAATGCAAGACAAAGCAACTACCGCCACCGGAATTGCGAACCATCAAGATTTATAAATCACGATACTTCCACACTTGCTGTCCCCAGAGGTGTATCAAATTTCATCCGGAAAAACTTGTCAATTGTCGAGAGTGCAATGCATATTATAAAGACGACTTTTGTACATGCATCATAAGTGCGTGCAAGTACAGATCAGATTGGTCTACTGATCCTGTTGAAGCTTCAGATGTATAGCTGTAGTCACTGACTGCAGCCCTTTTTTTAAAACTCCATTTGATTGACCTTGAGATTACCCCCACCACTTATTTTTTACAACATATATTCTTCGGATCATTCGATACCCTTCTCATTCTTATTTCATTACTCGCACTGAGAACAACATGGATGATAAATTCATTTCCTTTCAACATTTAATTACCGACAGAGAAGAGATGGAAGAACTATTCCAAAACTTACTCACACTCATTGATAACTATCCTTTAAGATGGATCAACATCACAGTGCAATACGTCAATCCTACCAAAATATTTTCATCCTCATCATCATCTTCTGCCACCTCCATGTCTTCATCGTCGCAAAGTGCAGAGGAAGAGGAACAGACAACTAATGGTGTTAAAATTGTTGAATTAAACGACGAGGAACAAGAAATGCAAGCTCTGGTTAAATATAAATTTAATATTTAATTTACAAACATTATTAGTATTCCTAACTTAAAAATACAACTAATGGTTATCTTAGTACACCTCCTACTACCTACCCGAACGGCATTTTGCTGCGAAATGCGCTGGCCAACGATTCGCATGGGGGTATATCACCCTTCCCCCACCACGCCACCACCCCTCCACTTCCCCCTCCACCGCCCTTGCCCCCATATAAGCGAGCCGCTGACTGACGCTCGCCATTTGTTTCCCGACTCCCGTACGATGAACAACGATCCGCTAGCACTAATGAAATCTACTTTTGTAATTAGAACAAGACATGATTTAAAAGATATAATGGAAACTTTAGAAGATATTATAGACAAATTCCACTGCATCACTATGAATTTGGAACTTGCTTACGGTTGTCCAACATGCGATAGAGTTGAGACTGAAGATGAAGATAGTTTGCTAAAACTCACTCCTGCATCCTCCAAAACTACACCGACAGCTGACGACGACGTTTGATCGGACACACAACTGTTTTTTTTTAACCCCCCCACCACTTTCCAGTAGATATGCCCTGTCCTCATCTTCGTTTCTCATTTCATCGCCAACTTTCCGACCGTCAACACCGCTCCCGTTTCACCTACAGAAATTAAAACAAGCACACAAACATGATGGATGATTTTTCACTTAAAACACAATTGGAAGAGGACAGACTCAAACTAGAGATCAACAGGCTGCAATTGGAAACGGAAAATCAACAAGGGATGGTTCGCCTGCTGCAACTGTTCAAATGCGTACTGTGCATGTTGTGCGTCTACCTTCTCTTCGCCACCACCTTCGGCGTCTACCACTCCCTCACCGGTGGACGACACTCCAACACCTCTCTGCACAAGAACACGACTTTGATTTAATTTTAAAAATAAACGAAAACCTCCCGCGGCCCGGCGCCGCCCCACCCCCCTCCCCACCGAGCCCCTGCGGCTCCCACTTTTTTAAAACTCCCTCCGAATGACCTTGACCCACTTCCCAAACCCATCCATCACTGTCACCCCCACCCCCCAATTACTACCCACACCTGCCAGTTCGAACCGCATGACCTTGACTTGTCCCAGCACCGGCAAAACCACACTACTACTATGGTATAGGGGGAGAAAGTAAAAGTAAAGGGGGTCCCCCATAAGAAGTATACTGTGAAATTTAAAATAAAAAAGTTAGCTATTGGATCACTTTAAGAAACTCACCCTGTATACTCGTAGCTTTAAGTAGAATATGAACCACGTGGTAACTAACTGGTTTATATAGTTTTTTTTCATGTCCACTGACTAATTACGTTGGTGCTCCGGACATGACACCGTATAACTCTTGTAAATTTTATGTTAAACTGAATTTCGAAAAATGGAATATTACTGATTATAATAATTAAAAAACGTAATATATCGATGTAACATTGTGATATTGAAATCACACGAGCAATTGTCGTAGTGTTAAAATTCATTCAATGTTCCCGCCAAACACAAGCCAATATTATTTGACCTTCTTAACATCAGCTCCCTCTTCTGTATATTAAAAAAGATTTTGTTTTCCATTTGAATCCACTAAAGCTTATCCTAAATTTTTAGTAAAAAAATGTGGAATTTGTATGTTGCTCAGTAACAGTAAAGACGGATGTTTAAAGTTCGAACAAAAGTGAAAGAAACAATAACATTTCACCTGTCACTTACCTTACACCGCTCTGTTGTCTTTCCATCGCCTCTTTAACGAGTCACTTTACCCGACTGACAACCGCTTTTCGCACTATTGTGTGTTACATTTGCTCAACTTACTGGAACCTATTTGACTAAGAAATATTTTGGTTTAACGTTAATAACTTTGAACAAATTGATAAATTTTATCCATATGAACCGGTCCGATGCATTGGTAGATAAATTACAGAGTCTACCTCCGTGAATGAAAATATTAAGCTTTGTGATGAAGATAAACTAGTCTGTCGCCGATTTTTCCGGTAGTTTTATATAGCCTACATAATTTACTAACGTAATATATAATAATTTTCAACATCATTATTCCCTTATCGAGTAAACAGTGGTGTTGTTCAAAGTGGATTGCTGTTAATACCAGTATTAAATTCTTTTCAACTAAGACAATAATCTTTGCTGCACAGTATTAACCTTAAGCCTTGACCCGGCCTTCTTCGGGCCTCTGGCTTTTGATTGACTTGACCTTATTTATTTATTTGTGCAGTGTTTTTTATGAGTTGCACCTTGGTTAACACTGATTTTGATAATTTTTACTTGTGTTAACTGTGTGTGTACTACTACGGCTTTGAAATATGGAATATAACCGTAATTTTTTAACCACAATGCAATAGGACGGTAATGGTAAGGATATGCAACCTTTGCCGATATATTGGAAATGGTTCCTCAAAGGATTAATAAATACACATATCTGAAATAATTTTTTTACAGACTCTTCTACTTATACCGTACTTATGTGTTATTTGTGTTTGTCAAATGATTATGTCAAGCAATGGAAGTATGTGTATGTAAAATATGTGAAATCCCTATCTCAAAATAGTAATATAGTGTATTTAGCAAAATTGTTTTGAAAATGAAGAAGTTCCCTTTCCAAAGGATTTGCTTGGAGGGAGAGCGAGATAAGGCAAATTGACAAGGAAGGTCGAAGGTTTACTTACCCGCAATCCAGTAAGTGATTATCTGTAAGAGCTCCCTCTATCTTTGATAAATTTAACGCACTAAAAATAACTTGGGGTTTTAAAATAGTCTAGTTTTATCAAGTAAATTGTCAAGTTATGCTTTTATTAAAATATAATATTGACATACATAGTTCAGCGTTTGGAGTGATTTTGGAAGATGTATTTTATGACACATAAGAAGTTTTTAGCACGTCTCAAAGTTGGATAAATATATATTTTCTAAGTATTAAATGTGTGTATTATATGTACATGATAAATATTCTAAATATTTCAGAGGTCTAATACGGTTTATGGTCTTTCTGTCAGTGTGACGTAGACATGATATTAAAATTCAGCCATCAGTAGATATGTGGGAGCTAACACTTTATCTAGTCATACGTCATGTATGTTCCTTTTTCTGTATTTCACGAGTTAATAAAATATTTCATTTAACTTTTTTTCCTTATTCTATTTTGCCTTCTGATATAACCACTCACTATTAAATATTATTTTAAATTATATACTTTAGAAAGCAAGAACAAAGTAACAGCGCAAAAATAATATTGTGAACATGTATTTTGATCTTATAGGATTGAATGTAAAACCAACAAATATAAAATAGGTACTTTAGAATATAGAAAGTATCTGATCTCTAAAGCTTTCAGTAAAAAAAGGTAATAATCACCAACACCTGCGAACCATGCATTTCCTTTGCTCAATGAAATACCTGATAGAAAAGTTTAGAAGGTCTTTATCTTCGTAAAAGAATCTAATTTAACTTTTCTCGGGAACATGTATACCACAGTTCAATTAAACTTGTACAGAAAACCAGATATTATTTTTCCTTCCCACGGGTTTACTCCTCGAGAAATGGACATTTTTATATTTATTTTTATGAAATAATATACTGAATTTAAACAAAGTCAAATTGTGTAATCCTTTTATGCATGTCAAACATTCCATCAAGCGGGGTTGTTGATGGTAGTCTTACTGGTGCTAAGATGAAAATGTTACAAAACACTTGCCAACTAACTGTGCATTTTTTGTTTTTAATATCAAATGATTTATTTACGAGTATAAAATTAAGTATAAAAATCCCACTTCATTCCCCGAAAATACTGTAGATTGAAAAGGAGAAATGACCAGAATTCTGACACCCATCTGAGGTGGGATCAATCTAAAACATAAAAATAACAAAGGCTACATCAATAGTAGCTATAACGACTGTTAGCTATAAAGTTAACATGATAGCTGTAAATACTTGGATTATTAAACAATATCCGTACTTGTGATTAAGGGTAAGAAAGTATTAAAATCTTAAGACTATGGCGCAGCACGTAGCTCAAGTATGAGACATCCAACAGCGTTAACAGAAAACGCTGTTAATTTTAACAAGACAATGCAAATCAAGGTAAAATACTCTTTGATCTTTTTACCAGATAAAAATTACCAGTAAAACAGTTTCAAGTTTGAACAAATTTTTGTCAATACAGTAATTTAGAATTTATTTTTTAAAGAAGTCGCTTGCGAGGATGTTCACGTTTTGTGAGACGGAAGCCGCCGCGGAGCCTCGCATATGCCTGCCACTTCCGCTCCGTTTTCTTTGTTGTTTCTGAATTAAATTACTTATCTCAGTTCTATAACTAGGAGTACGCTTGTTCCAAGCGTATGGGGATGAACGGCAACATAAGTCAGATAATTCTGGTTCCACGCTATAAAAAATAAATAAATAATAACACATCTATCAAATTATACGTATTTACTACATAGAAAAAGGTTTTAAGTTTTTGTTTGTTTTTTCTATTCAAGATATTTCATTACCAGTGGGTCCTTTTTACAAATATTATTATTTTAATAAATACTCTCTTTTTCTTTCTGTTTGTTAATACAAAGTATATCTTTGTAGCACGGTATTCATAACCTATTAAAATTTTTTTTCATAAATAACAAATTGTACTATATTTAGGACAGTTACAGTACAACAGGCAGAAAATAGGTTCCATAACACATGCTTATTTTATGTCTGACAACAAACAACTCAAGCACCGTTTAACATAGCCTTAAGCACCGTTAATTACAGCCTACAATGCATTTTTACGGGAAATTAAATTACTTCCCATTACTGTATTACTTTACAGAATAACTTTATAAACTAACTTGACCTTACAAATCACGCCAAAAATCTACTGTGCAAGTTTGAAGTCGATCTGAGGTTTCTTGCGAACGTAATCGTGGGTTAATGAAATCGGGATTTGTCACTGCACTGAGCGACCAATAGTCATGTAAAATGAGGATTGTACCCCTCTTCAATCCGTTCATCCAAATAGTGCGGTATCTCACATGACTTCCAACGCTATTTTTCATCAAGAATACCTTATTTTTTAAATTTTCAAAGATGTTTTCTCGTAATATAAATGATGTTTCATGTAATACAGTACATGAAAATAAAAATAAAATTGAATCATTATTAAAATTTGATTGAAATATAAAAAAATTGCATATCATATGAGCACGCATCACTACCATTACAGTGTGTAGCGATTAAAATGTTTTCCAATTTTTGTTGTATAACTAAAAAAGTAAAATAGGTCGAACTAAAGATTTTTTAAAGAATTTCTTCGTGACCTACATACAATTTGTGATAGGAAGTCTAGATTTTGCCATTGTTATCAATTACAAAATAAATGCGACTGTTCGATATTTATTTACCTGATCATGGTAATACTCTTCATAGTGTATGGTGTTACGTAAAATCAAGGTACTTTGAAAAGCAAATAATTTCAATCAAGACATTTGGTAACACTGTAAACCATATAATCAGCTGATACTTCAATAATTCAATTCCTATTGTAAACTTTGTAATGTAAACATTCGTAGTAGTAAAAATGTGCTTCCAACAACCACTTCTCCTTATTTAACATGGTCCTTCAACAAGCCAGATAAAATTGATCCCACTATGGATTTATATTTATTTAATCAACAAACAGTGTATTTAATGGACATTATTCCCATTCATAATCACATAAACTCTAACTTGTGCCCAGTGATGGTAAATCCAGTGTTATTTGTGTTCAGTAAAATTCAAGTAACAAAATGGTGAGACATCTGTTTTCTCTAAACTAAATTAATATTACCTTTGTTATTGTTTACATTTTTTAATTTTGAGGTTATGTTTTGATTTCACATTGAATGATCTATTTTTGAAGTGAACTCTATAAAAACTTATTGCATTCTTGTGAACTGAACTTTTTCTTATTTACAATTGACAAATTAATTTTTGAAGCCTTCAAGAGCTTTATTTATTATTGTTGGAGTTTTAATTTGAATAATTTAAGGTAGAAAAATATGTTTTGTTTTGAGGTCAGCATTAACTCTCTTGTCTTGTTTGGAATAACTCTTTATCAATTCATTGCACAGTTTTGCAACTGAAAACTACACATTATCAACACATTATTTCTGCTACTGATAATCCCAGTTTGAATTAAATGCGGCCAATGCGCTTCACAACTTTTGTTAAACAGGCGAATCTCATTAAAACCCGCCTCACTTCCCTCAATTCACAAATCAGTGCATTGTCAAATGCTACTAATGAACTTTCTGATGCTGACTTAGCCAAAATCAAAACAATTAATTGACGAGAATGCAATTGAGAAGAATAGTGATTTTAAATCCCTCCTGGACAAACTATTTGGTTCGGATACACTTGATACGGACATAGAAGACGAAGAGGTAAGTCAACTACAAGATGAAATTTCTGATCTCTACATCAAAATCCATAGCCAATGTGCGATCCTTGCTCCTGTCACAGACCCTAGTCTTCATTCTCTATCCAGCAATCAGTCTGTTGCAAACCAACTTCAAGCTCCTGGTGTTAAACTCCCAACCCTAAATTTAGGTGTATTCTCCGGCCAACCCGAGAAATGGATTGCTTTTCACAGCCTTTATGAAAGTACTGTCCACAAAAATACTAAACTATCAGACGTTGAAAAGTTTACCTACCTTCTTTCTTGCCTTGATGGAGAGCCCTTAAATCTGATCAAATCTTTGCCTATTACTACCGCCAATTATCACATTGCTTATCAACAGTTGTTCAAACGCTACAATAACTCTCGATTACTTGTCACCCTTCATGTCAACAACATAATTGATTTGCCTTCTATTAACAACGGTTCTGTCAAGCAGCTGAGATCCTTTCTCTCAACTTTCCAGGAAAATGTGAGTGCTTTGAGTGCCTTAGAACATGACATTGATAAAGAGAGTGTATTCATGACAACTTACCTTCTTCGGAAATTCGATTATGAATTTCGATCTAAGTTTGAACACGATAGAGAAGACTCCCAAAAAGTGCCAACGATTCAGGAATTACTAAAATTTATAGAAAAGGAATGCATTCAGCTGGAAGCAGCTAATCTCTCTCTTGCTGTTAACAAAGTGTCCCTAAACTACAGTGTTCAGAGACATTTTTCGCAAAACACCACAACATCCAAGTCTGCTCAATCCTCTCACAACCGCACTGCTTTGCACACACAAAACCTTACTCGTACTAATCAAAACTGCATCTATTGCTCCTCAAGTGATCACTCTGTGTATAGATGCAATGACTTCGCTAATCTCACTCCTTCTGATAGAATAAAATACATCCAAAGCAATTCTTATTGTAACAATTGCCTCAATCGTCATAATGTCAGAAACTGTACATCTGTACGCTATTGTAACATATGCAATAGGCGCCATCATACCCTGTTGCATCTGGACACCCAGACTAATCAAATGATCGCAAAAAATCCGCAAAGCAGCACTAAGCAACAACACATATCAAAAGGTTCTACAACAAATAGTCGAAAGGAAAATGTACATGCCTCAAAAATCAATCCTACTAACCGTAACAATCATGACTCCCAGCAGAAACAATCCTCAGAAAATTCTACAGCCATGGTCGGACTATCTCATCACAACGACAATATTGTTCTTCTCGGCACTGCTCTTGTACATGTCTGCACACAAAATGGAAATTCAATAATTGAATTTTCAATTATTGTCGCCCGAGCTATTCTAGATAGTGCCGCTCAACTAAGCTTTATCAGTGAAGACTGTGCTCGCAGATTGGGTATTTCTCATATTAAATCCCAGTCTCAGAACATCCTCGGGATTTCCTCTGCTCCAGTTCCTACCAAAGGACTTTGTATTTTAGACCTGAGTTCTATTAGTGGACACAATGTTGCTAAAAACCATCCAGTTATTGTGTTAGAAAACATCACTGCCAACTTACCTTCTTGTAAAATTTCCCGAGAAGTTAAAGAACGGACTCATAACTTAGTTCTTGCAGATCCCACATTTGACAAACCAGCTCCTATCGACTTATTAATAGGTGCTGATCTTTTTGCCAGTACATTAAGGAGTAACCACCTAACCCTAGGTGAAAACATTCCAACAGCCTTGAACACGGTGTTTGGACATGTATTGATTGGAAACACCCCTGTGGATTCTGATAGAAGTACATCAGTCAATCTTCTAACAATTGCAAAGAAAAATTCCTCACAGCTTCATCAGTCTCAAGATCCTTACCCGAATGTTGTGTCTAACTTTACCTCAGTACATAATTGTGCTAATGGTAAATTCAGAAAACTTTCCCCTCCACTCCTTATCAACCACCCATATAGGTGGAAAGGCCCAGTTTGGCTTGAAACTTCACTACCCCTTCGTTCTTCATCTACATTTACTGGCTTACTTACAGAGAATCATCCTGCAGCCTATTCTACAATGAAAACCAATACACAAACCTCAAGATTTTTTACAGCAAAACCGTTTGTGCCATCGATTTCACAGTCCACTAGAAGTGTAATTTCATCTATGAGAAGAAAACCTTAAGATCCAAATACTCAAGATCCAAAAGCGATATAACCCTCTTAAATCCTTCTTTACTTTCATTTCTTCAATAGACTTTTAAAGTTAACAATTTTTTATATTTAATTTTGTGAATAAGTTTTGTTGAACCAACCGGTTCAAGGGGGGCCGGTATGTTACGTAAAAATCAAGGTACTTTGAAAAGCAAATAATTTCAATCAAGACATTTGGTAACACTGTAAACCATATAATCAGCTGATACTTCAATAATTCAATTCCTATTGTAAACTTTGTAATGTAAACATTCGTAGTAGTAAAAATGTGCTTCCAACAACCTCTTCTCCTTATTTAACAATTTGATTGAAATATAAAAAAATTGCATATCATATGAGCACGCATCACTACCATTACAGTGTGTAGCGATTAAAATGTTTTCCAATTTTTGTTGTATAACTAAAAAAGTAAAATAGGTCGAACTAAAGAATTTTTAAAGAATTTCTTCGTGACCTACATACAATTTGTGATATGAAGTCTAGATTTTGCCATTGTTATCAATTACAAAATAAATGCGACTGTTCGATATTTATTTACCTGATCATGGTAATACTCTTCATAGTGTACGGCATATTTACATGTGTCAGTAGAGTAGCGGAGGAAGCCAGCCACCACACGCAGAGTCTCAATATCACATCTTAGATTTTATCTTTTTTAAACCCCAATTGGATGACCTTGAAATTTCCCCCGCCATTCTGTTATACCAGCATAGCTCTCCGCAACAGGCGTTATTCCTCCTCCAACGACCATGGCGGACGCACCTGCTTGCGATGCCATGTCTTCCACCGAAGATGTACCCACTACGGGTTGGAAATTGACGATGGACAGCGTGCATTATTTGGAAAGCGTCTGCGATTGGATGAAGTCTATTCTCCTCGAAAACCCGGGAATAAAGCTCAAGGTCAATTTAGATTATGATTGGTCTGAAATCGGGATGCAGCAAGACGACCAAGGATCGGATCACAGCGGAGGCCAACAATCACCACAGTATTTACCACATTTACCGCAGTATTCACCATTGTCAACCATATATCCTACGGACGAGGCGGAAAGGGAAGAAGAGGGCAACGGGGTTTAGCGTTTCTCCTTTTTTTAAACTCAATTTGGATGAAATTCCCCCCTCCACTTTTTAGGGTTTCTTCTTTTTTAAAACACAATTTGGGTGACCTTGAAATTTCCCCCTCCACTTGCCTTGGTTTATATAAGCTTCATTCTCACTATCCACAGCATCACTTCATTGTGCGCCTTCACCACAGCAACATCAAACATGGAAGGTGAACGCATCTACTGTTGTGAAAAGAAGTGTTTGGAGGAGCCGGGAACACGCTTTTGTTGTGAACAAAAGTGTTTCCTCTTACCAAGATGGCAGGTGGATGGATTGGCTTGTCGGAAATGTGAATCCTTCGGATGTTGCTATTGTAAATGCAAGACACAACAGCTTTCACCACCAGAACTAAAGACTTTTAAAGTTTACAAGTCAAAGTATTTCTACACTTGTTGTCCGCAACGGTGTGTAAAGTTTCACATGTCTCATCTAACCACTTGTAGAAAGTGTTACGGACAACCTGATGGATGGTGCAAACATTTTCTGAACGCCTGCCACTACAGAACGGATTGGTTTACAGAACCGTTGCAAATTGATGAAGTCGCCCAAGAAGCACAAGAGTATCCATACTACTCTTCGCCTTTTTTAAAACTCCATTTGGATGACCTTGATATTTCCCCCCACCACTTCCCATATACCAAGAGTACGCGGGGCCGGATGGTCAGTCGCCCGGCAACTGTCGTAAGGTGCGCATCAGCGTCGTGCACTCTGCTGTGCGTTTTAAGTTACAGTTTACAAGTTTATATTTTATCATGAACAACGATAAATACTTGTTACATTCTAGGTCACTACACTTGCACTCTAGCAAAAACATCAAACTATTGTACCTAGAGTAAATGTTTTAAGTGTTGCTTCAAACCTAGAGGTACTTCAGATACATACGCTTGCTAGTACGTTGAGACAATTATAAGTCCAAAGTTGACAGTCAAACTCAAGGTCATCGCACTTTAACTCACCTGAGGTACACGGAGCCGGACAGTCAGTCGCTCGGTGTCTGTCGTAGGCTGCACATCGCGGTTGCAGTAATGGTAAAACGCGCGAGTTGTATCGGTTCAAGGTCACCCGAGCAATGTCAACTGACAGTTTAGGCAGAGTCACATTGCAAACTTCAAGTTTCCTCGGCACTTTTACTGTTTCTCGTCTAATTTCGCTCCAAGTCGTCAAGGTCATGAGAACCCTGACTGAAACTCGGAGCGTAGTGCGAGAAACAGCAAAAGTGCCAAAAAATTTTAGGTTTCAGCGTGACCTTGACCTAAAGGTCGTTGATGACGTCATAATGGTGACGTAAGGGGTGATGACGTCATCGCCACGTCATTTCTGCAACGTCATGTGTGTGAAGTCATAGAATGACGTAATTGGCGATGACGTCATCGATTGCGTCATCGATGACGTCATCAATGAGGTCATTGAACTCGATAACGTCATCGCTCGGGTGACCTTAAACTGAGCCAGCTCCCGCGTTTTGCCACTACTCACTTTCCTATTATCAATAATTTTTTATATTTTATATGTATGACCACTTATTCATCTACGTTTCCTATTTTATTCTTATTAATGTCACCCTGGTGTTAATTAATAATTTTGTTAATTTTATTTACCATATGCCCACTCTTAAATTTAATACAGTCCATTTATAATAATTTGGAAGTTCATTCCAAGTTCAAAGTTCTTGAAATCAGCCAGCATTAAATTATTTATTGCATTTATAGACTTTTGTGTTGTGGCAAATATGAAAGTAGACAGATCGTGAACTTTCCATGAATTCTGCGTATTGGGCACCCCTATCATTCGACACGTAATAAATATTTGTGTTCTAATTCCTCGAAAACAAATGCGTAATAAATAAAGAACTTTGGTTTGTTGTAAATGACATATAAATGATTTTATTGCTCCAAGACTGATCAATTTGCTTTATCCCTCTCTCAGTCTAATAATTTAAACTGACGCCTCAAAATGAATTCCGGGTACTGTATGAATAATAAACAATGTCTCAGGTTCCGTACCTCCATGCTAGTCCTAATTTAAGGGTGTACGATGTAAACATGAGCGGTGGCGAGAGGCGAGCAGAGCCAAGTCAATTAAGCCGACCCGTCGCGACCTCTGCCGGGGTACCATTTAGTTGACTCTCCACTTTAAAGCACCTTGAAATGTATCGCAATCCGGGGAAAAGAATTTAATATGTTTTTTTCCTTCCTGGTTATTTAAAAATTAAAAGTAACAATATTAATAGTTATTTGTTCCCCATGACTGTAGTGCAGTATAATATTAGTTCATTCTCACTATTGTTGTCACTTCTTGTCGCCCTAAACTTACCCAGGTTAGGTGATGGACATATCTTCTCCCGAAGTCCCCTGCAATATTAAAGTCACCTGTCTTACCCACACTTCCCCTGCCATCCCCTGGTCACGTACGACCGTAGTTCGCCCTCAGTGGCCGACACTTTACTGCTTCAAGACAAACTTTTCCTTAATACCTCTACAGCAAACTGCTGTAATAAAATAGGGGACAACTTCGTGGAAATCAAACGATTTTTTTGCAGTTTCTTGAATTAAAATGGGACGATTCCATCATAGTATCCAATAGTAGAATACCCCCGTCGCAGCAGATCTGCGTACTCAGCGAATTTCCAAAGGAATTTGTGATTTTGTATTTTCCCCATAAACATCATAGTAGTGAGTGTGTAGGTTTACTAACATAGAATATTGTTAAACAATGTTAGTTGTTAGAAAATATAATGTTTGGGTAAGGTAAAAATCTAATATTGTAGCAATATTTGGCATAAGATTAACGGCAATAGTAATAGTAATAGCAATAGCAATAGATTAAAACCAATAGTTGTCCATAATATTAACATGGGAATCATATTTTTGGCTTTTCTCCGTAAACCGTTAAGCCGAGTTAAAAAAACCCGTTGTTTCTGAAAAATTTGAGGAATCTTTTGTCTAAAACTGTACTAGACGATAGATAAATAAGCAAATTAAACCCTAATTTATTTATTCCTGTATTTCCAAAGTAACTCGGTTCATTACCATGGAGCAATGTTTGATCACCAGATACGCTAATAAGTGCACGGGCCCCCTAGTACTTACGAATATTTGATAACGGCCTTCCGATGTATTCACTGAATGCGAAAGGCTTTACTAAAACGATTTAAAATTATTGGAAATTTGTTTTGAAATTAGTGTCTTATAAAGCTTTGTAGGGTAATATATATGTATATCTGGAAGAAAACAGTAAATATACTAAAATGTAACTTAATTTTGAAATGAACACCTTATTAAAAAACGATTTTATTTCTTTTCCCAATTACTTCTAGAGATATGGAAGGATTATAAAATTCAGTTATGCATATTATGCATTCAGTTATTCCTCGTATTTAATCTTGGAATTGAGATTAGCAGTTGGTTTTCACCATTAATAATAAAAACTATAAAACCACTTACTATACCTTAAATGATCTTAAACCCAAGAAAGAGACTGGCACGCTCGACTTAGGGGATTCACGGTTGAAACGATTCTCTTCAGCTGTCAAACAGCGATGTTTTAAAGAGGAACACCTCGTCTAGCCTTCTTACCAACGTGAAGAATCACCAGGTAATCAATGTTTCAAATGTCACTTTATATTCTTAATGATTTCACAATTTTTTTATTTCAACATACACAACAAATTTTCTATTTCGTATTATACAATTTTGGCGGATCTTACACGTTCAATACATATCTCGATATTAGGACCGTGATCCTGGATCACGATACGGTTTGAGTGTGTAAAGTCAAATATTGATATATGATTCATGGATCACTCTAAGTATTATACTTAGTATTAACTAAGTATTATACTCACTGAATGAATATACAGTATAACCATCCGATCGAAGTAATGCCATAACTGTGCTTTTCGATCTTTAGATCACTACACCTATTTTGTATCTAAATAGGTCCAAATTAAATTAAATCTAAATAGCTCTCGGCTGCTCCTCGTTTTTAAAATGCGACTGATCACCAAAAAGAGACACTTTTGCTCTTAGTGATGAAAACTACTACAAACTGATAGGGTGGGTACAGATCGACTGTTATTTTGGTTGAATTTCGACCAGGGGGATACATTAATTCCAATTCGGTAAGAAGTGTAATCAATTATTTTAGGGTCCAACTACCGTCAATAGGTCGCGGGTTTGATCTTAGGAACGACTATTGTGTTGTTTGTACCGTTTACCAAGAAAGAGTTTAAATCTAGTTACAAATTAAAATGGCGATGATTTAGTCTGAAAACTCGTAAAAAACGGGACTGAAAAGAATAATATGTTAAGTAATAGTGAAGAAACAATAAATCATTTAAAGTTAGTAAAACACAGTTTCATTTTTCTAAAAACGTAGCTCAAAATTTGCACTACGAATTCTTAGGATATAGTTTTCATCTTATGAGTTTTCAGTCTTATTACCAGTACAATATGGGGACTAGACTAATAAATCCAACATTTCAAAAGCATCGTTTCATAGGTATCATTCCATAGGCTGCAAGGATAGTGCGATGGCGATTAAGATGGAAGTTGAATATTGTGGAAAGCTGAAGAATTAAAGTTAATTTTAATTTATGTAAATAAATTTTAAATTTAAATAAAATACTTCTGGAAGAAATTTGGCTTTTCGCCCTGGATTGACAGCTGAACAAATCTTCGTCATTTCCTGTCAATTTACCTTATTGCTCTCTTCCTGAAAACCAACCGAGTTTGCATTTCAGTTCCTTGCTTAAAATATTAAACATGCTAACGAAGATGGATTTGTTTACAAATGTTCTATTCTTTACAATAAAAATGATGTTCATATTTTTCTGGTTTTTAAAGTAGGCTTCTTTAAAAAAACTTAAGAAATATAATTACTCACAACATATCTCTTAGATGATTTTTTTGTTTAGTTTTTAATATACTGTTAAATATTGAGGGTGGTTGAAAAGTAACTTGCACCCTTCCCTTAACTTTTTTAATATTTGAGATGTATGAAATTGGTTTGCGACAACCTTCTTAAATGTAAGGTGCTACAATAATGATGGTTAGTTTTAAAAATTTTACCCGTGGGGGTAGGGGGTAGCTCAAAATTTTCAAATGGGAAGTATGGTCGACTTTCATATACTTATATATGTCTTAATGAAACCAAACAATTAACACAAAAAAAAGACAAACTGGACCACTAATAACAAAATAGCAGTAAAAATTACTATTAATAACCCGCGTCTTAAACAGCATTGAATTGTGGTAGTAAACAAACAACTTTTATTTCAATATTGTTATCCTGGTTTATTAGATTTGAATTCTTTAAGGGCGCCATTTTGTTATTTATGGTCCTATTTTTATTTTCTTTATGTAAATTGTTTAGTTTCATCAAGACCTATAAAAGGATATGAAAGTCGACCAAACTACCCATTTGAATATTTTGAGCTACCCCTACCCCCACTACCCTTAAGGGCAAAAAATTTTAAACTTATCATCATTATTGTAGCCTCTCATATCCAAAAAGGTTGTCACAAACCGATTTCAAATATCTCAAATAGTTAAAAAATTAAGAAGGGGAGAAAGTTACTTTTCAACCACCATGATGTATTGTTACGCTAAGCTTAATATTGAATTATTGGTATGTGTAAGTTATTTTTAAGAAGAGCAACGTTTCCTTACGTAAACATGTACTACATTTCATTGTTTATTGTGATTGATAAACCTTTGTTTTGATCCACGCATGCATTATGTACTTTTATTATACATAATGTTATAAAAATAATGTGTATTGTGTAATGTGTATAAATAATAATAATTAATGTTATAAAAATAGAAAATTTTTTATTCATCCTATAAACGTGAATATATGAATTTGAATTATAAAACCCGTTTGTTTCAAACAAAAACTTAGCTTTTGTAGGTAAGAGTGGTAAGTGAATATATTTACACACAGTTAATGCATTATCACTTACAAGTCTAAAAAATGTATGTACCCTATATTGTTGGCTTGCAATTGACAGCACAAATAATTTGATATACCACATCTAAGAAATGATTAAACTTTTGGTGATGGTAAATTTATGGTATTGTTTAGTACATTATTGCTGATATTTTCCATCACTGATTAGTAAAAACAAATTCAAGACGTGCCGGGATCTGGCATGATCCCGTTTTTACTAAATTCGTCATGATCTATTGTCGGGAGATGACTTGTTGGCCACTGAGGGGGTTGGGTGGCGAGGGGAAATTTACATCCGAAACCTACACGTTATTTAGTTAACTAAGGAATAAAAACAAACTTAGATTGTACTATTCTACATGAAAAATTTTAGCTAAAATAAGTAAACAATTATCTTTGTTGACAAACCAGCTAGACTAATTCAATGTAGAGAGAGACAGCTGACTGGAAAATAAAAGAAAACATTGTAGGGATGCTGAATGTTTTTGGTTTTGTTGATAGCTTAACATATGGTGGAATAAAAAAAATCAAAAACAAAAAGCAAATAGTTCTGGCCAATGGCATGCCTCAGCTTCCCCCTTACCCCGCAACCCCCTCACTGGCCAACAAGTCATCTCCGGACAATAGGTATTTCTTTTACCTGAAGACGGGATCAGATTCCAGATCCCGAAACGTCAGGAATTTGTTTTTACTAATGGAAAATATCCGCAATAATTTACTAAAAAAAAAAATATATAACTAAGGAGATAATAAACTTATAATCAAAATAGAGACATATTGTAGTTAGTTAATAATTATAAATCTAAGACAAAACATTGGAACAAAATTAATTCCTTTGCCAATAAAGCTTAAAAAGTAAATAATATTTGGAATAAATTTTATAATTGATTCTAATGCAAAACAGTGTTGTTCAGTTAATGTGTATGTATGATTTAATAATACCAGTTAGTTTTTCATGTAATTATTTTTAGTTTTGTTCCTTACTTATTTTGTGTTAGTGATATTAATGTGAATATAAAAAAAGGAAAACTGTTAAATATTAAAATAAAGGTTTTTAATATAATGCAATGAAAAAATATGAATGTTGTGCTGTGGATAATGTGTGTTAATTTACTTTGAACATTGACCCTTTATTGTTTAATTTATTTAGCTAAAATTAACATAAAACCCAGACGTAGAAGACTTCGTTACCCCAGTAACAAGGATCATTTTCAGATGTCTGATAAAAGTTTGGGTGTCGGCGTGGCGGAAGCTGGGCCATTTACACCTTCGACAGTTAATGTAAACGACCTCAGTTGGAGGATATCTTTCATTTGGATCTCTAAAGCACCTCAGTTTACAGTTAAAATCCAAATAATTACGGTATGACCCGTAGTTACAGTATTTGCGTTTTCATACAACGATTTAACTTGCTATTTTTTATTTAAGTAACTGAATTTCACGGACTTGTCTAAATTGTATGTATACGTGATATTCAGTAGGGATGCATATCTAATAACCAGCGGCCCGGGTTTTCAATTAGATCCAGGCTATATAAGCTATATGTTAATCGTTTCTCATTTAGTTAAAGAAAAAATCTGGCCCACTTAAAATTAAAAAAAAAACCTTCTTACCTAATAATATGCACTTTTCATACTAATTAATTTTGAATAATAAACCTTTTTATCGACTAATACAAACAAAAACTATTTTGACCTAGCTAGCAATTTAATAAAATTATATTTTGCATTAAATTAACAATGCAAACAACTTTATTATTGAAATAATTAATTACAACAGATACCATTAATCAATCCTTAATGAACAATGTAGTGGCTAATCATTCAAATAGTTGAAAAATGACTACAGTTAGCTACTTTTATAAGTAAACAAAACCAAGTGATACATGCAAGACACACAAAATGAATTCATTAATGTAACCGGAAGTGACGTCAGCCAGAAAGGAAACCGGAAACCGCCATTAGAGAAGAGCCTGGTGGCGTCGGCTACATAATTAACCATCTGAGACTGAGTGAAGATATAAATTTGATGAATAAAGTACTAAAAATTACTTTTGAAATACATTACATTGAAATTATTAAAAAGTTAATAACATACATATAATATTTTAGGAATAACTTTAAAAATTAGGGTTGTTGCAATACACTTTTGTGGTTTGATATCATTTAGGTACTTTTTTGCCAATTGCTTATCGACACAGTAGTCCAAAACATGGCTTCTTTAATGAAAATTGAGGATAAAAGTTGATTACATATTTAGAAAACTAAAAACCTAACAAAATTATATTTTTGTGGGCGATACATTAATGAAAATTAAAAATATAATTTATAATTTTTATCACATACAGGATGAAACTCATAAGGTATTCAAAACGGATTACAAACAAACGCTTATTCCCATAAACATTACCCAACATAATTTACCTCAAAATTGACCACAAGGAACATCGTAAAATATTTTAACAATATTTTACATTTTACAATATTTTAACCATGTATTAATCCTACATAAAAAACTATGGGTCACATCTTCCTATCTCAATACTTTAAAATGTAAACATAATGTAACTACCACGAAAACGAATCGAAGGATGGGAATTAGAAAGTTGTTATAAATTAAAAGACCATTTAAAATTACATTTTGTTTGGCATATGTCACTTTTAAAAACTGTTACGTTATAGACAAAAACAAATTTACAATAAATACATTTTTAATTAATTTTTTTAATTCGTACTTACATGTGAAATATTGTAGTAAACCTCAATCAGCAACAATTACAAATTTTCAATCGAGAGGATTGTATGTGCAATTGGTTACGGAAATACGGGCTATAATGTAACAAGGAAATACATTTTTTAAATACATTACTGCTATTTTGAAACACTTGAAGATATTTAAGTCCTGTTTTCACGATTAGGTTTTTCAAGACCTTTACAATAATGTATAACGTGCAATATAAATAAGTTTAAAAATACTATGATTCGAACATGTGACACATATTTTTTGGAATACCTTGTATTTATATATAGTTAAATATATTTTACCACGTTTCTTAGTGAAAAATTAAATAGTTTCCTTTGCCGATTTACCGGGAAATAATTTTTTTAAAGGTTATAGGACCAAGCATTTGTCTGTACTCCATTTAGGACACCTTACCAAATTCAATGTGCATATAAAAAGGGGAAATATTACTCATGCGCCATGATTTGTCCCCTCGACAGAATGATGAGCTCCTTGGATCTTAACCAGGAGTTGATGGCACTCTAGTGACGGCACTGATGTACACGAGGTACAAAACTGGCCGCATCAGCAAACCTCCTCCCACGCTTTGCATTTGATGGAAGGGGTCGCAGAATACACATCAATGGAGACTGGTTTTTTATTATTTTACAAACGAAATTACAACATATATTGTGGTTGAAGCTTCGCATCTTCACAAGTTCGCGAATTTTGCGTATCAATCAATAATAATGACATTCAAGAAAGAGATGGTGGTAATAGTTGGAGAACGGGTTACGTGTGTACCGGACCGGTGGATGGGCGAATGTTCTGGTGGATAAATCTAGTGAGGACACAGATTATCAGTGAAGGTAGTTGCAACACTTGCGATTGTGGGAACTCTTGGGTTTTTGCTTTAGATTTGATATTCACACTTTATTCCAGCAAAGTAATAAAAAGTTTAATACTATATACGTTATATTTACTACAAAAATAGCTTTAAAAATATGGCATTAGTAATCATCTAAGCAGTTATATTTTGAAACAGGTCTGATGAGAATGATTTTGCTCCATGTATACGATATAAGTTATACTTATATTACTATTAATATACTTCTTAATTCTTATTACTATAATATACTTCGTATTACTATTAAAAAGCAAGTAGTTATTGTATGTTACCATAGGCAAGTACAACAGATGTTTTTTTGTATTTTTATAATAGAATCAAGACAGGATAAAGTATCTAATTAAAAAACATGAACCCATCAATACCAGAGGCCTTTAAGTTTGAAGTGGCGTTGTTCTGACTCAGGGGATATAGCCAATCAGTTCGGGAGAATAATTTTGCTGAAGAGGAATCTACCGTGATTACTTATTAGATCCGAGGGTCTACTAGTCACATAAAAGCGTGTTGTATTATATTGATTTTTGTATTTATAATTTAAAATATATATTGGAAAATAGTTAATATGTATTTAGACATTGTTGATTCACGGAAAATCATACCATTTAAGGTTCGGTTCAAGTGTACAGTATGTATATTTTTATGATTTATGTAAAAATTATAAAATGTTGTGTCATGGTTATGTCACTTTAAATTAGAAAGTGAAGAATTTGGTGTAGTATATTTTTTATATTTATAATCTACATATAAATTATACCACACAATTCCTTATACAAACAATGTCTATAACTATAAATTATACAAATTATAAATGTGTATAATAATTTACATAAGTATAATTTTATGTAGTCAATTGCTCTGGAGTATATTCAAAATAGGCATTAAATGATGTATTTAGCACATACGAATCTAAAAAGTTTAAAATAAGATGATTGCATTTTGATATTGGTTGGGACCAATGATATGGATAGGTGTTCTGGTGAAAATATACAACACATTATGAACGGCTTTATTTTTCCTCAAGAACACGACAAATATCATCATATGTTCAGTAACAAGTCGCTTTGACCTCAATAAAGCTATTGGAAGTATGAATTAATTTCAAAGAAGAAATCACAAAGAAGTGATTTTAAACATGCTGAATTACTATATATTCCTACCATCCAACGACAATTTTATAATAACTTTAGCTTCTACTTCAATGAAAAAGGGAGAACTGTTCTTAGAGAAAAGATTTTGTAATTATCAAATTATGTTTATTTTCAAAGAATATAAGGCAAAAACAAAACAATGATTCAAATAGTTTTGTTAACATTAGAGAGAAAATTTATTCCCACCAAATACTTCATTTATTCCGACTAGAAAAAACCCATTGACTGATTAAGGTAGAAAGAGAAGTTACTTTCTACAACCTCCATCAAGATATCGGCCAAGAAGTTATCATGCACATCCTAATCAATTTCCTTCTCACCATATGAGCACCATCAGCACACACTCTTTCGCCCCTTCGACCTTTGAATCCCCTTTGACCTGCCCCCTATGAATGGACTGTACCTAGAACCCTATCCTTCAATTATCTAATGATAGTGGCAAACATTCATAGCGATAAATACGTAGACCATGAACCTCCTGGATTAACCATAAACCTACAGGATAATGCCTTCAATAATAATATTTTAGCTTTTCGTTTCTTCCCCTAAACAATAGGCTATATGGAAAAAAGTATTTTTGGGTGGAATTTTGGAATTTGAGTTGTCAGTGGATTTAGAATAGAATAGAATAGAATATTCTTTATTTCTCATATATCATATATACAGAAATAATAAATCTTCCAAAAATATAAACAGAAAACAAAATATTTTTCATGGTAGACTTGCCAGATTTACTATAAACTATCTACATACTACTAGTCTAACCATAATGAATAAAACTTGAATTAATAGAAATTTCATATGTACATAACTAAAATTAAGAATTTCAACATGAGAAATAAATAGGGCCTCTTTAGGCATTGCCTGTGTTGAGGTTCCATCTCTAATCAAAATTGGGGATTTACAAGTTTTGATGATCCCTGAGTCCAAAAAGTGGTTTTTAGAGTGATGTCTGTCCATCCGTGCGTGCGTGTTCTGTATGTTAACCACTCTAAATCAAGGGGTTCTTCTTATTATTCTTTTTTTATTTTCGATATTTAAGAGCTTAATATTGATAACGCGAGCAAAAATGAGAGTGAAACACAAAAAACTCTTCCATTTGAACATACAAGAAATAATCATAAAAGGAAAGAATATAATTTAGAATTTTTCAAAGACATTTTACGAAGTAAACCTGTTACCATATGCTTGACCAATCACTGGGTAAAACCAGAAAAGATTTTTTTTAACTATAAACATGTCTCAAATTTTTTGACCAGAAAGTAAAAGAGGGACAGCCATGCTATTTGGGGTGCAACATCTCATTAAAAAAAATTAGACATTAATAATTTTCCTAAATCTCAAAATTTAGAATGTTGTAGAATAGCCGAACAATGTTTAGAAGCATTTTTTGAAAGTTTTCATAGAGTTTTAAATGACCTTTTTTTAGGAGAAACGATTTGACTAAATTGCTATTGTGTGGGGACTTTAATATTAATATAAATAACAATAAATCCTATATAGTCCAGGCAATGAACATTCAAAAAAAAGGTATAGTGAGAAATGAATTGGTTCTTCTTAATCTTCAAAATCAACTTGAGGGACCACATTCATTCAATTCCCCTGGAAATTTTGGCATGCTATCGAACATTTAAGGATTGATTTTTTGCAGCCACACTTTGAGCTGGCACAGTCTTATAGAAAAAATTTTCAGATTTTTCTCCGATGCAGCTGCTAACTCACTGTTGACTGGAACCAGGCAGTTGTTCTCAGTCTTCCATTCATACATCTGAGGAGGTAGTTCATTTCCCAGCCACAGTTGAACTTGGTGGAATGTTCGGAAGGAGTGCTGTTGTTCTGTTCCCTCGGTTGGAGAAATACGAGATATCAAGGTTGATGGTGGCCACCGATTACAAGAACGACTTGTACCTGTAGGCGTTGAGGGAGGCCTCCTTAGCTGGAGCCCCTTACCACCTTAAAGTGCAGGTTTCACCCGCCTTCTGTACTTGAGCGGTGGTGGAGGAAGGGTCTGAAAAGACCGCGGCTCCTTTCCGGACCTCTTGCGTCTTCGGATACAACTTCCGTTTGCGACCTTGCTTTTTCGAAATCCATGTTGTACAGCATCCAGTAAAGGCGTGTAAATACATAATTTCCTTGAAATCTTGTTTCTGAAAATCTTTGGACGAGAATAAGGAATCTCTTATCCTCCCTCGGCCAAGCTTGAGAAAATAATGTCTTTATGAGCATCAGCTTTAGCCATCAACAGGACTATGAGGTCGATATCTTCAACCACAATGCCAACAGATGTAGTTTTTGACATTTTAACAGCTATATCCACGATCAGAATATCCGCTTCACATTCTGCTTGGAGGGTCTTGATCCTATGTTCTAAAGCTCCAACCTACACATATTGGTGAGGCTGATTTTGTTTAACTTCAACAGAAAATCTTCCCGTTTCACGTTTATTCCTGACTCTTCATTAAAATGGATGTCAGCGGATTTGCTGATTTGATAGCTACTTTGCTGTTCTGTTAATTTCGTGATTGAGGTTAATAGGAATAGTCGTCAAAGACTACAGTACGTATCCTTCAATCGTAGTTATTTTTGAAAAATTGGATGTAGCTCTAGCATATTGTCGATATCTTGGCACCTCTTTACCAAATTACTTTATAGAAGAGGAGCAAATTTGAAAAGTTGTAAAGTTTGTACAGCGCTGACTTGGTCGACTTTTTCATTTCATCCTCACTGAATGGAGCTAGTGGGAACGGGGCTAATTCGTATTCCAGGTAAAGCTTTATATCTTCGTCTGTTGTTTACTAATGGATATACGTGGAAATAATAAAAATGGTCAACAGGAACCTTCGTCGTTGATTTTGGTCGATGAGCTCACTGTCAAAAGGGGAAGAGCTTGTCTTTTTGAGCCCGTTTGATGTTAAAAATGGGGAATTGACTATTTTAGCCTAGCTTGCTTACCAAAATAAATGCCAACGGCATTGTAGCAGGTTCATTGTATTTCCAACAATTCCTGTCGCAATAGACATGATGTCACTGGTCTTTTGGGCAGGGAGGAAATTTCTCCAAAATTACTGGGGGATAATTCGAATGATCTGTACGCTGTCTTCCCTTACCTTCGGAATGACTTTAAAAATGTTAAGCTCTTTTGGGGTATCAATTAGTGATAACAAAACTATTTATTACTTGTACTAAGGGTTCTAATCGTTCTTTTTTAGCTTCTAAACGAACTTTTATTGCAATTTCATCAAAACCAGCTGACCACTTTGGTTTTAATGACCTCATCATTAAGAGCTACTAAGGTTCATTTACCAGCTCAATTTGAAATTGATTCTTAATGTCTGGTACATAACTATTGTTAAGTACTGATTTTAAGTTATAACAGACAAGCAGAATTGTCATTTTAAATATTGGCGGTAGGCAGAGCGAGAGAGAGAGAGATAGCCGAGAGAACTGGTGAACACGTTCAAAACGGAAATTTACCGATCCTTGGCCCCTGATTGGCCGATGACCCTTGCCCGCCTGTCGCTCTGAATCTCGCAGGCCGCTGATTGGCCGATGACTCATAAACCACTTCTGTTCCGTTTCTTGCGGGTCAGCAGTTCCCTTCACCTCCCATGAGGCTCGCCATTCTAGTTCTGTTCGTCTTTCTACAAACTAGTCTCAATTGCCTTTCGGCTTTTTCTTTTCCCAGGCACGTTAATCTTTTTGAACGTGACCTTAGTCTCGCCCATAGTGGCTTCCCCCTTTTAATTTATTTAAATATTTTATAAAGTGGTATTATTTTGTTCAGTAACTTTTCCCTGTTCACTAATATAAATTGCAGTGAATCTAGTGTGTGTCAGTGCGTGTCGGGCAACTCTCGGTCTCCCGCGTATATGAACATTGGACTGTGCGAGAGCTCAAATCATTACTCAATTGTGCGTACGTGCGAATCCGCAGCAAGCAAGAAGATTCCCTGGACCTC
>CM061531.1:139709288-140043285 GCA_030545055.2 Neoaliturus tenellus | reverse complement strand
TTGGAGCTTCTCCGAATTAGGCTGGCTAGAAGGAATGGGGCTGGAAGGGGGTGGAAGGGGCAAAGATTGGTCAAGAGGAATGGAGCAAACAATTTTGGGTGGGGTAGGAGAGCGTGTTAGGTCTATGGAGGGAAGTTCAGGGGAAAAGATGGATTTACGGGGTGGTTTGGTTGGTGTGGATGGCATGGGGGATATGGGTAAGGGACATTGGGATTTGGTATAGGATAGGATTTTCCGGGTTCTGCTGTAGGCAGTGATCCTCGACCTGGACGTCTCTTCAAAACCTGCAGACTCCGATCCTGAGTCCGATAGCAGCGAGAGTGCTGGAGAGGCTACCGGGACTCGGCCTGACGACTTGGCGACGAGTTCTCCTGACGATGGCGGTGCACCAGCCTCTTCCACTGTCGTCGGCAATGGTGACAGGCTGGGCATTGAGGCGGGCTGTAGCGGCGGCGGTGGCGGCGGCGGCATCGTCAGGCAGCCCAGGTGTTTGCCGTCATCAGGTATTCCAGGATCGAAGTGGAGGATGTTGAGGGTTGAGACGTGTCGGTCGAGGTTGAAGCTGATGGGTAGTTCTTCAGCTTAAGACCCATTTTACCCATTGTAATGAATGGAAAGAATAGATGTGAAGAAAGAAGTAAAGTTCTAAAAAAATCTCAAGAGCAAGAGAGAACCTGTCCGTATGGGAGCTTGGACTGGAATGAGAAGTGCGTGCAGCCCGGCCGCCTTATATCCCCACCGGGGCTGCCACGCCCAGGATATCAGGGGTGGGGGAGGGGGTGGGGGTGGGGGGGGGAGGGGGGGAGGGGGGGGGGCTTGCACTTTTTCAAAAAATAAGCCCAACTTGGGGCATTTATGTTGCCATCGCTGAAGCCTCCCAAGAGACCCAACTATAAACAACTCCAAACTTGTGTGTTACTAATACCTAACTGTTACATTTTTTAAAAGACCTTAATGTATTAACTGTGTTAATAAGACCTGACTGTTAAAGACTTTGAAAAATTTTATATATTTAGGTCAAGGTCACGAAAAAACTTTTAAAAAATTAAGCCCCACACCCCCCTATGGGGGTGTGGGGCACTTGGGTTGTCATCGCTGTAGCCTCCGAAGAGACCCAACTATGACAACAAGGCAACATCCAATGTCGTGTACCCTTCGCCAAGCGAGACTTGTAAACATTTACTGCAATGTCTATTCAATAGCTAACAAAGATTCGTTTAAATAATTTTGAGTTTCCATGAGGAAACAAACTGAGGACACCCTAATGGCTTACGTCCTCGGTCCGAGTGCAGAGGCCGCCGCAACCTTTTGCATGCCAGCGTACAAACGGACATACTCCCACAACCCCAGCCGCAACCTGTTGCATGCCTGAGAGGAGCCTAACAATACTTCAAACTGACTTTACACGGGGGCCTACTCCCGTAACCCTATCTTTAATATTTTTAATTTAGCAATGCAGTAAATTTTTACAAGTCCTATGTGGGTCAAGACCACACGGACATTAAAAAATTTCGGCCCCCGTACATCCATGGCGAACCACGAATGTTCGGGGGCCTTGGGGACTAAAAACACAAATAGCTAACAAAGATTCATTTACGTAATTTTGAGTTTCCAGAAGGGAAACTAACTGAGGACACCCTAGTGGCTTACGTCCTCGGTCCGAGTGCAGAGGCCGCCACAACCTTTTGCTTGCCAGCGTACAAACGGACATGCTCCCATAACCCCAGCCGCAACCTGTTGCATGCCTGAGAGGAGCCTAACAATTATGAAAAGTGGCTTTACACGGGGGCCTACTCCCGTTCCCTGAAGTTACAATTTACTTTGAGCATTGAAAAAGCTCAAGGGGGGAATGCTAAAACAAGCGTATACACTTTAGGTAAATATAACACACTTACAACACGTAATTGAGCTCAACGTAGTCAATGCTGAAACAAGCACATACACATTAAACACATATGAGAAACAAGACACACAGGATAAAAGACAACCAAGACACACAGGAGACATAGGGTACAAGTGAAACACTCTCATATAAAACAATTCCCAATACCCAAACGCAAGCGCAACTAATACAAGTCTTAAAGTTAGAGTAGACTTCGCTAAACAGTGAAGGCGCCATTCACTGTTTAGTGAGGCCTATGGCGGTCCGTCCCGATCGTTCACGTTCAACGCGCGGGAGCGGACTGCGAGCCGGCTGTGGCCGGGCCGCCTTATATCCCCACCGGGGCTGCCACGCCCAGGATATCAGGGGTGGGGGAGGGGGTGGGGGTGGGGGTGGGGGGGTGGGGGGGGTGGGGGGTAGGGGGGGGGGTCAGGTAGGTTAAGTGGGTCAAGGTCACCCACAACACTTCTACTCTAAGTGTTGGCTATATACCCCCACCACAACTGGGTCCCTAGGCTGCACAACACAGCTCCGCCAGTATGTCTCCGGCTTCCATGCGGTGCGTCTCGGTGTTCTCTAGCTCTCTATATGTAAGTAATTTTACAAGTTCTTACAAGTTAATTCACCGCGGCTAAGCTCACACTGAACGAAGGTTGTTGCTATGCCAACATGACGGGCGCGCCCGCCAAACGCCAGGTGTGCCGACTGCACATGACGGGCGCGCCCGTCACTCGCACAAGATGTGTTAAGTGTAGGTCACTACACTTTACCTCTGGGACGATATCGACTTGTAGTATTTCAGTGTTTTGACTCAAGGTCATCACACTTTAACTCTAGCACGTCGGTTATCGTACCAGAGGTGCTCAATAACCTAACTTGTTATGTTTAGGGTGGGCGTTTGCACGCCACGTGGTATCGCCATGAGTGTCCAGTCCAGATTTTTTTAAGTTAAATTAATTTACTGTAATCTTTTCCATTTCCACTTCGTTTTGCCAAAGAATAAGGTGTCGCTTTATAAAGTGGTATTTCTCTAAAGTTATAGGGGATTGCAGGGATACAATTAGTTTATTTAGGAGACTCTTCATCTTGGAGTTTAACACAATTTCCACTTTGACTTTGCTTCCTCGGCTCTCACAGCCTAAGCTGTACAGAAATGTTTCTTCTAGTGCCAACTCGGGCCAAGAGAACAGTGTGTTGACTGTAGGACAGCTCATGGTGAAGTGATGCGATACTCCAGCGTACAACCTCACCTTCCCCCACCACTCTGACCTTTCCCCACTCCTGCTGTTTCCCCCACCTCTTTTCCCTTGACTCATGCGCTACAAGCAGTCTCTCAGTATTGTGCGGACTTTTGTGAGGGGAAGCCATGTCGCGGGACGCTTTAGGTAAGAAACTTAGCCGTGTTAAGGCTTTATTAGTTGCTCACTGTCCACCACTCAAAGTCAAAAGGGTTTCAACTTTAGCTAAGTGGCGCAAACTGTTGCGCGGACACCCTAAGTTTTATACCAAACAGACTAATGTAAGTTTTACTGATGAAGATTTGTTTAGAATATTGGATGAAATGACTTTTCCTTGCAAAATTCAGTTAGTTACTCCCATTCCTGACAGTTTAGAGTCTTAGTCTCTCAAGCCGATGTACCTAGAGTACACAGATCCTCCCGGTCAGTCACTCGGTGGCTGTCGTGGGGTGCGCATCGGTGTCGGCGCTCCGTTGTTAGGTTTTCAAGGTCACAGTAATATCAAATTGTTGGTGTTGTGCTGGTTCAAGGTCACCTGAGGGATAACCGATTGCCCATTTAGGCAGAGTCATGTCAGAAACTCGAGTTTAACTTGGCACTTTTGCCGTTTCTCGTCGAATATTCGCTCCAAGTGGTCAAGGTCACGGGGACTCGGACTGAAACTCGGAGCGTAGTGCGAGAAACGGCAAAAGTGCCAAAAAATTTTAAGTTTCGGCGTGACCTTGACCTTAGTGGCGTCGGTGACGTCATTTTGATGACGTAAGGGGTGATGACGTCATCAGCACGTCATTTCTGTGACGTCATGGGTGTGACGTCATAGAAATGACGTCATTAGTGATGACGTCATCGATGACGCAATCGATTACGTCATCGATGACGTCATCGGTGAGGTCATTGACCTCGATGACGTCATCCCTCAGGTGACCTTGAACTGAGCCAGCACCAACAATTTGACACTACTTAAACACATAGTGAAATTTGTATGATTGTTAAATCGGAATCATTTAAAATAATTTTAATATGATGAAAAACGCTGTACTTCACTCGAACCGATTTTTTTTGTCAACCTCATTTCCGCTGTGTGTAAAATGCGATTGCTCACAGGAAATGCCACTTATGGTCCTAGTAATGTCAACAAATATTTTACACTTTGCTATTTAAATAAAGTTTTACTTTAATGGAGATGTATTAAGCTAATCATACTGAATTACCTCATCATCTTTGTATTTTTCATTTTCGAGTTTTTAATTTTTAAGTAATAGTAAAAGTTCGATTACTTGTGGATATTTTTCAAATAGGCCTACTAGATATAATGTAATCATACGATTTTCATAACTGTAAACTAGGACTTTTTTAACAAATAGGCCTAAACTACATTTTAATAGCTTGAATAAATGCTCTAAGTTGTTTATATAACAAGTCACTATAAGCAGTCTTCATCCCTTAATTGCCTTCAATTAGACATAAAATGCTGTATATATTGACTTTTTTAAGTTACTCTCTTTCATGTACCGACCAATTACTATACTTTCATGTACTATACTGAGCAATTAACAGCGCCTCTCACATAAATATAATAATAATATTAAGTCAAAGAATTATGAAAAGTGTTTTGCATGATGCAACCTTCTGAATTAGTTACACACTCTCAATGTTATCTTGGGGGATTTCATTTTTTCACTCCGTGCAGAGTTATTCAGATCGCAACATCGGGAGAGAGGTCCTCCACGGGTATATCCACGTCTCCGCCCGGGGTGGATCCGGATAAGGGACAATCATCAGGTAATAGGCTTACCTTACTCCCTCCCTGCCTCACGTTTATTCTGCCTTCTCGGTAGGAAATATATTGTTCTTCATCTATCGTTGTGTATAAACGGCTTCTTCGATCGTTCTTTACGGATAGGACATCCACCATTGTTACTTAACGAGAGATTCCGAGTTATTTATCTTTATTTTATTTTTCAGTATGGTTTCTTGCTAAAATATGCGCTTTGATATATTAATTTTTCATAGAAATAACCATGGAAACTCTAAAAGATTTTAGATTTCTAAAAACTTTTTTTAGCCGTTAGCTTTCTTATAAAATTATCTGTAGATTTTCTCTATCAATAGATCATTACAATGTAAGGTGTTAAAATTAACTAATGGTTTTATTTCTAGGGTATTGTGAATACATCTAAAATACTATTATAATCTTTGTTTCAAAAATCGGGCAAACTCAAAAAAGTAATAATAATTACACATCGGCGTATAAATATGTAACCTTTTTTACACTTAAAAATGCACCCGATAAAAAAACTATGTAAAAAGTGGTCCAAAAAACCTGGTCCTTTTTAAACAGATGTGTTTCAGCTGTTATTATGTTTAAACTGTTGATTTTTACAGCGATGAAGAGGTCAGCAAATACCATTTAAGTAATAATGGAGCATTGGATAGTCAAACGTCATACCTTTGTTATTGAAGTTTTTTTTTATGTCGAATCTGTAACACCTAAGCAACGGTTATTCTAGGAGGAACCAGTTGTATATGGACGGTCTCATCGTGGTACCAGACCGTCACTTGTAGAATATGAGGTGGGTGTACAAAATAAAAAACGCTTGTGCAATAAAAGTAAACCCGACCGGTAGGCATTGATTAGCATTTATTTTATCAATTGAGCAAATCGCAGGTGTGCCAGCTGCTTTTTTACTGTTCTGCAAAGACTGTTCTTGGGTATTTCATTTCACGTTTTGGCAATACTGCATGCTCTCTGGACTCACTGATTGACTTTATTTATTTATATTTGTGGGTAGCTTTAAGAACATAGACTATTTACGAAAACCTTATACACTTGACGATTAGAATAAGTAAATTTGCTGGAATACCAATGTCCATGGTAAAATAAATATATAAAAAAAAATATAAAAAAAACAGTGAAAGAAAATAAAAACAAGATTATCAATATGTGAGAATGTTAATGGGAAGTATTTACTTAATCATACATTCTATAAAGGAAAATGGCATAACATTTACATACTTTTTCAATGTTAATAAAATACAAGTATTATATCATAAAAATTTGTATTATAAAAATGAAAAACTGTTAGGTTATTCAGACCATCAATCGGTATTTTATTCATCCAATACCTTAGGTTATATTATTTTAGTTGGTTTTATTTCAGAAGGTAAAATATGAAATGATGAGTGTCCTCATGTAATATGTTCGAGTAAAATTACACTTAAGTTTATCTGGTCTAATGTTTTAAATTTATTACTATTATAGATTATACCGGTAATAAGAAAATTACGAGACTAGCTAGAAATGCCGGAACAAGGAACAAGTTCACATACCTTGGGCATAGCGTAGACTGACGATTTCGCCGTCCTCCTTGTCGGTGGTAGTGGGGGTTAGACTTTAGATGTGCTTCTTCTACCTTTGGACTCTAACCTTGTCCTTAACTTAAATGCTCTCTTGCTTTTATATTTACAGACTTATATGTTACCAAATAAAATATTCTTCTACTTTACAACATTCCCTCTCCACTTATATAAAAAAAAACTTGCAGTATTTCTTCCAGATTAATAATCATTATTTCTCACATTTTAAACAAAACAATTTTCTTGGAGAGAAATTCTTTTTAGATATTTACAAAGCTAATTTATCAGGCGCTTCTGCCGTAAAATTCCCAGTTTTTCTCAAGCTATTAGCATAGGCTACTGTATTAATAGCCCATTTATTCAAACAGATACTCTCTTCATCGGAATCTTCGCATCCACGTAGTTCAGCACAACCTAGGCTTGAGTTAGGCCTATCCTCTTCACAAAGATTTACTCTAGATTTAGGCCTATTTTTAACTTGACTTATCACTTATCTTATTAGGCTTCTTATTTTTAGCTTGAAAACATACAGCGGCAAGGTGTCCCTTACGTTTACACAAATTACAAGTGTACTCTTTGTAAGGACAATTTCTGCAATCATGATCGTTACCGCACCGGTAACATGACCTAGGCCTAAAAGATTGATTTGACTTATTAGGCCTACCTTTGTTAACTGAAAACTTCTTATTTCTAACAAAATTAACTTCCCCCGAGTGATTACTATGAAGGGACTTAGCATTGTTTTCCGCATCTTCATACAGCAAGGCGGCTTCCATAGCCTTATTGAAAGTTAAGCTATCACCTTCCGCTAGGAGCTTACTTTGAATTTGTGTTGATTTTAAACCGCAAAGAAATTTGTCTCTAAGGGCTTCGTCCAAAAACTTGTCAAAGTTACATTTAGAAGCTAACTTCTTGAGTTGGATGCAATAATCAGATATTGACTCATTATCTAATTGATTCCGTTTATTAAATAAAAACCGCTCATAGGTAATGTTAGTCTTATGAACATAATGAGACTTAAGAACTTCTAGTGCTTCATCAAAGGTAGCATCCTTAGGTGCTTTCGGAACCAACAAATTTTTAAGTGTTGCATACATTTTAGGCCCCATAAGAGATATGAAATATTTCTTTTTATCATCTTCTTTAATATTATTTACTAAGAAAAAGTTTTCCAAACGCTCTGAGAAGTTTTCAAAGGACTCCAACTCTGGGTCGAACTCAGATAGCTTACCTACTATGGTCTTGGACATCTTGACAAAACTTAAGCCTAGCCAAAAAACACATTTATTCTTGATATATAAGTCAAAATAATATATACAATTGATTTCCTCTTGATATTATACTTATTTTATTAACTTTTCAGGATTAATAAGATTAAAAATCGTAAAATTTTCACTTTTTGCAAACTTAAGCAAACTTTGGCAGGAAAACTAACCATACACGATCACTTGAAAAGTTGAAAATGTGACTTTCAGAGGGAAACGTCTGATTGGAACTGGTTCCACAACCTATTACTTATTATGTATCAGCTCCTTAACTGTTCCAAAACTTTCCTCCCCTTTGCGCAATGAAAACTGGTAACTATAATTTGATACCTGTTACCGTCTTTTGTCACCGGAAACTCCGTAACCGCTACTTCGGCATACGCTATTCCAACAGATAACTGCTCCTCTATACCGCTTCGTCACGGTTTGGTTTGAGAAGAAAATGGCGAATCGGCAAATACTTTCTTGTTCCGAACTCAGTTTTGCCACACGCACACGACAAAAACAACCGGAAAAAATACTTTTATTTACCCGCACAAAAAAAAATTATCACTTTACTACTTGATAAAGTTTTAAACAACAAAAGACTCGTCGCCACGTATTATAGATTATACCGGTAATAAGAAAATTACGAGACTAGCTAGAAATGCCGGAACAAGGAACAAGTTCACATACCTTGGGCATAGCGTAGACTGACGATTTCGCCGTCCTCCTTGTCGGTGGTAGTGGGGGTTAGACTTTAGATGTGCTTCTTCTACCTTTGGACACTGAACCTTGTCCTTAACTTAAATGCTCTCTTGATTTTATATTTACAGACTTACATGTTACCAAATAAAATATTCTTCTACTTTACAACAAGTACCTTGTGAATCGACAGGCCATCGCGCTCTCAAACCTTATTTATGATATTATTTTCATCTCACTCTTTTGGAAAAACCGTTTCCTGCGTTAGCTTCGAGCGTACAAAAATAAGTTTTCCCACTTGGTGTCGGCCACCATGTTGAACTAGGTTAACCTCTAGCATTCATCCCTATAAGTTTATAATAATAATAATTACACATCTCAGGAAAAAAAGGGAAAAAAGGAAAAAAGGCCTCTCACGTTTTCGCTAGGCAGAGCTTTTGATTTTAAACTATTTAAGTAGGCCCCCAGAATACCCCATTTTCGGGGTTTCCTTTAAATCCAATACAATAAAATAACGGTTTTACCAAAGAATTTCGAATTCTTATAATTATTTCGATTTGGTAAAAATTCTAGGCATACTTCACAAAATGTTAACTAACAAGTACATATTTGATTTATGCTATCTTAAAAATTATGAAATTACGGCCCTGCTTAATATTATATACCTTTAAGTCTTTCACTTCTACTCTCTATTCTCTTCAAATTTGACTTCAGACAATTTAAAATCAAGTGCAGTTTTATTATTTACGTTTTTTCTTTTAGTGCAAGGTCTATAATCCAATGTGGTTTGTTTTGTCTTGACTAAATTTTCATTATATTTCAAAATTGAATATTTTTAAACATAAAAAGTCTCGAGTGGAAATCTAAGTTAAATTGTAAATCGGATTCAATTCACAATTTATTTAACTCAGTTAAATTGTAAACTGAATTACACTTAACCATTTATTAATGAAAAAAGAACAGATTATTTCTGTTTAATATGATGATCTCACTTTAATCATGTAGTTATTATAATTTTCAATCATGATTATAAGTGTTCCAGGGTAAAAATGTCAGGAAGAGAATTTGTCCGAATACATGACATAGTTAAAGAGACAAAATGACGCGATTGGAATGACGCATTAGTTCATCAAACCAGTGATATTCAATAAGTAAAGCTTAACCATTACAATCTGGTTATTCAGGACGTCAAAACAAGCAAAAGTTACAATACTTTCTTGAAATACTTAATTGCAATACTCGAATGTTCATCTTTGACCGACAGTGAACTGATAGATTGCGTCAGTTTAAAATAAATCAACGAGGTCTGACTGTCAAGGCTCAGGTCATTGATAGTGAACAGTAGAAGTCTATCTCAAATAGTTTTCCGTATGATTGTATAAATGTTTACTAATTAATGATATATTTTATTTGAGTTACGGAACTTAAACTTGGCGATTAAGAGGACTAACATACAATTTCGAATTAATTTTGACAATTGATTTCAAAAGGGCGTCCATTAAAAATATCCAATGCTAATATCTATATTCATAAAAGAGAGAATATGTATGTATGTATGTATGGACTCCGAAAGTATCTTAAAAACAAAAAATTAAATATTGATAAGATTCAAAGATGGGCATCGGGAAAATTAAAACTTATCTTTGCGAAAACACGGGTTTTGCTAATATTCTATTGCAGTTTTTTATATTATACATATATATACATATAATATTATACAGTGTGTAAATTAAGTATGGAAACAAATCTGTATTTTTTAAACCAAAATAGATAGAAATATTTGGTTTGTGGCATTGACTGTTAACCAAGGTTCCGGAATTTTTTGCATAAGAAAAACATTTTTCACCCCCTCAGGGGGGGTAGGGGTAGGGGGTAACTTAATTTTTTTAAATAGCAACCCCTATTGAGTGACCCCTCATTTTGAAGGGTTTGTCAAAAGAAATACAATGCCGTAAACCCGAGGCCGGTATCTTACCCCTAACCAGAATGGCGGCCATTTTAAATTTCGAGATGGGCAAACGAAATCCAGTGTGGATACCCATATTTACCTTTTAAATGGGTTTTATTGGGTAAGCCGAACTCCAGATACCATTATTAGATTGAAAAGTGGATGTTTTTATCGTATTCAAAATTTTGCCCCAGCCCCCAAAATAGGGGATTTTGGGGGCAGCCCCAAATTTTTAAACGCAAACCCCTATTGAGTGACCCCTCGTTTTGAAGGGTTTGTCAAGACAAAAGCAGTGGCACAAATCTTAGGTCGATATGTCATCCCTAGACGAAATGGCAGGCATTAAAAAACTTGATTGGGTAAAAAAGCGCCCATTTCACCAATTAAAAATATTGAATGCCTGCCATTTCGTCTAGGGATGACATATCGACCTAAGATTTGTGCCACTGCTTTTGTCTTGACAAACCCTTCAAAACGAGGGGTCACTCAATAGGGGTTTGCGTTTAAAAATTTGGGGCTGCCCCCAAAATCCCCTGTTTTGGGGGCTGGGGCAAAATTTTGAATACGATAAAAACATCCACTTTTCAATCTAATAATGGTATCTGGAGTTCGGCTTACCCAATAAAACCCATTTAAAAGGTAAATATGGGTATCCACACTGGATTTCGTTTGCCCATCTCGAAATTTAAAATGGCCGCCATTCTGGTTAGGGGTAAGATACCGACCTCGGGTTTACGGCATTGTATTTCTTTAGACAAACCCTTCAAAATGAGGGGTCACTCAATAGGGGTTGCTATTTAAAAAAATTAAGTTACCCCCCACCCCTACCCCCCCTGATGGGGTGAAAAATTTTTTCTGATGCAAAAAATTCCGGAACCTTGGTTAACAGTCAATGCCACAAACCAATTATTTCTATCTATTTTGGTTTAAAAAATACAGATTTGTTTCCATACTTAATTTACACACTGTATATAAGTTTATATATATTAATATATATATATATATATATATATATATATATATATATATATATATATATATATCAAGTTTTGTTTGTTTTTCGAAAAAATTCGTCGAAAAACACAGTTGTTTTATTTTTGATACTTACAAATTTAGTTAGAAATTTTATGTTCTAATACATCTAGCTTAGAAAATTTAGAGTAGCCACCATTTTTAAACCGTAAAAGTACAAAAATGTCAAACTCAATGTGACTTTTTATTTTAATACGTTTAATGGTTGTGCCAAGATGGAATACCGTACCTCAAATAACTTTATATAATGGATTACTGTAATTAAAAATGATAGACAGAAAGATAGGATACATGTTATTATTGTGTTTTTTGTTTGATTGACCTCCTTAACGGGAAAGTACCGTAAATTTGTAAAGGGTTTAGCTGAAGACACTGTATGATAGCATATAGCAAATTTGGGCAAGATATGGTAGTCTCGGCGTGGCGGCTGGTTTTCTCCGTTTATAACTTTTAACTTTACTCGTAGCGATAGATCCCGATTGATGATTACCATTAAAAAAAAATTAAATATACTGAAACAATTTCAATTAAAGACTACTTGGTCTTGATATTTTTTGTAATTTTTCATTATCTCACGTTTATATATATTTTTACAATATTGTGGTTTGTAAAAGGTTTTTAAATGCAGATATCATTTTTTTACACCTTTAGAATTCTATAAAGATTAATTTTCATACAAACTTATTGTACTTAAATTTTGTTATGATATTAATATAAATATTTAGATTAAGGATGAGTATGTATTTTTTTAATCCGTGGAATTAATTAAATCCTATACTTAAATGAAAACGGGGATCGGGCGACTGTGGAGTAACTCGTAACAAAGTGCATGTTAAGTTGTGTGGAAAAGTCTCTTCCTAAATAAAGTGTTTTGCAAGAACGGCGATGTCAGAAATGGAAACGTTCGTTATGTAGGTCGTATTTTGTAAAGTATTTGTTCAAAATGTTAATTATAATTCTAGTTACTAGTTTTTCCACTTATTTAACCGAGAAAAAATCCATGGTCCGTGGTCGATGGGAAACAAATAGTTTTAATTAATATATGAAAAAAATTAAGTCACATCTAATTTTATGCGTGGACACTCATTTCATTTTCTTCGATTGATTATTAATCCCTAGCAAGAAAATATCATTTCCAAAATGTTTATTAGAAATTATTATATATTTTTTTTGTTTTAAGTTTTTTCTTTATTAATAACGGTACTCTCAACACCTACTCAAGGTTTAATTCTTTTAAAATTAACCTACACTATACCATTTCCATTTCTTTTACTCAAGCCAACATTAAACGTGAAATTCTTATACTAACAGATTTTATTCTAACACAATATACTTTCACTACTTCATGTAGTTCTTTAACTTGTGTATGCTCCGTTATTTAAAATAACGTCTTTGGTAAAAATAAATAAATACCTATATTCTGTATTTGCTCTTTACAGCTTTTAATCTTGAAAATGAATCAGTTGTCCTTGTTAATGGTAATCAAATGAGGAAAATTACTAACTTTTCCTTGGAGCTACTAAGGCTTACTAAGGGCTTGGAGAGCCTTTCCGTTTCGATGGATATTTTCCACTTTACTTTAGAAACAATTTGAAACCTCTCTATCAAACGACACAAAAATCCTTAAAATCGATTAGAATTATCTCCTTGTGCAAAAACCCATGTCAAGTATTAAATATGTATCGATTTATTAAATTTAATTGGATATTAGATAGCAATAAAACAGCTGAGATAACGACACTCTGGACACTGGCTCCGTAGAAATTATAACTTATTGTCACAATGGCATAATTTACCTGATTACTTGTTGGTTTTTATTCTTCATATCTTTAATCTAGTTAGTAATTTTTAAATTCACTGTAAAAAATGTAAACTGTATAAGTTACGAAATTAAAAAAATGTAACAATTGAATAGCTTTGTTGTATATCTACTATCAATTAGTTACTCATGACAAACCAGTAAATAAAAAGTATGTTTCGTTTTATTATCCATAATAATCTTAAAATTTCAACAAAACTACCGTTTGTTTTGTTGTATAAAAAAGTATAATTAGGGTTATAAACTATTATTTCATATAATAATAATATTATTATAAGTTTTGTTATAGGCTGAGGATAATTTTACATAATCAACCAACGTACTTTTTTTATTTAATGAATTGTGATAAAAAACGAATCAATACTTAATAATGTAAGAATTTGCCACTTATGGTAGAAATTTTTAATCAGTATTGTAATCGTTTTTATTTATCTCATTCTTGATTTCAAAATAAAAATATTTTTCAATTAAAATAACTAAGCAAAATGTGAATATATAACACTCATACCACCATATAACTTTGTGTTGTTAGACAGTAAAATGAAAACAATCTTTATTATGAATAAAGAACAATAAGCCGTACATCTCAGTAGTCACATTAATAGCTAAAGAGTGAGCTTATGCTATATCGCAACCTAATAAGATTAGTAATTTGTCATCCTTGTAAAGAATGTAAAATAAATTGAAATGTAATAAGTGTAAAGTTTGAGCACAGGGTAAAATTTTTTTGGCGTTTTAACTTTTTAATTTTAAAAATATATTTTAAGACAGTTTTGTTGTACCAATGAGAAATGATATCTCGATCACAAATATTGTTCATTTATTAATAATAAGTCGTTAGTTCTTAAGCGCTTTTCGGCCGCTCCTAACTTTCATTAGGAGTCAATTCAATATCACGAATAAATTAGCCGACAAATTTCACATTAAGTTGAAAGGGATAGGGAATTTTTATTTTTTTTCTTATTATTTTAAACTAAAAACATTTTTATGAATAGGTAAAAGATGCGTTAGCTAAACATATTGGAATTTTACTACATAAAAAAATGATATAAATCTGATCTAATATTTTGGAAAATTCTACTATTTTTGTACAGTTTTTACTTGAAAGAAAGTCTTAAATCATTGATAGCTTAAAAGTTCCTGAAAAACAAAAATTTTTTGATTCCTTCAAAATCAATTTTTGCACTGTAGGTATGTCGTTCTCATTGTTACAGTGGACGATTACAATATCATATAACGACTAAACTAGTTTTAGTGCATTAAATCTATAACAATTTAAAGTAACCTAACTAAATTTAGTTACACGTGATAAATAATGAAGATGCACAGTATACTCACAGTAGAATTGCAAAATGAAGACACTACCTAGGAGCGCGGCTATGTACAGCAAACTTATCATGTCTAATCACTCTTTGTTGCTAAGAAATTTTACATAAATATTGTTTTATAAATGTTTATTGCATTTTAGTTATGTCTATCACAAAAGTCGGTTTCGGTGGAGGTGAGAGTGTGCGAGTTGACGCGCTTTTGCCGGACGGAGCGACACAGCGTGCGTGTCCAGCGGGGGCCGAAGGGCTACTGAGGCGCCGAGCGTCTGTTGGCGCCGCCCCCGACCGCCGCCCCCGCGCCCCCCGCCGCCTCCGGACCGCCCCGACCAATCACGTGGGGGCAGCCCAGACAGGGCGACAACAAATAGTGAAAATAGTCGATCACCGCTTTATAAGAAATATTCGCCTCAAAGCAGATCTTCAAAGAAAGAACCCATTAAGCGAGATATTTTTCGGTAATGGGGCAAGGAAAGGGTAATTCTCCCTTAACGTCTTGCCGAGGAAATAAAACTGGCGGAAAATGAAGCAAAAACGAGGTGTAGCCTTGATTGTTTCTTTAGTGTGGGGCCGCCGTTTGTACCAGCACTGCGGGTTGAGTGTTTATTCCAATCGACTTTTTAAACTTTTAATATTATATTCTACAAATACTGTTGGAAATAATATTAGTGTTTGAAATGGCCACATTAGAGAATATATATCTTTTTTTAGAGAATATTCGTTTCCATTCTATATAATAAAGCGGAAAGATTGGAAATCAACTTTCAAAGTTGTAATGTAGTCCAGTAAAACCGTACAGAAAAAATACCCCACGGGAAAAAAATTATAGTATGGAGTTTTTCTATTGATTTAAATGTTTTTGGGGTGCTGAATCCGAATATGAAGTTTGCACCAAGATATTCCTTATGCTTCTAGAGATATCTGCAAAAAACATTGAAATTTTGGCACTTTTTTAGTATTTTGCTCATAACTCCGAAACGATGCATTTTTTTTATTTATGTCCTTAACAAAAATAAAGTAGAGAAAATCAATACTAAATAACACCCGTCACAGCAGACCTGCTCAGCGAATTTAGAATTTAATTTAATTAATAATTTTTCGTCATATCAATACTGTTGTACGCATGGGTATGTAGGTTTTCTGAAATAAGAGTGTTTTATAGAAGTATTTCATTGTATAAATAATACAATTTTAAAGTAATGTTTTTATTTTCCTTAGACATACATGCTAGTTTTAGTGAATTTAGTTTTGTAGAGTTTATCTTTAAAGATATTTCTTTGTACAGTAACATACAACTGCCACTTATGTGTCGATGTAGGTGGTATGGGAATGGTCAGTATTGCCAACAAAAACTTGCAGGACATAAAATTTTCTATGAAAAACAGAGTAAATCCTCTGTCATCGATGAACAAGAAATTAAAAGTTAATGGCATTGACATAACTATAAACCCCTGTACATTGTTCTAACGAATGATTGTTGTGAAAGAATTGGATGAACAACTAAAAGAATTCCTTCAGTATGAGCTTAGCTCATATCCGAACTCACTTTTCGATGAACATGGAATGAGAAAAGGAACGAAGTCTAACCTATACAAAAGTTTTAAGCCGATTTCCGAATTTGTAGTGCCACAAGGAACTGTATATGTCATTGATGGAGGATTTTTCCTACACAGGATGATATGGGGAAAAGAAAAAAAATTATGGGGAGATATGTGAGTCTTACATTGATTACACTCGGCGTCATTACAAGAACTCAGCAGTAGTAGTTTTTGACGGGTATGAGAAACCAAATTACAGCACAAAGGCTGCAGAGAGAAAAAGGAGATGCACCAAAAATTTGCTGCTGAGGTCTCCTTTTCTCCACTTATGTCTCCAACAGTTACACAAGAAAACTTTTATCGAACGAGAAAAACAAAAACCACCTCATTGGTCATCTCAGAAAGAAATGCAAGAATGTGGCATGATGACGTTTTAAGCAGAAGATGATGCTGACCGAGCCATAGTGATGACAGCCATAACAATCGCGAGGGAGCAAGAGAATGTTATTGTTGTAGGAGAGGATATTGATCTGCTAGTCCTATTAGTTGGCTTAAAGGCACCTTTAAATGTTCTCTTTTTGAAACCTGGAAGAGGGAAAGTACCTGATAAGATGTTTCATCCAAAAACCACTCTCAGTGTTCATCTAATAGATCATATACTATTCTTGCATGCTGTAACTGGATGTGATACTACGTCAGCCTTATACGGACAAGGAAAGAATAAAGCCCTGAAAATGCTACTAAAGGACCCTAAAACAAAAAGTAATCTAAACGTGTTCAAAGACCCCAGTGTAGCCACAGAGGATCTATTTCGGGCTGGTGAGTATTTTCTAACAGCTTTATATTCATTTCCATCTCAGAATCAATCAATGTCATTAGATGAGATGAGATTCACCATGTTAAAAAATTCAGCCTTCAAGATGTCATCAAACATTTCCAGTCTTCCTCCAACACGAGCTGCAGCACACCAGCATTTATTGCGTGTATATTTACAAGTGCAACTTTTGTTAGCGGAAGAGAAGTTTCAAACGACGCCTGGAGAATTAGGATGGAGGAAATCACCAAATGACCTACAACCCATGTACACTACACTTCCTCCAGCTCCCGAGATTCTCTTTCATCTAATTTCTTGCAAGTGCCGCAAGTCCTGCATGAAAAATTGTAGTTGCAAAAAAGCAGGGTTGTTTTGCAACAAACTGTGTGCTTACTGTAACAATGAGGGCAATTGCAGTGACCATTTGAAATACGATTCGGAAGATGACCAAGATATGGACGATCCTTATACCGAAGGAATGAAATCGATGAAACCTCCATCTACTGAAGGTAAATAATTGTATTTTTAGCGAATTTCCCATAGGGAATATTAGCGAATTTCCCATAGGGAATAAGCTATTACCGTAGGTCTCATGGTAAGACCTAAGCCCGGGACCATGTTACTTTTTCGTTTTTAGGTGCCCAAAAATAATAGTCATAACTCTCGTAAAAACGGTCCGATCGACACCAAATTTGGTACACACTAAAAGTGAAAGAATGAAAATTCACTCTTTCAGAGTGACTTTTTAACTCTTTGAAAGTAGGAAAACCGAGCCACTCTGAAAGAATGAATATTCACTCTTTAAAATAGTGAACTGGGGTCATTCTTTGAAAGAGTGAATATTTCCACTCAACGAAAGAATGATTTCCACTCAACGAAAGAGTGATTTCCACTCAACAAAAGAGTGATTTCCACTCAACGAAAGAATGATTTTCACTCAACGAAAGAGTGAGTTTCATTAATTGTAGAGTGAAAAATCATTTTATTGAAGACTGAATAATCATTTATTGATGAGTGATACATCATTCATTTGAAAAGTGGTTATGACACAAGCCATCTATTGAATGAGTGGAAAATCATCTAATGAAAGACTGATAATCGGTCATTTAAAGGATGAATTTCATTAAATGAATAAATGAAAATATTTCATTTCTGTCCTAAAATTAGTGGTTTCTTCACTCTTTAGAAGAGTGGAATTTCATCCATCACAGACTGAAATAAAAACCATTGAAAGGTTGGTATTTCTGCAGTTTAGGTGACCCCTCTCAAAAATTGAATTTTTTTGACTATCCAAAATTATTCCCTGATTTTAAAAATTATATAGTTCTTCTGCGGAAATATGTCATATGGGTTTTCAAATTAACGGAGAAGTTATGCTGATCACGAATATGTAGGCCTAAAAATTATTTCGATCCGATTTGAAATAAGCCAGAAAATGTGGGAAAAGAGTCGGAAAAGCTATTAGATGAACTGATTTGGAAGTAGGTATGTCATGTGGGTACTCTTCGGCATTTTATGTAGAATTCATATATGTGAATAATAATTGCAAACAACAATGTATACACTGTAAAAAAGTTTTTGTAGGTTTACAAAAAAAATTTTGGCAACCAGTTTGCCAAAATATTTTTAAGTAACTGTGCAACATTTAACCTTGTAAAAACACAAAAAAGGGTTTGTACAATTACAAAAACTTCTCGCAATGAGACAAAATTTTTTCTTGGAAAATCACAAAATTTAAATTTGTAAAAAGGCAAAAAATAAATTGGTAAAACTACAAATGTTTCTTTTGTATTTTTACAAATATACTTTTAGTAATTTTACAAGAAAAAATGTTGTGTTATTACAAGAAGATTTGTAAATGTACAAAATCTTTTTTTTGTAATTGTACAAAATCTTTTTTGTGATTTTACAAGGTTGAATTTTGTACAGTTACTACTTAAAAAAATTTTGGCAAACTGGTTACCAAAATTTTTTTTTTTGGAAAACAACAAAAATCTTTTTTGTCAAAATACAGATAAATTGCGGTACCGCAAAAAATGTAGGTCTTAAATGCCAAGGAAAAATCTTGTAAAAGTACAATATATGTCTTTATTTTGCAACTTTACTATAACATCTGTTTCATTTAACATTTTCAGTTCTGTTGGTTCTACAAAACATTGTCTTAGAACTACAAAGGCAAAATTACAAGTTTAACATTATAGGTGTAATAGCCTAAGTTACAGTTACAATTTTCTAATCAAACTGCAGACTTAATAATTTTTATAAAACCATTTATTTAATGGTCTTTTGTTTTTATCTTTTATTTATTATCACACCAAAGAACAATTCTTTTTTTACTTAGGCCTAACTTACAACATTAAATACTAAACTAGATCACTATATGGGGCCAAAGTCATGCTTTTTGATATGAACTTAAGTTTGAACGCCCGAAGCGAAGCGAGTTGTGAAAATGAGTGAGGGTTGAATAGCCACTTTTGGTACATGTAATAAACGATAGGTCTATCATGATGTAAATAATACAGTAGACCCTCTCTTAACAGGCCCTTATGAGACCGGGCCTACGGATAACCCAAAAGGCTGATTAAAGCGGGCAACTTCATAAACATGTATACCGGTACTATTATACACTGAAATAAAAATATTAACTTATATTATAGGCTATATTGTAGGCCTGAAACAAAACTAATTCGTTGATTATAAAAATAGATGACGATAAACCCAATAGTGATGTTCTACAATATTACGGTACGGTAGGCCTATTAGTTTCCCCATGTGATACCGTATCTATCAAAGGTGTAGGCCTACTTGATTGGATATGGTTATATTTAAATAAAGTTATTATGATCGGAACGGAAGACTCTCAATCATCAGAAAAAGCCTGATAAACTGACCATTTTTAATTTTCAGGAAATTTTTATCAATCTCTATCTACTTTGTACCAAGGCAGAGACAGTTAATCCGAGTGCCGGTTGAATAGAGGATCTATTGTATTGCTGTTAAGAGGGTCTATGGTATTAAGAAAAACCAGCTAATTGGTTTAATTTACAATGTAAAGAAAATAAAAGTAATCAATGTTTATTAACAGGGAAAATAGATTACTATACCTAATTGATCTATTTTTTAAAGTTGTTAACGTAACCAATATCAAGGTTTACTAACCTATATTTTTTAAATGGACAACTAATAATAAGTATAAATTATTAATTTAGAATAACTAAGTTGGCTGAAGTACAGTTAGTAGAAATTACAAGTTTAGTTGAAACAACCATTTTTATACGGGTTATGTTAAAGGTAGGCGCCCTTGACTTACGTAGAGGGTTTGGGTATTTTTGGGGATATTTTTGAGAAATTTCTTCCTGGTTATTACAATTATAGTTTAGAAGATGAAATAATACTTTTCATCATACTGCACGCAGAACAGCCGTTTTCTGGCCTGTATTTAGTCCACAAAGTTAGCCTTTTCTGTAGGCCTAGTCTTTTAAAAATGCTCCATAAAAACATCGGTGAATTTTTTCTGTGCAATTACCTCAAAAGTTGTTTTTTTTTCACAAAAATCATACTAATCCATGGCAAATAAGGCCAATGTAAAGAAAAAACGACTTGCATACTACAATGTTTATGCAATATTTTGACATGTCTTCATGCTACGTATAAGTCAGTTGTTTATAAGGAATATTTAAATTAGGATTAAAGTCAATTAATAAAGGTAATCAGATGATAATGAATTTTAATCAAACCTAATTTATTTTTAAATTGGTTATCCATTTTATATTTTTGCAGTATGATGAAAAACATTGTTCATCACTCGGACGGAAAGTGTTCTGTGCTTGATCGCTATTTCCGACTTTGGCTTCGCCTGGCTCGTAAAACACGATTGCGCAAAAAAAGCCACTTTCCATCCTATTGATGAAAACTAATATTTCATTACTCTACACACTTTCTAAGTACGCTTTCTAAACATAAAATGAGCTAAGAAAATCAGTTTTTCCCACTACTGCTCGGCAAAATTATCTAACATTAACTTTATTGCATTTGTGGTGCACGGAAAGTAACCGTTATGGGATTTTGGGGTGCAGACCGATCAGCTATTACATTAGGCTGATCAGTTGTTGCATTGTTTCCGTGCGTATGTACCTTAAGCACGGAAACTCAGCGTTATGAGTTCAGTTTTTTTCTTGTACTAAGTGGAATGAACAAAAATATTCATGTTGTTTAAAAGTTATTAGATATTGTAATGAAAAATAATGTTCAATACTAAGTCTCCAAAGTGCCATTACGGGGCTCGATAGCCTTTTCCAACCACCCTCAGCTTTGCCTCGGTCGTAAATGAAATCTTTCCCTGCAATAAGTCACTTTCAAGACCTGTGATGAAAACTACTATTTCATTGGCTACAGACAATCATTATTAAATTGGTAATATGTAGGCCTACTAATCATTGTAAACTGTTTTAAATAATTACCGAAGGCTACTGTTCACTGTAATATCTTATAAGAAAATAAATTATAAAAAATTCGCCCATTCAATTTGACCAGAAAATTACAATTTAAAAATTCAATTTAGCCATCAGGGAAAATTTGACCATGAAGAAATCCTGAAAAAAAGGTTTCCCTGTCATCATTAGTTAAAACCTACAATTCCCATTATTTTTTAATTAGAAAATTTGAAAAATTTAGATGACTGCAAAATTAGCCTAATTTTGCCGATTGTCAGTGGCGGCTCAAAAATAGTTAGGGGAAATCCACCATGATTGGCACTTACAGGAACAAATCGTCGTTGCGCCAGCATTAGGTACCGCCTAACTGACCAATTCCAAAGTTTACAGGAGGAAGGAAAAACTAATTTGCAGCAACAGTAAGCAACCGGCAGGATCGCCTAAGTGATCCTTGCAATACCGCCTAAGTGCCTCTGAAAGGACAGGAGATTTAAATTCATATTTACAGCGCTGATTACAGTAATCTAAACTCAACTTTAATAACTCTTAGTCTCAAACAGTTTATTAAAAGAAAATTGAAGCTCTACATGTCGTAAGTTATGAATAGTTAGGTTAAAAACAGAGGACTTCATGCTGCATGACTGCATACAAGCTGAAACTGATCTGTGCTGTTCAGATAGGTGGTGCTGCGCGAACTATTCACTTAGACTTTATTGCTTTCACGCGACTGGAGCACTTCCTGTGGTGATAACGTGAACTTCGACCGTACCAACTGATGCGTCTCTTCAAAAATACCATATGCAAAACTCAATTTGGGAAAAAAAATGTCACTTAAGCGGTAATGCCGGCACAACGACGAAATGTAGGTTACTGCCTTACTTTTCATTTTGAATAACTTGCACATGTGTATCTAAAATTATTCTATGGATGGCAAATTTACAATAACTTTATGGGATTTGAACTTCTAAGCCCTAATTTAATAGGCCTAACAATATTTCCTATGAGCCTAATGAATTTAAAGTTTCATACCTTACATACGGTACCTTATATCCTGGTAGGCCTACATTAATCCAATAAAATTTACACTTAACACAATATGAGTTAGACTGGAAAAATTCCATACTAAATCACTGCACAGAACTTCTTGACACTAAAACCAAACACTATTCCAAAGTCTTCATGATTCTTCAGCCATTAGATGCACTCATCTTCAGTTGCTGTGAGACGGTAGAAATAAAAGGAAGATGTGTGGAGTCCGCAGGTCTTCGCCCAAATCCTGAAAAAAGAATACCTATATAAGTTAATCTTCTTTATGAGGAGGAAAAACAATTTTAATTAGAGGAGCAATATTAATTAGAAACAAATTCAAACTGTACACGATCTCAATATTTCAAAAGGCGTCTGAAACGGAACTGTTAGGAAATCGACTTTTGAAATAAAATATTTTAGCGATTGTATTTGGGAACCAGTTATCCGTGTCGGCCGTGTCTATTTCAACCGTTGAAAATTAAGTCGGTGATCAAATGGGTTATTTCTGGAATCTGAGGCCAGGTTAGATGACTTGACTTTAGAGGTGTGCAAATAGTGATTTTTGGTTTTGAATCGAATAGTAATGTTGAAATTTCTTTTATCATTTATTTTAACTGAGATCGACAATGAAATTCAGGCATGTAGAATTTAAAATATGAGCATTTCACAAAACTGTATTCCACATTATTGGGTCAGAATAAAGTGTTTTTTTTCCAAGATATGTGGATAAAACCACTAAAGGTTTAGCAGCCAACTTATTTTTCCTAAGTCACAACACAATCACAATAATTTAGTTACAACAATAAAAAACTAAACATTACTGCCAAACCGCCGAGAAGTAAAACAAGTCAACAACACAGCAAATGAGATAAAATAAATGCGAGCGTCATTTGAATTTTTAGTCCGTCCTGACTTGGCTTGGCTGACACAGAGTATGTAAAGTTTTGATTCACAATATAGCCCTATCCACCGCCGGATTACAACATGCGCGAAGTATCAACTTTTAGTCAATGTTAATTTGTAGATCGACTATACAAAGTTGTAGCTAGCAAAAGATAGCAATACTATACCAAAGATTAAGTAAACCCTTCTTTATAAAAAAAAAAATGCAATCATTTTATAATTTTGAGTAGGCCTATTGCACTACTGGTCGACGCGTGGCAACACTGGAAACTCAGAACTACTGTTACTGGTTCGTTTTTGTCAATAAACATGTTAATAATTGTTGATCCATTCATTGCATTTAAATAATATTTCTGCTTTACACTATAAGCAGATTTGTTCATTCAAACGTTTGTTTTAAAAATTACAACTAGCCGTTGAGCATCATTAGCGTTTTCGGGTCACCGGCGAGCTATTCGAACGAATCAATCTATTCGGTTCGAACTTCAAATATTTCCTGGAATTTCGAATCGAATGAATTATCGCAATATTCTATTCAAAATTATTCGAAGTTCGAATATTCGCACAACCCTACTTGACTTACACTGTATAAGTTAGGCTACACTCCAATATTTAATTTCAATGAGTGTGACAAAAACTACAAAAAACAAATGAGGACTGTAACATTAAGTTTAACGGTCGGACAAAATGACATAGGCCTAATTCTTCTAACAACCACCGTACTTTTAAATTACTTTTGAATCACATGGCTTTTGAAAGTAGGGACTCATCTGGGGTAGCTTTTGATATTACATTTTATAGGACATGGTGTTACACGGTGAGTCATTTGACAAAATACATAAACATGACACTCTAGCCAAATATTTCCTGAAAAATCTTCACTAAAAAACATATTAAAAATCTTTTTGTAGTTAATAATTTATTAACAGATTTGTATAAATCTTTAGAAAAGAAGCAGACCAGTGGTATACTGCATAAATTAACAAATATAAAACTACTGTGTCTGGACTTACTCCAGAACTAAGCAAGCAAACAAATTTTACAAAGTGGTAACATATGTTGAACCAATAATTTTTCATGACAATTGGAAAATTATAAATTCCAAGGGTGTAACATCTTCCCAATAAAACTACATCATAATAATTTCCATTAAAGAGACCAACACCCTTTATAGCGGTACAAAAAATATATCTTTTCAAAACATAAAGGCTCAATACCTTCTGACAAAAACCTGTGAAGATCCATGAAAGACCTCAGAAGGCAACACGAAGATATCACAGGTGTTGACGCAAGACTTCACATGGCTCGGCTGACAAGACGGTCAAGTAGCATGATTAAGCGGGGCCCTGAATAAACAATACACAGCAGACTACTAATTGTAACAACCTGGTATCTGAATTAATCTTTTATTCTAGATAAGGGAAATATAAGAGCATAGGCCTAGCCAAGAATTCTTAAGTGCCAGTTTTTTAATAAATGACAGGATGAAATTGTTAATAATATTTTGTGTCCGATTTTACTACTTGTGCTTTTATGCCTAAAATCTTAATAATATTTAAAAGTATTGTCGCGGCAGAACTGTTTATTCAGCGAATTTCCAATGGCTGTTACCATAATCAACAACTATGGTAAGGATATAAAAAATGATTTATAGGCCTATATGGGAGTGTCTGTATATTTAACCCTTTCAGTGCTATGAACGACATATTGTTACTCGACTTTTCCCCCGAGAAATGCTAAGAAACGATATATCGTGCTTCGCCTTTCACCCAACAAGTGCTAAGGAACGATATAAATCGGATATTCCCCGATATCGATAAGGCAAAATAGTAATGGGCAAAACTCCGTCCGAATCCACCGACTCCGCGGTTATTATCGATGTGAAAATGGCGATATTGCAATAATATTTATCGATAATATAATTACACCATACGATTACGATTTTATCACCTGATTTAGTTTTGTTCAAATATAATTAAACATACCTTTTAACTATAAAACAAATGTAATGCAAACAAGTAAATAACAAAAACAAATTTTAAGCTAACATAACCTACAACATTATCAAAGAACAACTCAAAATAAACTACCCAAGTTTGTGTATCTTAATTATTGTGAGAAGGAGCAGACTATGTTAGACCTAAAATGGCGTCACACAAATGCTGCCAATACGAATCAGAAAGGTATTATTTTGCTATTGTATTAAAGGAATATGCATTTTAAATGTTTCCAAACACTATTCATTTTGTTGCTATAAACATCACTGTCAATAAAAGTGACGAGGTTTACGGTTAGATTGTTAGGTTAGATTATTATTATGATACATTTGTGTTATTGTAAATAAACTATCATATGATTGATTGTGTTACACATATCTTAACTCAAACGATTACAAGTATCGAATAATGGCAATATCGAATTTTTCACATCGATAATAACCGCGGAGTCGGATAATGAAGTTTCGCCGAATAATGCTCGGAGGGTTAAATTAATCAATTGTAGGACGCATCATAAACTGCACCCTAAGTTTTACTACACTCTCTTGGGCTATGATTTATGTGAGATATCGAAGTTTGGATATGTTAGGCCTACGTTAAGATAGAGTTATCAAATGACTCGATTTATAATCTCCAAAGGTATATGTATACGGCTGACTGAATCACACGTAGGAAGCTTACTGAATGGCACCTTAGTTTTACTAGACTACCTTTTATCCAATTATTTAACCTGCTACACCTATAGGCCTACTGGTGAATAATTTACATATCACTAGGCGTGCTAGTTTGATATTACCTACCACATCATCAGGTGAACTTACTAGGCCTAGGCTATACAGCTCAATCAATAAAAAATAAGATCTCTTTATTGTGATTACCCAACAGTTGTAATACCATCCATGGTAAAGTTTACAGAAAATTAACAAAATAAAAAATTTTTATTATAAGGCCTAGATTAATAGCCATCCATTAATTGGCGGAACTTAGTTATCCTCCTCCACCATTATTATCGATGTTAAAATTTCAATTTAGTGATTAAAATTATGCGATGAAAACAATAGATTCATCAAAGATAAATTGAGGTAAGAAATGGATTATAATAACAGTCCAACAGTAAACCTCCATCACTTTTATGGACCGCGATGTTAAGGCTATAACAACAAATCAATGGTTTTAAGAAAAATTTAAAATGCATAACTCATTTCCTCCATAGACTAAATAAAAAGTACCTTTCTGATTCGTATTTGGAAGCACTTGTGTCAAACCATTTTAGGCTAACCTAACCTAACCTATCAAATGAAGTCTTCTCACAATTACTCAAAATAGGTACACATACAAAATAAACTTAGCTAGTTTATTTTGTGTTGTTCTTTGATGATGTTTTAGGCTACATTAACTTAGTTAAAATTTGTCCTTTATTTTGTTATTTATGTTAATATTATTCTATTAAAACCCACTGAACTGAACCTCGATGATAACCTACAAGACAAAGTGTACAAAGGTAAGGTGGCTTTGTATTCATTATAAGTGATTCTCAGTCTTGTATACTACACAATATCCTGTTAATAATAGAGTATGTTAGCATATAGAACTAAATTACTTCATCTAAACTTACCTAGTTGTGCTTGCTATTGAGGAAGGAAACTTCTGGAAAGAAACGCCGCCGTCGTGACGTGACACCAATGCCGGGGAGGAAGATTTTTTTGGAGGTGAATGCTTTCGATGATTGATTTCAGAGCTAACTTGAAGTTTTAGCCATAGCCATTCAAACACACAAAACGTTTCCCAATACTTAATATAAATAACGGATATAAAACTGTTCCGGACCCGTTAAAGATGGCGGTCTTCTGATTCTGTAAGGAAATCACTCTTTGATAGAGTGACTGAGAAACCATCTATTGAAAAGGTGAAAATCCATTTATTTAAATAGTGGATATTTTCACTCTTTAGAAAGAGTGGAGGTTTTCCGTTCTTTCACGAGTTACTTTTCATTCTTTTGGAATGAACACGCATTCACTCTGAACAAAGAATGACTTTTTCATTCTTTCTATTTTAGCGTGTAGAGATGTGTAATCCTACGTTTATTCGGATGAGTTTGTAAACCAGACATATCGACCTATCGGAAGGGGTAGTTTTGGGGGGTTTTGTACCCCAAAATGGGTTTTTTTTGCATTTTTCATATGTAATTTTTAAAAATTTTGAATTTTTATTTTGACCATTAGATTTAGTTAAAAAAAAAACACACAATTTAGTATTTTTGAAGCTTTGCTCTATCTCCATTGGTTACCGAGATATTAAAAAGTCTAAAGACAGTACGTTGTATTTTGAGGCTCCAATGTTAATCTTATGGAGAATAAGGATGTGTTAATATTTCACTTATTAACCAATGTTTTTGGATGAAACTTGGTATTCAGCTTCATTTGGTTGAGATTCATCCATTCATGGTTAAAAATCTTGGTTTTTGTGCTTATCATGGCAGCAAACCTGCATACTCTTTTTCCATGTTAATCATATGGAGAATAGGCAAACTCCTTTAGCAATGGACAGATATTGATGAAACTTAGTATATTTCTTCATATGGTCGAAATAATTTTTTTAATGCTAAAAACATACTTTTAGTGTTCCCCATGGCAGCATACCTGCATACTCTTTCCCTACATTTATCATAAGGAGAATAGACATTAATTTCCCTATTTATGAGCTTGTGATGATTTTTGGTTTACAGGTTTATCTGGTCATAATTAACACTACTTATTTGGAAATTCGCTGAGTACGCAGGTCTGCTGTGACGAGGGTATTCTAATGTAGTATCGATCGTGATATAAATTTAACGTGATATTGTTTTCTTCATTGCAAAAGATTCATATCAATACATATTAGTATTAAATTTTTACTAAACCAACTATATAAACTGCCGCTATATATTATGAGATACACTCAACAACAGCAATCCGTTGCAATCAACCCGGACTACAAGTTTATTTTTAAACATTTTAAATAGATAATAGTTTTACGGAAAACTTTATTTTTCACTTGATTGTATTTTATGACCAGAATATCAAATTCTAAAAATATTATTTTCATTTAAATTAAAGAAAATGAAATAATTTATAAGAATCTGTTGTCTCGTAACTTCTTTATATCTGTTTCAGACTGCTTCAATGAGCTTTAAGAATTAAATGACACTACTTCGTGCATAGAGATGACATTAGGCACATTAACTTCGACATTACATCCTGGACAACCAGGGCTTTCAGGGTATAAGCCTCCTGCCAAACGACGTTAAAAATCTATATGGGTAAACATGCAAAACGTATGGCTTGTATTTAAACAAGTGGGATTAATTAGATTACTATGCATCAGATACTATTAATAGGGGAGAGTGAAAGGTATGTTATACGGTACGAAGTTTTAACATTCCTAAAACTGTAAGAAGCCTGAACGTATAAACTTCATGACAGATACTCGAGGACAAGGATACACACACACATAATTGCTACATAATAAGCAAATTCATCTTAATGTTAACTTGTTTTAATAAAATTACTAACTAACAATAAATCAAATTATTTTTTAAGGCTATTCACCGACACGTTTATGTTTATCACAAGGCTGTGGTGTTGACCGCTAAACGACAAAATATGAAGAATATGAAAAATCAAAATAATGCTAAAATTAAACAGTATTATACTAAGTACAGAAATAGATTGAACGAAGATATTAATACTGCAAAGGAATTTTACTATAGCGAAAAGTTTGAAAATTCGTCAACTGATATAAAATCCCAATGGAGAGTGGTAAATGAATTAATTGGTGAGAGCCAAAAAAAGAACGAAATTAATGAAATAATTGGTAAAAATTGAATTTTGCCTGATCATGTACAGATTGCTAATGAATTCAATTCACATTTTTTAATTGCTCCTCGCAGACTAAGAGCGCAGGTAAAAAATTCATATTTAAATCAGGTCAACGATTACAATTTCCTCAAAATATTACTTATCAGTCGTTTTTTCTTTTATGCAACCTACTTCAACTTATGAAGTTTTAGATGTCATCCATGGTTTAAAAAATAACAAAGCACCAGGTTTTGACAAAGTAGGCTCAACAATCTTAAAAAATATAGCTCCCAATATTATTAATGTGCTAACACACCTTTATAACATGAGTCTATCAACAGGGGAGTTTCCGAAGTGTTTGAAAAATGCTGTTGTCGGTCCAATTTTTAAACGTGGAGATTCTATGCAACCTAAGTGTTACCGCCCAATCTCTCTGCTTTCTATATTTTCAAAAATATTAGGAAAAATAGTTAAAAAACAATTACTTTGTTTTTTAAATAAAAATATTTATTTCAGTAAAAATCTGTTTGGTTTTCGTGAGGGTATGTCCACTGAGGATGCTTTACTTTCATTTATGGAATCAATATACAATCCAATTAACAACAGTAAAAAGGTATCTGCATTGTTTATTGATATAACCAAGGCTTTTGACACGATTGATCATGGGATACTTTTGGACAAGCTTTGGTGGGCTGGTGTAAGGGGGCTTCCTCTTAACTGGTTCTCCAGTTACCTCTCTGGGCGAGAACAAAGTGTCAGTACTAGTAGAGTCTTAGGTGACCCGTGCCCAATTGAGTTTGGCGTTCCCCAAGGATCTGTGTTGGGTCCTATTTTATTTTTAGTTTATATAAATGATTTATGTAGTGGTCACTTTAGTGGGAAATTGGTTGCTTTTGCTAATGAAACTGCTTTTATATACGAAAATAAAAATATCAACATACTTCATAATTTAATGTCTAGAGATTTATACTTCTTAAGGTTATGGTTTGATACTAATTATATGATTTTAAGTGAGAAAACTAAATTTATGATTTTCAATCTCAGAAATGAATCAAATTTTGATGTAGCTTTGAAGTTTCATTAAACTCGTTGCTTTATTTCATCCAAGAATGATTATGATTGTTTGGAAATAGAGGAGGTTAACAATATTAAGTACTTAGGCTTAGTAATTGATAATCGTCTGTCTTGGAAAAGTCATATCTCAAAGTTTAAAAAAGAACTATTCATTGGCTTAAGAAAGTTTTATATGATAAGTAAAATGTGTCCAAATAGACAAACTTTAATAAATGTCTATAATGCTCTGATTACTTCTAGACTGAGCTATGGTATAACATGCTGGGGAGGATCTTATAGTTAAACCATATATCCTTTAGTTATTTTGCAAAAAAAGATTTGTAAGACTTATTGGCAGTAAGAATAGATTTGAACATGCATTTCCAATTTTTGTAGACTTAAAAATTCTCCCATTACGCCATTTATATATTTTCAAAGTATTAAGAATGTTTTTATCAGAAGCTCTGCCTTTTCAATAGTTCGTGGAACTAATTACAACTTAAGACAGTTTGGAGCTGTTTATGTACCTCAATCATATTTAACAGTGCACCAGATGTTCTATAGTAGTGTAGCACCAAGAATATTTAATAACATAAAGTCTAAAATTGGCAACTTTTTAACCAATATCCAATTTCTGAGGAATTGAAAGAATTAGCTCTTTAAACAAGAAAAAATTGATGATTTGTTAAAAATTGTAACTTAGCATGTAATGTATTTTATTGGCTTCATTTTAGTTATTTTGTGTCCATGAAGTCTACTGTTTGGTCATAAGTACTTTATACATTTTATTTCAATATCTTTATCAATTTTCATAGTTTTGAGTAAAATAATTTATATTTTTTATATTGTATTCTTTTAGCACAGAGAAATTGTCATTTTTGTTTGCAGATTTATTTGTGAATTAAAAAAAAGAGAGTCTGACACTGTCACTGCTAGACCAGATATTTGTATGCTTAAAACATGTGAAGGAGATCCCAATTCCCAATATGTATAATATTCTATAAATACAATAGCAAGATTGAATTAAAATGAGGTAGAGACCACCCGATAACCGCCTAATAAGAATAAAAATAAATTTGTTATAATGAAATAAACTGTTCACTACTCTTAAAACAATATAATATGAAAACTATATCAATTTATTACGAATTTCATGTAGATTAAAAATACATATATAATAATTATAATATTTCATGTAAAATCTAGCAAAATCTCAATAAAATGATAGAGCGTGTTTACTTGACAGCTAAAAAAAGTAAAAATAATTTTGCTAATGTAAATTAAAACCTTTGAAACCTGTTATAACAATATAAAACTTGTATTACTTTGTGTTTGTTTTTACTAATAGTAAAAAATATAGATATTTATAGTATAACTGACCTTATAAATTGACAAAAAACGAGTTAAAAAGATGTAGTGTACATAAAATGACTTGTAAAAAGAATACAAATTATTTTGTAAAGACTAAATAAACCATAAAAAAAACAACGTGAAACCTACATTATTTTATTCTATAATTAAAGCAGTGTACCGTATGTATTTAGTTTTTATTAGTGCAAACCAAACTAATTATTAATTTTTCCAATATTTTTTTTGTAAGCTCGATCAGACAAAATGAATTATTTTATTCTGTCTAAAGACAGAGAAGTTTAGATCAGCTGATGCCTCTGCTTGTTGTTAGTGTGTCGACCAATCAAAATAAAGCACAGAGGAGTGGGGATAGATTTCGTTCCGTTTATTGTATTCATAGATCGTTATTATTACTGGACCGGCGGCCAGCGGTGCGTCACCTCACATCAGCGCGCCTACAGACCCTTCTGAGAAAAGGCTGAAGACATGGGGAACAACAGCCCTTTCAATCCCTTCCTTTGTCCATAAAATCATTTAAAAAAAAAGTTCATTAATTTGTTTAGGATCAAAATTGTAAACCAATTAGGTCTAGCTCAGTAATGCAGAATCCTTTTGTTATGTATTTATAAAAATTATGATTTAAACCCAAGTAAATGAATAAGGTGACAGAATTATGTGAGTGTTATTTCTTATTGAAATAAGAAACCCAATCTTCAAGTTATACTATGTTTTTTTTATGGTATAACAATTGCGCCACTCTGCTAATACTTGGGTTTTTGTTGTAATTTTATTTAATCATGATATTGTAACAACCGCTGTAAATTAAATAAAGAATAGGCCTATTGTTAAGTCTATGTACTGTATTTGATCGGTCTAAATTAGTGTTCATAACAAGATACTATATAAAAAAAATTAAAATGGGTTTAAAGGTTGACTTGCTAGTCAAAGACGAATTAATTTATGAGTTAAAATTAAGGAACATCGAATTAGACGAGAAAAGCACTGTTTCTGATTTAAGAAAAATTTTAAGACAAACCTTGCAGCAAAATGTACCAGCTAAGCATGAAAATATTTTGGGTAAAATAAATCTGGTTGATGAAATAGAATTAATTTCCAACAAATTAGCCATAATTGAAGAGAAAGCTTTAGAAATAAATGATAATAGTAGACCAATTGATATTGCTAGACAGGATGCTCGTATCAACCACTGTCGAACTGGAATAAATACCTTAACGCATTTTACTTTGTCTGAGAGTGAAAAGGAAGAATGTATAGCTTTGTCAAATAGGTACAAAATTGTTAAAGATAAGTTTAATGAATTGAAGGTTGATCAAAAGGCATTGGAGACTTCTGTACGTAAATTAAGTGAATCTAATATTGAAGAAGAAAATTTTGAGGGTGTATTTTTAAAGGAAAGTAAACCTAGGGAAGAAGGGACGTTAAATGTACATTCCAATCTATTCAATCCACCTCCGGAAGCTCCAGGTGAACCGAGTAGCTTGGGTGCTTCCCTTCCTGCTATTCAACCCTGTGCGGCATCCCACCTACCGTTTGATCCCAACATGTACAGGAAATTACCGAACCCACTCGAAACATATTTAAAAGATTTGAGAGTATGTAATGGGTTAATTGTAAAAGACTTAATAGATTTCTTACGTACATTATTTAAGGTAAAGAACGAAACTAGCCTTTCAGACAAGCAAATAATTGAGGTATTTGTAACAAAAACGCAATCCCCTCTTCTTGATCTAGTATTGAAAAATAAGGATCAAAATGTAGAAACACTTAAGAAAGAAATTTTAAAGTTTTTCATACCTATAAATGTTAAGGACGATTTGATTAAGTTCTATGTAACCCGTCCTCAGGACAGTAATGAGGCACTTCCTTTGTACATTCACAGAGTTAAGGAATTTTCTAAACTACTAGATTGTTTGTATAGTGAATCTGAGTTAGTGGAATTGTTAATAATTGGTCTGAATCCAAAATGCAGAGTAAATTTGTCATTAGTAAGTAAGCTAGACACAATCGAGGATCTTGAAAGAGCGTGTTTGCATTGTCAGAGTGTAGAAATCAAGAATAACTTACGTTATAATAGTGAACGAAATCAAACAACTGTTCATAATACTCGAAGTGATGTTTCTAGAACAGTTTCGGGAGATAGAACATGCTTTTCTTGTGGTCGAAAAGGGCACATAGCGAGACATTGTAACAGAAAGCCAACGTCAAAAAACTAAATTGCAGGGAAGATTTTTTGAATGTAAATAAAATTCCGGAAATGTGTCTTGTAAATAATAATGAAAAATTTTCCCTAGGTCAGTTGTCAGCAAATCGAGAAAACAAATCGAATAAGTGTGTAAACCGAAATTGTAAATCAAATGAAGGTCAATGTCAAACAACTCATAATGTAGGTCAGTGTAAAAATATACCTAGCCAGCCAAAATATAATAAAAAAGAACTAGTAAAGATCAAGAGAGTGCAGCGTCGAATATCGAATAAAATTGGAATTCCCCGAGCAAATTTATTCACCGAATTGCCAACAATCCCAGTACAATTGACGTCCGGTAGCCGCGCAGAAGGAAACCCATTCATTGTAGCAGCACTACTAGACACCGGCGCGTGTGTTAACGCTATAAGTGTAATTTAACTATAATTTAACTAGTATAATTTAACTATACAATAAGTTAAAGGGTATGAAATTAGTCACCCAAATTGACAATAATCATTCTAATTGTGTCGGAGCAGATAACAGTAAAATTCAGATAGTTGGTCACTGTATTATAAAAAATTAAAATAAAGAATTTTTCATGGTTTGTAAAGTACGCAGTATTGAGAAAATTAGCGTGTGAGCTAATATTAGGGAGTCCTTTCATCAAAGATACAGGAATGTTAATAGACCTAAATGGTGGTAATTGCTATTTTAAGTTCCAACCAAATGTTAAAATTGCTTTAAAGAAAGGTACTAGCATTGTTAATTTGTCTAGCATAAACGAATCAGAACAAACAGACAGTTTAGATATCGGTTGTCTTGATATGAAAGAACCAATACAAAAATTGATGAGGCGTTATTCTAATGTTTTTACAACAAAAATAGGTAAAGCTCTTGACTTTGAGTATGAGATTCAACTTAAAGATAATGAAGTTGTAAATTTAAAGCCATACCCTGTGCATCCAACTAAAATGAAAGAAATGAAAGCTATTTTAGACGATTTGCTCAATCAGATAATTATAAGGAATTCTATAAGTAGTTATTCATCCCCATCTTTTTTAGTCTCTAAAGGAGACAAGTCTCATAGATTAGTTATTAATTACTCAAAACTAAACGAGAAAATTGTAAGGGTTAATCACCCACTTGGGAACATGGAGGAATACTACCAATATTTGCAAAATGCAGAATACTTTTCAGTTATAGATCTCTCAAACAGCTTTTTACAAATACCGCTGTCAGAAAAGAGTAAGCATTTAACAGCTTTTAGCAATGGCGTATCCCTCTTTGAATTTAACCGTCTGCCTTACGGAATGCATTGTGGTTCAGGTTTGTTAAGTGCATACCTTGACAGAATATTTAGAGATATCAAATTTGAATATCTGTTAAACTTTGTGGACGATTTGTTAATTTTCTCTAAGACAAAAGAAGAGCATATGCAGCATATAACTGAAGTTGTAGACAGGTTGAGCAAGCATAACTTAACTGTGAACCCAAAGAAAGTTAAACTTTTCCACACTGAAGTTAGTTATTTAGGGAATATAATTTCCAAAAACGAAATCAGAATAGATCCAAGTAGAACAGAAGCCATACGCAATTTTAGTACACCTAAGAACAGTAAACAGGTAGGGACTTTCATTGGAATGGTTAATTATTTTTCAAAATATATTAATGACTATGCTAAGTTAGCAGCACCGTTAAATGAGCTTCGAAGGAAGCGCTCAAAATTTGTGTGGACTGAAGAATGTGAGAAAAGCTTTGTTAAACTTAAGGAAGCAATAATGAATCCACCTGTATTGTCAATCCCGAACTTTCAAAAGCCATTCTATTTGTATACAGATGCTTCTTCTTACGGGGCTGGTTCGACATTAATGCAATGTAACGATGTGGGAGATAAATTGCCAGTTGCCTTTTATAGCAAGAAGTTTTCAGAATCTGAGCGTAATATGAGTATTTATGAAAAAGAGGCGTTATCTGTTGTTTTAAGTATCAAGAAATTTTATATGTTCTTAGAACTACAACCATTTTATCTGATCACTGATAATCATGCCTTATCTTGGGTCTTAGGACACTTTAAAAAACTTGGTAAAATCTCTAGATGGACAGAACAAATATTAGCTTTACCATTTAAGGTACTTCATGTTAAGAGTAAGGACAATCCTGTAGCGGATGCTTTGTCACGTATGCAGTTAGATGACAATCAAATTGAAATAATAGAAATAGAGTCCGACCCACGCATCATAAATGTAGTAAAAAGTAAAACCAGTAAAAAATTTAGTTCTGTAAGTAAACGATATGTCAAAGGTTGTGTTAATGTAATTACAGATGTGCCATTAGCTTTTGTGAAAATTTCAGAACATCAAAGGTCAGATCCTGAATGTGCAAGGATTATTCAAAGTATTAAGAACAAGAGTAATAAGGAAAACTTTTACATGAAAGACAATGTACTAATGTACCGTAAATCTGCTCGAAGTAAAGGAAAAATTTATGTACCAATAAGTCTAATAGATTTAATTTTTACATATTACCATTGTACCCCTTTTGGAGGCCATCCTGGTCAAAATAGAACAGTATCAAGAGTTATTGAGTATTTTATAAGACCAAATTTAATTCAGGAAATTCGCAATAGAGTAAAGAAATGTGAGGTATGTCTTAAATCGAAGCCTCCACAACGCAGGTATGAGGGAGATTTAATCTCATCTCACGCAACAGCACCTTTAGACACTTTGTATGTAGACACAGCAGGGCCATTAGTGCGATCAAAGTTAGGTAACAAACACATTTTAATTGTGGTCGACTCATTTACAAAGTATGTGTGGTTAATTCCTATAAGAGATACCAAGTCCAAAACTGTTATCAGTAAGATAGAAAGTGTAATATTTAATAATTTCAGTTCATGTAGGAGATTGGTTTCTGATAACGGTCCTGCATTTAAAAGTGTAGAATTCAAGAAATTTATGTTTCAGTATTCAATAGAACATTATAAATTAGTACCCTATAGACCAAACCCAAACATTGCCGAGAGATTTTTAAGAACTGTTAAACAACAAATTAGAGCCTTTCATCATGACACCCAGCCATCTTGGGATGTAGATATTAAGTACATTCAATTAAGTTTGAACACAGTTGTTTGTGATAGTACTAAATTTACAGCTTTTGAACTAATGTTTAATCATAAGCCTAACCATAGCTTAAGCAATTTATGGCGTATGTCTGATCTGTTGGATAGTAAATTAAGTCAGGACCAAGTAAAGGCAAACTTTAGTAAAGCAATAAAAAATTTAAAAAAATCTGTGAGCCAAAATAAAAACCGTTTGAAATATAATCAAGATCGTATAAAGCACCCTTTTACTGTAGGAAGTACTGTTTACTTAGAGAGCCAAACGCTTAGTAAGAAAATTGATTCATACCAAAGCAAAATGGATTTTAAGTATACAGGACCATATAGAATTTTGTATTTCTTATCACCGGTAACCGTTCTCTTACAGCTTGAATCTGATTTGTCAGTAATAAAGAGAGCGCATATTAGTCAACTTAAGCTAGGAATGAAACAATGATAATTAATTCAGCAGACCGATCTCAGAAGGTGTGAAATAAAGCTGATGTTTGTAAATAGCTTATAATTATACCGGTATATATGTAAATACTGTAAATAGTAATATTAAGATAATGCGCATTTGTAAATAATTGTTTTAACGTAATTAGGCCTAAGTAAAAGAAAATATGTTATTCGACATAACATTAACACTGACTTAATAGCGTAACCAGACGTGGTATGAAGCTATATGAACATTTAACATGTTTAGTTGAACTCAAGTTTAAAAGTAAAACAGTGTCACTTTAATTATTGATCAATACTGTTACACCACCTGCGAGATGGTCAAAGGTGTATAAAGTAATGATTTTCGTAATGCCTAATATGTTATTTATGCTGACATTATTTTCTCGGACAATGACTATTCAATTGAATAAAAAGGGAAATTGTAAAGCATATTTAGGATACAGAAGAATTAATGTGACTCAAGAATTACAAGTGAAAATTGTTTAATGGACGCTTAATATGCAGCGATAACATTCCTTCAATTCTTGGATAGTTAGAAGAATTTAGGATTATTTGTAGGTTGAATATTTGTGTATTTAAAATATGTGTCTCTGAAAAGGTTTGTTTTGTAATAGAGGAACAAAAATGTCTTTATCGCTAATGATATTGTGGTACAAAGAAACACAATATAAAGATAGTCAACTAGATAAAAGTTTTGTAAAGAGTTATTTCAATTGAAATAGAATAAGATAGCAATACAATTGGAAGAATTTTGGTAATTTATTGATTTGCAAGACCACTATTTCTAACACTGGACTTTACTATTTATTTCTATAGACGACGAATAATTGAGAGAGAGTGATTGTGAACGAATGATGCGTGAATGCTTATACTTTATTTATTGACATTCTTTTAGACAATACTTGACGGGCCCTCCTTACTTACTGCACTCTATCTACGGACATACACAAATATAATAATTACTTGACAATAAACTTAAAATGACAAATAAAAAATTCGCAAATCTTTGTTATAAAAAAAGGGTTATAATGAAATAAGAAACTTTAGTTGTTCTACATATTTTGTGTGAATTGAAAGTTTTTGTTTGAGTGTCTTTTTTTTTTTAATATCTTTTACATTTAAATGGAGGTAGTGAACTTTACCAGAACACTAAATGGGAATTGAATAAGGGTTTTAAGATGAAATAAAAAATAAAATACCCCCGTCGCAGCAGACCTGCGTACTCAGCGAATTTCCAATGGAATTTCAGATTATTTACTTTCCCCATAAAACACCATAGGATCGAGTATCTAGGTTTTCTGCCATTGGGTGTTGTTAGAAAATCTAAGTTTATCAATAATTGGTGAATGTAAACACAAAATTGTATCAAACTCTGGCAATTTTTTTATTTTCCCCATAAACCCCATGGGGGTGAGTATGTAGGTTTGCCGCCATATGGGTTTTGTAAGCAAGTATAAGTTAAACCTTATATAGATAATGTACATACGAAATTTGATTAAGTTATGTCAATAAATAAGCAAGATAGAGGGTTTTCTTGATTTCCCATAAGAATAACATGGAAAACACATTTTTGGATTTGCCCCGTAACCAGTTATGTTATGATAAAAATTCAAAATACCAAATTGTTTGTTTTTTTAAGCTCTTTTAAATGGTTTCAGTTAAAATTGATGAATTTTAAAAATTAAGGTCCAAAAATGCCAAAAACCCATTTTTGACCCCTTTGAAACCCCATAAAACCCCGTTCCCATAACCCGACAATGCTGGTTCGCGAACTCATGAAAATAGACCTGGTCTTACACCTCCATACCAAATTTCATCAAAATCGGAGGTCCCCTTCAAAAGTTATCAGTACCACGGACACATATAGATATATATATAGATATATATATAGATATATATATACATATATATGAAAATGAACGAATGGTGTTTTTGGCTTCTGGGGACCTCAAAATGAAAAAGTAAAGTGGTCCCGGGCTTAGGTCTTACCATGGCTACTACCGTAATAGCGTATTCCCTATAGGGAAATTCGCTAAAAAAGGAATGAAAGATAATTTTGCACTCTATAAAACAAATTTCAATAGGGAAACCCATTCCTATCCTTACCACTGTACCCCTTCCTGTCTACGGGGACGTCTACAAGCAGCTCGCCGAAGGAAGGACCCAGGTTGCCAGTCTGCCTACACTGTGCTCGTCGGAGAAGGACATTCATCAAGCTCTGGATGACAATTAATTGGTTATTCCAAAAGACTTTAATGACCTTGAGCCTTTGTGTGTGTATTGAAGTGTGACTATTTTCAGTTTTTAGGCTTTGGTTTCGATTGAAATATTACTGATTTTGTGTGTACTCAGTAGAATTTATAATTGTGTCCAAGAAAAAATATTGTCAAAATTGAGGGGGGAAGATGTACCGTATGTATTTAGTTTTTATTAGTGCAAACCAAACTAATTATTAATTTTTCCAATATTTTTTTGTAAGCTCGATCAGACAAAATGAATTATTTTATTCTGTCTAAAGACAGAGAAGTTTAGATCAGCTGATGCCTCTGCTTGTTGTTAGTGTGTCGACCAATCAAAATAAAGCACAGAGGAGTGGGGATAGATTTCGTTCCGTTTATTGTATTCATAGATCGTTATTATTACTGGACCGGCGGCCAGCGGTGCGTCACCTCACATCAGCGCGCCTACAGACCCTTCTGAGAAAGGGCTGAAGACATGGGGAACAACAGCCCTTTCAATCCCTTCCTTTGTCCATAAAATCATTTAAAAAAAAGTTCATTAATTTGTTTAGGATCAAAATTGTAAACCAATTAGGTCTAGCTCAGTAATGCAGAATCCTTTTGTTATGTATTTATAAAAATTATGATTTAAACCCAAGTAAATGAATAATGTGACAGAATTATGTGAGTGTTATTTCTTATTGAAATAAGAAACCCAATCTTCAAGTTATACTATGTTTTTTTTATGGTATAACAAATTATACTGATATAATATATATGTATAATATTTGTTTACGTATAGATTGGTAGAGAGTGGGTTAATAAGAAATAATGCAAACATGAGAACTTTCAATGAAAATACCATTTATTTTGCTAGGGCGAAATAACTATTTTTTCTTAAAGTACCAAAAGTTAGCCAATTTTCAAATAGCTATAGTTTCATAATGGTTGGGCGTAGCAACAAACGTTATGCATGCCTTGTGTTGGAAATTGTCTCTACTTTATTTTTGTTAAGGATATAGATTTCGAAAAAAATGCATCGTTTCGGAGTTATAAGCAAAATACTAAAAAAAGAGTGCCAAAATTTCAAGGTTTTTTGCAGATATCTCGAAAAGCACAAGGAATATCTTGGTGCAAACTTCAGATTCGGATTCAGCACCCGAAAAAACATACGAAACAACAGAAAACTCCATACTCTAATTTTTTCCACGTTAAAGTACCGATTGCCTGGACTAATGTAGTTTGAAACAAAAATGAGAAATAGTACAATAAATAAAACAATATAAATGTAAAATATAAAAAAATTAGTAGCCAAAAGATTTATTTCTGACTCCACGTGGGCCATTCCATCATTTTTAGGCATGTTCCCCACTGGCAATTTCAGGTTACATTTCTAAGGGAGGTCAGGGGATGACATTGAATACGTTTCACCAACATTTTTCTGTGAAATAATTTTTTCATTTTCCATCCATATTTTGGATAATTTTACTACACTAATAGTGGGATCCAGTACTTAACAAATATTATAAGAGTTTTCCATTGCACTAGCAAGACACTTGACTGAGATACACTCGACTTGATACAGATGCCTTGTACAAGAGAGTACCATAGAAACGTAAAACTAGGGTTTTCGAGAAGGCCAGTTTCCACAACTGTATTGGGCCGATCAATTATAGCAAAAAAAAAAAAAATCTGCTCTCTAGGCGAAGAAACTTCTGAGGTGAAGTATTAAAACAGTAAAGGAATGTTTTCATTACACTTCAAAATGCATTTAATTCTAATCAAATCTTATTTTTGTAATGTAGTAGATAGACGGCCAGATTCGACATACTGTAACTTCTTATTCTAGTAATCTGAAAAAGGATTTAGAAGGAGGGAAATTTGGAAATGGTATACTTGTTAGTGACAGTGGTTGCGCTAGTGACGATCTCAACCAGGTACTAGAAACACCATTGAAGATGGTTTAGTGAGTGGAAGAGAAGATATCCTGTTCAACTTTCAGTTTAAGATCAAAGCTTGAAACAACTCGAACCGTCATCATTGACACATCCATACTACGTGTATAATGCATGAAGAGTTTTCTCCTGTTTCTGATGAGCATCTCGCTGCAATTAAGCCCAAGAGTATATTGGCGGCGTAGACAATACCAACCGTCAAGGAGCTAGTCACGGAATGGAATTCAGTACACAAAACTCAGTTATGAGGTCTTCGAAAGCAAGTCATAAAACCTACTATTGTTTTAATTCAAGAATAGGGTTATTAACGCTAAATAATTTATGCAGCGAGTGTATTATGAAGGGTTTTTAGCCACTAGTCAGGTGTAGATTAGAACAAGAGCGAAGTTGGTGCTATAAATATGTCACGACAGGCTAAAAGGCTCAGTACAATCGTCGAATACACTAATTTATCTATGACAACTTTATTAAATCACTGTAGTAAACATGTCGAAAATGTATTGGTTATGGGCAGTCATCGGGTCACCCATCAAAAACGTAGTCACACAGATGTCGCTTGACCTAATGTCGAAAATGTATAGGTTATTGGCGGTCATCTGGTCACCCATCAAAAACGTAGCCACACAGATGTCGCTTGACCTAATAGTCGTTCTTATTATATTCACACTCTTTTGAGGTTAGGTTCATAAAACCACTAAAATCTGAATCGCATTGGAACAGTTAGCTGTTCCCGACGTCACCTTTGCGTCTGAGTCGCTCTTTCGAGGAGCTCTGGCTGGAGGGTTGTGGAGGACTTCACGAGTAGCAACCACCAATACATTGTCTTTGACATGCATGATCAAGCAAATCGTAGAGTTTCCGCATCTCGGGAAGGGTCACGCCGGTGGAACACCAACAAACTGGACGTGGTCAAGTTAACCGAAACCATCTCTCTGGAAGCGCAGAGGAATCATGGCGAGGCTGGGGCCGAGGCACTAGTAACATCCACGATGGAACTGATCGTCTCGGCCTGCGACCAGTCTATGCCGCGAAGGAAACCTCAACACGACAAACAACCCGTTTACTGGTGGACTGAAGAGATTGTGGAACTCAGAAGAACGTGTTTAAGTACTAGACGAAACGCCAAAAGAGCTGGATTTCCCGCAGATAGAGTTCGTAAATCGGAGGCCTATAAAGCTGTGAGAAAATCTCTCCGCCAGCGATCACCAGGAGCAAGGCAAATAGCTGGAGGAGACTTCATGACGACGTTGACTCCGACCCATGTGTTACAAACTTGTAACACAGAAACACGGCGCCATCTCTCCACCTACCATCATGGAGGGCCATACCATGGGGAGGAACGTCGTTGCGTTGTTTCCTGAACATCCACAGCGACCGCCGGTTGACTTCGGACGGGTAGAGGACTTTCCACTCTTCACATTCGAGGAGCTGAAAACCTCCGTTCTCTCCCTGAAGAGCAATAAGGCTCTTGGCCCGGACGGGATTCCCAGTGAGGCTTTAAAGAATGTATTTACAATTAACGCTGACTTGTTGTTGAGAATGTACAACGCCTGTTTGGTAGAAGGGGTGTTTCCGGCTCCCTGGAAAACCGTCAGGCTTGTACTGATCAGCAAGGGCAAAGGTAGTCCCGAGCTGCCGTCGTCCTACAGGCCTCTCTGCATGCTGGACACGCCTGGGAAGCTGTTCGAGAAGCTGATCCGTTCCCATCTGACTTCTGCCGTAGAAGCTGCCGGAACTTATGCCCCCATCAGTACGGTTTCAAAAAGGGACGGTCTACGATCGACGCTATCACCGAAGTCCAGAGAGCTGTGGAGAGAGCCGAGAGCCACAACCATTTCTCTCACCGAGTAGTGCTTCTTGTTACGCTTGATGTCAAGAATGCCTTTAACTCAGCGAGGTGAGTCGATATATTGGATGCGCTTCGCAACACCTTTCGCTTTCCTGCATATCTATTGCGGCTCATCGAGGATTATCTCCGCTCTCGAATCCTGATTTACGACACAAGGGACGGAACTCGGACGATGGAAGGCACTTCTGGTGCCGCGCAAGGTTCAATACTCGGCCCGGATCTCTGGAACGTTGCATATAACAGCCTCCCGAGGTCCGAGATGCCTGAGGAAACCACTTTGGTTGAGTACGCCGATGACGTCTCAGCTTTCATTGCTGCACGCAACGTTAAGCTGGCCCAACTAAAGTTGAATCGAGTCATGCGTGTGGTCAACTCCTGGATGTCCGATCACGGTCTCTCGCTTGCTCTCAGTAACACGGAGATCGTGGTCCTCGCGAAGAAGAGGATCGACACCGTCGTCCCGTCCCGAGTGGGAAGGGAGGTGGTCCAATCAACTCGTGCTGCCAAGTACCTCGGGGTTTTGGTGGATACCAAGTTACGCTGGAGGGACCAGATCTTATGTACTCCGGACAAGGCCGCTAAGGTAGTCACTCACCTAGTAGGCTAATGGCCAATGTCGGGGGTCCCCGATCCAGCAGAAGACGTCTGTTGATGTCCACGGTCCAGTCCTTGCTTCTTTATGGAGAAGAGGTGTGGGCAGACGCTCTCGATAAAGAGTTGTACAGGTTGCGACTCGCCCGGATACAGCGTCAAGCGGCGCTCCGAGTGTGTTCCGCCTACCGGACAGTGTCTGAGCCTGCCGTCCTGGTGGTCGCCGGAGTCATCTCTGTCAAGCTCTTGGCAGGAGAAAGGAAGGCCATTTATCAGAGACAAGGCGAGATAGGCAAGGACACGGCAAGAACAGAAGAGCGCTCACGAAACTTCCAGCAGTGGCAACACAGCTGGGAGCAGCAACACACCTGAGGACGATGGACTGCGAGACTTATCAAGCAGGTTCAACCATCGGTGGAACGGCGGCACAAGGAAGTGGACTACTACCTGACCCAATTGGTGACAGGTCACGGCTATTTTCGGTCGTACCTGAACCGGATGGGCAAAACCGGTTCACCGGACTGCATTTATTGCCAGGGCGTTCCCGACGATGCGGAGCACACCTTCTTCCGCTGCCCTTGTTGGGAAGGGCCCCGCCTGGAGGCCACACAAATCTTTGGTGCATTTTCGGTGGACTCGGTCTGCTAAAATATTTGGAGGATGAGGGCAACTGGGATTGTTTATCACAGTTCGTCCAGGGCATCCTATTGGAAAAGAAACCAGATCTGGACCATGAAGTGGTCCTGATCCCTTGATCAAACGTAAACCAAAGGAGCATGGGCGTAAACCAAATTTAGGCCTAGCCTGATGTAATGTGATAGACAATTAAAGGTTAGAATCCTAAAGGGTAGGGGGTTTTTTAGAGGGGTATACCCGTTTTTTAGAGGAGTCCCTAAAAATAAATAAATAAATAAATAACTGGACAGAACTCGTGAACTATAAATGCAGTAGGGTAAAAGCAATGCTAGTAAAACCCTTGAGTTCCCCTATTTTGATGACTGTGACGTTGTTACAAATGACATGGCAGTAAATCTTTCTCAAAACTGCAAGGAGCACAAAACTATTGTTTGCGTTTTATATACATTTTAAATCTTGATGAACATATAACAACATTTTATACTGAAATGACTCTTTTAAAACTAAATGAACTACGAATTTACTACATTTGTTTTTATTGCAAACTATTTTGCAATCTAAAACACCTTATTACCTTTTTAAAAAATTTACATTTTGCACTGAAGTTAATGCAACAAATATTTGAAGAGGATCAAATAACTTATCTATTTCACGCCATCGCTCGGTAATGTTCAATAAACCATTTAATGTGACTGCATGTCTGTGCAGTCATGTCTGTGCAGACTGCATGACTGTGTATGGAATATGATTCCTAACCATATCAAAATTATTCAATCAAGGCAAGTCTTTATTGCAAGAAAAAAACATGGCTATCTGAAGTGTCGTGGGGTATTCTACCTGCATTATAAAACGGTTTGAATCAAAGAAATTATTAATTATAACACAGTTTGTAAGTCCAATCATAAGAAAACAATGAAAAAATTTATCTTTATATTAAGAAATTTCAAAAGTTGTTTGTTAAATTTTTTCCCCAATTAATAAAAAAAGGTTAATAATATTAAATTTATTATTTCAATTGATGTTAAGTGTAAGATAGGACCTAACTTTGCATCATAAAATAAAACATTTGTCACTGTCATTGTGTGTCGGTGATTTTACATTTCGAGAAGAACTGTTGACTTTTGAACATAAATTGTTAACAGTAGGAATTAATATAATAGTATTCAGAAGGTTCATCGTGGAATTTTATTAGGCTTGCCGAAGTAAAAAAAACGACACTTAGTTATTGTTTACGTTACCTGATATATATTGCTTCGTCGTTTATAAAGCATTAATACGGGTTTGCGAACATCAGGTGTTCTAGTTTAAACTAATCACTATCTTACAAAAAAGATTTAAACTCTTGTTTTGAGATTAATTTAGATTTCAAACCGCTTTTGAAGAAAGCCACCTTGGTCGGCTAACCGATAATGGTTCAACAACGAACTAATTTCCAAAATGGTTTATGAATTGACATTTCAATTCCTTATTTTTTGTTTCCATCCGTATATGTGAGTGTCTACAGATTGCCTTATGTACATATTGCTGATTTTAAAATAAATAATTTTACTATAGTTATTATAATGATGATCTATAAATGCTAAAATCTTCTAGAAATTTTACCGTATGTTTTATTATAGTATTACTGTTAGCAAATCTGTGGCTAAGACCAATATGTTAATACTACAAAAATACAACTTGAATGTTCAGTTGACAGTTACTTTCAGTCGACTTGTAACTTGAAACTTCTTAACCATATAACTGAATATTTTTCTTTCTTCTTGAAGAGTAAATTTACATCATAATTTTGATGACAATTACTAATAATCTTTAACTGAAAACACAATGATTACATAAAAAAAGTTGCAAAGTATGCTAAGTAATTTTTAAGTTAATAAACCTTTAGTTTTTAATTGAATATGAATTAAAAGGAAAAATTTTTATGTAAGTATCTAGACCTGGTAAGTTTTACAAAACAAAGTTTGATCCAAAATCTGGGAAAAACTATAACTCTCTAAACCTACCACTAAGGAACACTTAAAATAATGCCCTTGGTTATCTCGTAAAGTGGAAAATTATCAACTAAGAACTCTGGTTTGAATATTGTAATTTAAAGTCGTGAACACGTTTCAAATTATACACAATAGTTGAAGTTCAGGTAATAAAAATAGTTTTTTAACATACTTTGTTAAGAAATTGTTATAACGTACTTTTTTAATTGTACCTCATTAATGAATTCTTTTTGAAATACGTATACTTGAGAAATTACGATAGTCTCCATGAATAGACGATAGTCTAACTAGTCTCCATGATGATTTACCAAAATAATTTAATTTTTTTTCAATCAATCAAATCAAAACATAATTTATTTCATCCAATAATATACACAATACATAGGAAACAACATTACATTATTTGTATATGAAATGTAATCCTCACATGGGCCAAGCTTTTGCGTGAGGATGAGTCATTCTGCTGCATACCAATAGAAGCTCCCTAATTTTATCCTACATAACTACTAACACTGGAATGACGGACGGACCGACATATTTTCTATAAAAAGAATTCTAAAATTGTTACATAATAAACATGATTCACTTTACATTAAATTATAGCACTGTCAGAGTAACTTTCTGAGCAACACTTATTATGATTCTTAAGAAACGAATAAAAAACTGATATCTTTAATACAACATTAGTTAATAAAAAGTACTCTAAGTATGGTAGGTCTTAAAGACTATATTTTGCTAAAAGCTTAATGTGTACTTTATATGTAAAAAGGCATTTTTTCATTCCTAAGAAAACATGGTGTTACACTATGAGTAAAAACTAAACTTAAGCAATTCGAATTATTTATAACAAAAAACAAGTTCGTTCATACGTTTTTTTGAAAATGGTAAGGTAGGCGATATGTATACAAATATCATGTCTAAAAATTAAATCCTTTAAAATTAAGCAAAATATTGTGGTATGTTTGTTACACTTTTTAAGGACTTTAAATTTTCACTCGCGTCTTTAATATCTAATACTTTAATTTCTACAACGCTATTCGATGTACTGGAAAAAATTTTTAGAAATTAGAGGCGTTGTGTAGGACTAAGTAGGTCTGTAACTAGGGGTATGAATAAAAATAAGATCAACTTTAATATATATAATAAATCACTTCAATTTTATTTGATCTTGAAAGATGTGTATGATTTGGGCTACAAATCTTTGAGTACTGAGAAAAAAGAAAATTTCGTAATCTAAGGATATGGCATTTATTATTTTGAAGTGTACCTGCTGCAAACAATTTTTGGTTAAGTCCAGCCTATTCAGGTGAAATGAGTTTAAGTTCGGTTATATTTATTGAGGTTAAAGTTGCTATGGCACTTTATCTAACACCCAAAAAAACCGTCTATGGTTGGGACCAAAACAGTAATTACTTAATAGCTCCACGTATAGGAGTTCTTGAATATAAGGCGAGGTTGACCAAAAGTCAGTGTCTTCATTGAAGACGTGCTTGTAGTATTCGGTTATTTAACAAAAACAGAAGTTTGTATCTTTACAAAAAAATAATCAGATTTTTCTGACATAGTAAATGTCAAGTAACACGCCATGTAATGCTTTTTGTTTTCTCATGTTTCAATGAGTTCTTTTCCTCTGAAGTTACTATTTCAAATCCTTTCGAATAAAGCGAATTTATATTTCTTTACTCATTTGCATTCTTCTATTTTAATTTTCGTATATTTATTTAAAAAACATTCATAGTTAAAGGTTATTATTAAATTGTTTTAATTACTAGTAATAAAAGTAAGTACTAAACAATTAAGTTGAAGGTTAAATTAATGCCAATTATATAATTTTATTTTACAATATAATAATCACAAACTTAGTATTTTTCAGAGTCTTAGAAGTTTATTACTCAACAGTTCGTAATACATAAGTTATTAAAAACACTCGTTTGGAATAACATAGGCATAAAAACCATCGATGGGTATTAAAATGGTAAAAAGATACAAATGCGATTAAAAGTTACCTAAAAAGTGAGGGTTATCTTCAATGCAGGCCTACCACATCTAATTAGAAAATCGGCGTAGCGTTTAGCGTTGGCTGCGGTAGGTGCACGCTGCCAATTGCACGTTACAGCTGTGCCGGCGATAATATGAAGCCCATATATCCAGCCAGATGCGGCGGCGAATTATTTATCAGCAATCTTCAGTCACGAAGGAAACCTCACTTGTTCCTTTATTACTTTTTAACGAAACCTTTGAGTATTACAGTTGCACCGGACCGAAAGTTAAAATATTTGTATTACATTCAAATGTATTATTGATGTAGTGTGTTTGCTTACTTATTTTACATCCAAATTTAAATTTCAAAACACATATTGATAACATATGCGCAAAATTAAACAGCAACATTTTTGTTTTGAGATTACTTCCAAACTTTGGAGATTAAAATTTACTTTTAACCCTCCAATTTCCCCAAATTCATATTCTAAAACCACGAATATTTTCATATTACAGATGAAAGCGATAAGAATTATTATTTAAAAAGCCAAGAATTTTTTTAAGGAAAACCAAGTGTGCTAGCTGTTTTACTTAAAACCCGTAAGTGATATTTAAAATAGTTAAAGGTAACTCTAGTGGACTTTTGGTTCTGTATTTTATGATGATTTACATAATCTTTGTATATAGAGTCTGCCATTTTGCCAAAATGGCGGCCAGCTAAAAACTTTTACATACGAACCAGAATTTTGATGTTATTTTTTATAGTACACGCAATTTTAAGGCTTTGTTTTCAATAAACCTGTCACTCACAGCAAGTAACTAGCCAAGTGTAAGTGTACTTTTAGCGGTCCTTAAATTAATAAATAATAAACTTACAAAAGTTTCCAACGACCACGTGTTTCGTTCCTTTATTTCTGATCTTCGAATTACGAAGATCTACTAAAAAATTATTGAACTTCTATAATTACACATTACTTCTTTGCAACAATTCAGTTAGCAAAGCGTACCATTAAACAAAACGATTTGCAAATTAATTTTAATGTCAGCAATTAAAGACAGATCCTGGTGTTATTGTAAATGACATTTATACGTAGATTCGTCTTCACGTTAATTTGTATAGTACCATCGACAAGGTAAGTAATGAATATTTAACTGCAACCGAGTTGAAATCGTCATGACTAATGAGCCGGTAAAGACCGCCAACACTTGACTGTAACTTTATAATCTCGCATCTACGCTGATTCCATCCATAATTACTTACCACTGCTCCAACTTTCACACTTGAATCTTCAAAGTTTTCATCCAACGCTAAATTATCTGCAATCTTCTCTCGTTGCGGCTTTGTTGGAAGATATGATGATATTAATCTCGAACGGCTTACTCTGCTTCTCCAGTTTCTACCAAATAATTATTTCTGTTAAAGATGAACATGACCTGCTTAGCCGTTTCATGGCTGTTCTGTCGTTTTGACTAAATTATAAAACTAATTTCGTCTGAACTATGGCAAAAATGTCATTCATCCTGCAGACATTATTGTGTAGTCACTATGTCCAACAGATCGATGACATTAGTTCAATACTACGAAAAAGGCTGTTTTTTATACACGGATTTTGGGCTGAAGTATTTTTCACCCTACTGAGAAAAGGATCCGCTGATGACGAGGTCATATTACATATTTCAACGTATACAGTACCGTAAGTAAATAGTTCCTCATCGATCTAACATCGGCCCAGCAAATAAAGATATAAATAAACAGAAGAATGAAAACTAAAATATCTTATAAAAAGATTATATGAAACTGATAATAAAAGAGAAATTACAAAATATTTCAGGTATTGCTCATAAAAATAAACTCAAAAGAAATTTGGAACGTAACGTTAATAAGAATAAAACTAAAAAACTAATTAACAGACTGTTACGAATGAAGAACCAGTAAAAGAAACAATATTAAGGATCCAGATGAAATGGTGGAATCAGCACTTTATTAACATAGTAATATGTGCAAGTAAACAATTTCAGGAGAAAAATAAGTATATGAAACAAAAGTCAGTATGGAATCCCTGTGCTTAGCATTAGCTACAAACTAAGAGGTCTCTTTACACAATAAGCTGTCTTAAACCTTCGAATTCTTGTGGATTTGGCTAACTAATTAGGTGTTGCTTCAATTAAAGTGCATCACCACTTTCATATTTAATTAATATTTCTAGAAGTACAATTTAGTATGTTAACATTATCTACCTATAAGTATCAGTGAGTGCCTTTGTGTCCTTGACTGATAAGTGGCTCATTCTCCGCCTCGGCACACGTTTTTATTTTATTTTTTATAAATTATTATTTGAATTTGAAATTTAAATTTCACGGGTGGCCAATTTTCATCGATTATAAAAATGCACTTGTAACATCAAATATCTCCATGTACATATGAAACAGATGAAATATTTAATTATAATACTTATAGAATTATTGATAGGCCTATTTAAATCTTTATCAGTAATGAGTACTATTTTGAGAGGATTTTTGTGCAAGATTGTCTTCCTTCTTACAAAATAACATTGTTTTAGAACCATAAAAGTTTGGATTTCCAAAAGGTTTATTTTAGATGCAATTTTTAACCTTGTTGACTTGTAACTTCGGTATTACATAAAAAAAAGAAATGCGGCAACACTATTTATTAACATAAAAAAACATTTAATATAGTACACGACATAAACTTTTCATAAATAAGTTATTTAATATTGGCATAAGATGAACATGTATTTTATCTTTAATTGACACTTATGTATTTAAATCTTTCAAAAAGAAGATTAATACATAAAAGGTTATCAAATATCTGAGAAATCAAAATTTATGTTGTGATTTTCGTTATAAATTGTACTTTTAGACGTATTTGTAAATTGCTCAACATCTTCAAAACATACAAAAAACGTAGATGTTAAATATTAAATGAATAAGTAAACATAGAACCCCATTTGTTCGCATAAATACCAAGACTCAAGATAATTTTGTTCAAATCTTGAAATCAAAACTACGCATCATCCACTCAGGAGTACCCCAAAGTTCAGTTCTTGGGCCAATATTTTTTAGTCTTTCTATTAAATACAGAATTACAATGAAAATTCTAAGTTATCTGAGATTAAATTTTTTGCTGATGACACATCGATATCTTTATCAACTGAAAATTGAGAAGATTTGGAAATAAAGATAAAATAAATTGACCGAATATCTTTCGGATAACTATCTAACTATAAATAAAACCAAATTTATAGAAATTAAAATAACACCTCAAGATAAAATATTAAACATAATTATTGAAAGTCAAATAATCAATCAACTTATTAAAATGAAGATTTTTACTATTTAACATTACTATTCATAGATTATGAATTTTAAATTTGTGTTAAGATATTAAATTATAAAAAGTAGTGATGTTTAGGCTGATGCAATTTTAAAGTGACGGCAAAATAAAGATTGATTGATTTATTTTGAAGAACTTGAGGCACTTTTACATAGCAATGAAGAGGAGCAACGCTTGCCAGAAAGATTAACATAGGACTTCGATTTTTCAAGCATTAACATAAATAAAATTTTAGATTTATAGGAGATCGTGCACAATTCATTGGTATTCCAGGTCAACGCAAATTTACATTGTAGTACGTATTTTTTATCAGTGTCTCACAGTTGAAAACTATTTGAAGGCGCAACACTTGGAGCGCAGTTGTCGAGATTGGTGTTAAATAATTTCTCGCCGCATCTGGAGATTTATTGCTCTCATAACCCCAGCTGTGACGCGCAAGAAACTGGCGGGAAACAATCACATAATCCATCTGCTCTCTCCCGCCAAAAACGATCACTAGTTGTTCGCTAACTTGGAATGTTGTTAATGGGTGGGGAAAAATAAAATATTCTCACACCAAAAATAATTGCTTGACAAAAAAAAACATAGTTCGATAAAAAACCGAAACTTTGAAATCATACCCAACTCACTATACGTGTTTCTGCATCGAACAAATATGACAATGGACTGAAGTAAGATTAACAAAACAGATTACTGCACAAACCACCACATTACATATACAGGGTTAGGCAAAAGTCTGGACACCCTCAGTTAACTTTTTAACGCGTTGCAGTAGGGAAACCAAACTCGGCACATGTTAACAACATAAAAAACGGGACTTTTTCATCAACTACACAACTTTGCCCCTGCCCCCAAAATGGGGTATTTTGGGGGCAGCCTCAACTTTTGAAATGTAAAACCCTATTGAGTGACCCCTCAACGGGGCAATTTGAACGGTTTATCAAGATACATTAAATGGCGCAAACCGGAGGTCAATATCTCACCCCTAACCAAAATGGCAGCCATTTCAAAATTTGAGATGGGCAAGCAAGTTTAAGTCTGGACACCCCCAATTAATCTTTTAACGCGTTGCAGTAGGAAAACCAAACTCGGCACATGTTATCAACACAAAAATTGCAATTTGTTCAACAAAGAAACAATTTTGCCCCGGCCCCCAAAATGGGGTATTTTAGGGGCAACCTCAAATTTTGAAATGTAAACCCCTATTGAATTATTTTACAATTTAACCTACTAATTCATTTCTGCTACTAGGTTCAATTCTAAAATAATTTAAAAAATTATCATTTCTAAAAAAGCTTTTTTCCGATTTAATTTTATTGAATGGCAATCGACCCATCTCAAATTTTGAAATGGCTGCCATTTTGGTTAGAGGTGAGATATTGACCTCCGGTTTGAGCCATTGCATTTCTCTTGATAACCCGTTCAAAATGAGGGGTTCACTCAATAGGGGTTTACATTTGAAAATTTGAGGCTGCCCCAAAAATAACCCATTTTGGGGGCAGGGTCCATGTTGTGTAGTTGATGAAAAAGTGCCGTTTTTATGTTGTGAACATATGACGAGTTTGGTTTACCTACTCCAACGCGTTAAAAAGTTAATTGGGGGTGTCCAGACTTTTGCCTAAGCCTGTAGCCTACATTATACAGTGTGGTTAAAAATTCCCGGAACGGCTTAAAAGTTTTATAACCAATTTAGTCTAACGTTGTTTAAGCCATTTAAACTGCTTTTTAAACATGTATAGGATTATTACCTCTCTAATGGGATGGGGAGGAAGATAAAATCTTAAATTGTAACATAGGTCAATAAATCAAGTTAAATCAACTCTTTCCGTTACTGTTCGTTCGGGGCAGTTTAGTTCGATCAAGGAAAGCATATTTGCTATGCTTGTCGATATCTGTAGAAAATCCATGTTTCTCCAAGTGTACATTGTCGTCTGAAAAAGTCAACAATCAAGGTTGACCCCTACAAGGTAGTGCTCCGTGTACCACATTTCAAATTCATATTCAAAACATCTTTATTTCACATTATTATTACATTATTACAAGCAATATGTTTGTAGTTTTAAAGTACAGTGTCTTTATGCTTATCTTATAATGTAGGTTTCATGGGTAACCAGTTTTCTTTGTCATTTGTTTGACTAAAACTTATAAGGAAGGTTAATGTGGTGGAGGACGGCCAATGACGACCGCTTCATGCCAAGCTACAGCTCAAGACGAAAGTGGGCCGTAAAGTCATATTTTGGTATTTACAGGTTCTAAGAGTGCTATTTTGTAAAAAATATTGCTTTTGTTTTTACTCAATCATCCTTATTTAAATGATTAATGCTAACCGATACCACTTATCGTATCAAAAAGGGAAATTCAATCAATTATTTATTTCTTATATGCAATGATTTTTAATATATATAATTTTAATAATTTAAAGTTTTTTTATAAAAGCAAATAACGAACTCAATCCCACTAAAATCCAAATAAAAATGTGTTAAATCTACTATTTTCAGGGAGAATACCCATCGTCATGGAGCAAATTTTAAAGTAAATAACTGAATAAACAAGGGCAGTAAAATAATAGTTCCAGGAAATAATTTTTTGTTAGTAAAATTGTTCTTTAGTGTACCGTCATTTATTCGTATACCTTGGTATATCTTGGTGTTTACGTAATTGAATTTACACAACTTCTTTATTTCGAAACATCGACAAAATTATTGGTTTCAAATTTAAAAGAGAATGTGACCTTTGAAATTTTTTAAAAGCAGCAATTTTTGTACCGAAAGTGTAAAAAGGCTGAACTAGGCTGAAAGTGTGTCGGTGCAATTTTTATACCGAAATTTTTCACATATGAAATGTAATGAAATAACACCAACTACTTTGCAAATTTTCAACAATTTATAAAATACAGCCAAGACATAATACTTCCGTGTTGCTATGTACCTGTTAAGATTCCCAATGTACTACGAGTTCGTATAATCGATTATCTATATGGGCCTATTCGGTCGGGGAGGAATTTCCTTTGAAGCTGTATGGTCATTATAAATGTCAGCATTGTTGATAGAGGGTTTACACCCACCTTGCTGATACTCCGTTGTTTGTTGGTCCGTCCACAAGTATGTGGGGCATTGTGCCTGTGTTGGTTGCCGCCAAATATGCTAACGTTGCAACAAAGTTTAACATCGATTACTTAACAACAATGCAAAACACTCTTCTGTGGAAGCTTGTCCAAAATGCACGTCGATTAACTATTCAGTATTTTATTTAGTAATACTTTTTATTCGTTGGCTAAGTTGTAACTTTTACAAAACTGTAAAATGTTTATTATAAGCCTTTATTAGTAACGTAGTTTCTAAATAAATCTGAAAGCGAGGCCTCTACAGGTGAGAAACCTTTTAAATAAACAAACTATGAGACGAGTATATTACTATATATATATATATATATATATATATATATATATATATATATATATATATATATATATATATATATATATATTCCCTTGAACCGCTTCAAAATAGGTGCTACTGACAATCACCTGCATACTTAAACGGTGGAAGTTTTTTTATTGGCCCAGTTAATTTATTGTGTCAGCCAAAGACGTGTGCCACACATGGTGTACCAGAATTTCTTATCTTCTCCCTCTCGCCCTAATTGTTGTACAACTACCACATCAACTTCCTGTAATGGAGTTGAGTGTACGTAGAGTTAAAAAATTTCTAAATAAACAAAGTTGCATTTGACAGTTGTTTAGTCAACCTAGTAAACTAGGCCATTACTGGTAATTTCCTGTATACACGAACATCATTCGTCAACATTGCCATTTTAAAGAATGTCTGATTCGATTTCAAATAGCTAGACCAAACCACCATAATATGGAGCTCAAAAGTCGTATTTGTTCAAGTTACTCCATTTTAAAATTCATCTTTTGTATCCTTCCAAAGTTTGATCGTTTTCAATCTTCGACTCAAGGGTTCGTTTGAACCTGGGTTAGTTGCGTTGCTTGACTTATGTAGGCTATGAATTGAACGTATGTTTTAATACTATATTACTAAAATTATTTGATTCTTGTCTCTTGGGAAATGGCATTCTCTGGAAACTAAGATCCTATGACTAGCATAACTAGTATAGACTATGATGAAAAAATCCATGGAAAACTTAATAATTTTTAATCAATTTAGTCGAAGTAATAAAACTTTGCACTTATATATAATAAATATATATATATATCAAAATAAATAAAAATATAATCATATCAAATAATAAATAAAAGCAAAATAAAATAATAAATATCAAACTAAAGGTATTAATTATTAATAGATAATAATGCAGCACTCTGACGTTGAAGACATGGCCCCAAAAATTGCATTTAGTCAAACTTTAAATTAATATCAGACTGACGAAAGTAAAAAATGCAATAACTCTGGATTCTCTTAACTTAATTGAGGTCAGGTTTGTGGCAAATTGCTTATAATGCAAAGCATAAATTTATGTATCATATGACGTAATAGGGACATAATAGCAGTTTCTGCCGAAGTTATAGAAAATTTTGCATATTAATGACCCCCCGAAATTTTTTTGGAACATGTGTTTATAGGAACTTTTTTCATGGATTTAGTCAAAGTAATCATCTCTCAAAATCCTGGAACGTTTGTTCTGACACCCTATACACATTGTGGTCTACTATCTAGCACATTATTTAAAACATCTGATCAAACAACCAAACGTTGATCTAAGTTGTTATTTAAAAACGCTACATTTAAGAATTCTTTGATGCTATTTGGACGGTCATTTTGAGACCAGACAAACAGATTCAATGAGAAAGAGTTCATTGACAGACTTGTGAAAAAAATGTGAAAATTTTAACACCTAATGAAGTATGATAAATTTATATTTCTGATTATCTGTTTATCTCTAGATTACAACATTATTGCTCTTAATATAAAAGTTTTTTGTTTTTTTTTTAATAGACATACAAACTTATGACCGACAGTGGACCAGGTTTTTACAAATAAAGGTTAATCATGTTTAAGCGTAATGCTCCAGTTACAATTCACACAGCCTTTTCTGTAATTTTTGCAAATTTTGCTCCCTATATAACAATTTAAAATATTATCATACCCCAAAAAATGCAAATTAAGCTGATCTTAAATATTTGTCAATAACTTATTTTCTTAAGCTACTTATCATATACAACTGTGGACAATCTTACACGGAGGAACTCAATAAAAAAATATTATTATCCATAGTTAAACCTAAAAGTTTTATATTTCCATTTTAAGTGAATATATTTCTCTAGTGGACATCATAAGTTTGTTATTTTTTGTACATTTAACATTCAAACATTTTTTGAGGAACCACTCTTTTCCTCAATTAAAGTTAATTTGACACACATAATTTATAAACTACTTACATTGAACCAAAACAAATATGATAATGTGGCTTGTTAAAAATAAAATACTAAATCCTTTTTATCACACTGCACAGGTAACGCACATTTCAGTTTCAAGTGTGAAAAGGTACATTTTTTAAGCTAGTGGATTTATGAGATTTAACATTTATAAAACAATTATTTAATTTTATAAAAGCTACATTAAATTTTAATTGCAAACATTAATTGAACTCAAGATTGTTGTTTGCATAAAACATGTCATCGAGTTCATCCGAACTGTAAATTTATTTTTGCGAGGTATGTTACTTATAGAATTATCCGTAACAACATAACAAAGATTACAGGACTTTTCAAACAAATAGTCAATTAATTAGTTTTAATTACGCGTAACTTAAGTACTACTTGTATAACACGTGGTCTTAACGATTGTTTCAGAAGTTAATTAATACACATCTCATATAAAATAATTATTACGGAAATGTAATATGACATATTTATTGTTTAAATTTAATTACCAATTAACTTGGTTAAAAACTCTCATTTGACATTGCATCGGTGTAGTTATATGAACTGATTTTGATTGCATAAAGAAGAAAGTTAAAAAATTTTGCATTTATTTTCTTCTCCAAAAAGTTAACGTAAGTAGTTACAAAAGAATTTATTGATTTAGATTTAGTGGTTTTGAATAATGCTTGTTAAATAAGAACAGGACTTTTTTGTATGTTACGAGTTACAAGTACAGCCTAAATTGCCATTTGTGATACCGGTCTCAAAATTTCGTCGGTTATTCTCATATTGTATTTGATAGTTTTCATTTTAATTTTAGTCCAATTGTAACTAAAAATTATGTATTACAAATTGATAGTTTTAGTCAGTTGAGAAATATCAAATTGAAATATGTGTAATTTAAAATTCTTTAAAACTACTGCACCTCTATAATTAAATAAAGAACAAACCACAAAACTGACTGTTCTCTAATTTTATTGTTTTAAGGTATTAATTTCACTTTATTATTATTAAAGCAAAAAATGAATGTAATACTTTATAAATATTTCAACTGAAATATGCTAGCTTATTAGGGAGAGAAAACCACCAAAAGGAAATATAAACATATTTCATAATTTTTGTAGTTTATACTCTCTATTTGTTCAGAAATGTAATATACATATAATCCATGTTTATAACAAAGAACAAATCATCTGATTCCCTTTCTTATTATTAACTATTTTAAGATGATACGTCACTACTATTAAAGAGTAATGATATTATAGTGAAATGATTTAATCGAAAGGAGTAATTTTAAAGAAATCGGTTATATCCTAATTTTTATGTACCAACATTTTCAATTATTTCATTCAGTATTTAAATGTAATTACTATTTCAGTCGTTGAAAGAAATAACTCAACAACAAGATAATATACATTTTTTAAATTAATTTAATACGGTGTAGTTAGTTAATCAAGGAGTAAATGTGTAGACGAGTATAAGCTAGAGAACGTTGACTGTTTAGTATATGTGAAATCATTATGTCCAAAAAATATCTTAAAAAAATAAAAAAAACCTACATTTTGTGTTTAAATTAAGTGCAACGGAATCAAAGGAGTAACTTTAAAATCTTAAACTTACTTACACCTTTCTGAATTTATATTTCAGATACAACTGTTTTTATCGTTGAACTAAAAACTACTTATAGGAGGTTAAGCTCATAATTTCAACAAAAGTTCCTATAACCAATTTAGACCCGACCAAAAATAGACACCAAACGTTCATAAAAATGTATTATTACAAGCCCGCAGTCAATGTACCTTGATTATGGGCTTGATAAAAGTTGGAACAGGTTTATTATTTTGAAAATTATACCTGGATTTTTACACCTATCTGAATTTATATTTCAAATAAAACTGTTTTATCGTTGAACTAAGAACTACTGATAGGAGGTTATGTTCATAATTTGAACAAAAGTTTAATTAAACATTCATTTACAGTAAAGTTTAAATGTATGTATGTGTGTACACTGCTTTCAAAAACCGCTCTACCGATTTTATATTAAAAGAAACAAGGATGGTTGTCTTGACATTTCAGCTTACCGTCTGTAATTGACATTATTTTCATACAAAGCAAATTCTCGTCCCCCAGGTTTTGTTTTATAATTTACTTAAACTTAAATAAAATTATTAATTTTTCTATGGCTTTGCTCCTAACAAAGAAATATTGATGTCATGGAAAACAAATTTATTTGATTGGAGAACAATGCGATTATAATAATTCTTAACAATGCCGTTTCCACTTACTGATTGTCTGTTTCAGCACTCGCTGAGATAGGATCCAGGATGTCCAATACTGTTGTAATCTTACTCCTCATGTCCTCTTTGATAACCTTGTCGATTTGTTTAAAAAATGAAACATGTCGGCATCATGGAGATGTAAGATTTTTAAAAGTTATTAATTTATTTTGTAGATACTTTTTTACTTGATTTAGAAAATAGTATGAAAATCTTGTAATTATTTGTTCAGTTACGTACATACGTTCAAATAAACATTTCAATAGCTGCGCAGGTTTAAAACTTCAAACCCCGTAACACTATACCTACGTAATCGATGAAATTTCATAAAATTTCATAATTTTTTCTCCCATGATTTTATTTGGTTGAGATGTAGGTTTTCCATATGGGTTTTGTGAGCAAACATAATGTATACCTTACCTACATTTGTCTAAGTTAATATACAAGGGTGATATTTTGCTTTTATTTCCCATTTACCCATAAGAATAACATGAAAAACTGCAAATCAGACCAGTACAGTGGGATTCCGTAGCAAGTTGAGCAAAGTCGATGATTGGAAACGACGAAATTACTCGTAATTAGTACATTACTTTGAATCGGTCGTAATGTTGAATTTAAACATCATTAAAGGGCTAAAATTGCCAATATCCATTTTTAACCCGTTGAAACGCCGTAAAAAACTGCTGCCATAATTCGATCGATATCTATATACATCGTATGGCTGTCACAGCCAGCCACCATCTCAAAGATAATAATAATAAAATAAATAAAAGATGTTCTGCAACGCAACGCACCTGCGTCAATACATTTAAAATAAAACTAAAATAAACATTAATGATCTCTCTATAAAGCTAAATCCAGGGCGCTAAGCCATTGCAGTCCAGCTTCACTTGCATAATGAAGGCCCATCAGCCCTTCCGGGAAAGCACTCAAAGGGCACTCATTGACTATGTGAATCATAGTCTGGAACTCCGCTCCACAGCCGCACTGGTCTTCTGGACCAGCCGGAATGACTGGTCTTCTGTCATTCCCCATTTGTATTTCCAATAATTCATCTTCCCACTCCAGTGCGGAATCGATTGAGAAATGTCTACTGCTTCCGAGGAAGATCCATACCACTTACTGCTAAGGTTGGGTCAGCAATCAAAAAGTGATTCCGACCTTGGAAAGAGTCCCAGGAGGAAGTCCAGTCGGTATGGATTGAAAAGTTTGTGTCCGTCAACTGGGATGCTGTCCGATGTGGTGGTCTCCGGGACCTCAATCTGCCCGTGTCCTGGGGTAGGTAATCATGGATGGGTAGGTGTGGAGCAGATAAGATCTTAGTATATTCCCTAATGAGTGCATCCCTTCGTCTGGTTTCAGGTGGAGCGATATTACACAGCACCGGGAGCCAGGGTACAGGGGTTGCCATGAGTGCACCACTAATGGCTCTCATAGCCCTGTTTAGCTGGACGTCGATATCCCTGACATGCACACTGTTCAACCACACGGGAGCACAGTACTCAGCAGTTGAGTAAACTAGGGACAGAGCAGTGGTTTGCAGAACTTGTGCGTTAGCTCCCCATGTGGAGCCAGCAAAGGTGATGGACGATGTTAGTCCTGGTTCTGACCTTGGCTGCTGTCTTTTGTAGGTGGCTTTGAATGTCAGTGACCTATCTAAAGTGACCACCAGGTACTGTGGGGTTTCATTGTGCTTTAGCTCAACACCGTCAAATACAATTTTAAGCTTTTGATGGGCCAATCTATTGTTCAAGTGGAAGCAAGAAACCTCGGTTTTTGTTGGGTTTGGATTTAGCTTCCAGGCTTTAAAGTATTCACCGAGGGTCGTGAGGTCATTTGTTAGTGTTTCCTCAGCTAGTTGGAATTCCTTGTGCTGATAAGCCAGAGCTATATCATCTGCGTAAACGAACTTTGAGGAGCGAGTGTCTGGAATGTCGGCTGTATACACATTTAAACAGCAGTGGGGCGAGCACTGACCCCTGTGGCAGGCCAACCTTTAGTTGCCTAAAAGTACTTTTGTTTCGTCCCAAATATACTTTAATCATCGTTATTGAAGATAGGAATGGAATTCGATCGATTTATTTACTTTTCTGAGTGAGGAGCTTGTTGCTCGTATAATCTTGAATGCCCCACGTATCGATTATAAACTTTCGTTGCCTTCTAAGTGAGGAGCTTGATGCTCGTAGAATCTGGAATGCCCCACGCATTGATGATATACCTTCGTTACCTTCTAAGTGAGGAGCTTGCTGCTCGATAATCTGGAATGCCCCACTCATCCATTATAAACTTTAGCTTCCCACGCATGGTTTATTAATAGAGTGGTATTATGGGCAATAAATACAGAATAAGCAAATCGTTTATGAATTTTTGTTTCAAGTGAGGAACTTGCTGGAATTTCCCCCGTATAGATAATTAACTCCTAATTGGAATTATTATTTTCTAATGATTTTATTTAAAGCGTGCTCTTGATCAGTAGTGCTACTTATGAATTCAAATGATTTCATGTTTCAGATTTGTTCAGCGATTCCTGGGTTTAAATGCTGTAAACCATTGACATGCAAACAACTTTTTGGCCACTATCAGTGTATGGGTATAGAGACTTACGATAAAAATATGGGTTAGCCTACTAAATAATTCACCTTATTTCAAAAAAAAAAAAAAACCTTAAAACCATTTTCTTCTTTTGAGATTTTACGTGTGTAGAAAACTAAATTTAGAAAAGTATGGCAACATTACCCTCTTCTAAGTAATAAAGAATTGTTTTGTTTTGAATTTTTATTTATATTAAATCCCTACAAAAATTACATTAGAGAATCTATAACAAAATTCAAGGAGTTGCTAGTAGTGGGGAATGGCTACAGTTGGCCCAGGTCAAGGTCAGGCGGTTGTAAGTGTTGTAGGGGTAGTAGTGGCTGGGGTTTTTTTGACAGTGATGGGTGGGTTTTGGAAGTAGGTCAAGGTCATCCGGAGGGGTTTTTTTTTTAAATCTATTTATTTAATAAAAACTCATTAGTGATTGGAGAATTGGTTTGTGATTATTTGTAGCAGTAATAGTTATTTTATTACTCTGTATGGGTGAATCCCACTGCGTGTCCATAATTGAGAAAAAAGGAGAGGTCCTAGGTGGTTACAGTGCAAGTTGATAGAGCAGAACAAGACATGTGTCTGAGAAGAATAATCATATAAACCTGGTAATATAGTGAATAAGAATAATTGGATAGGATCGTCAATAGGTGTAAACAAGATTGAAATTTTGATATTTCAGCATTTCAGTTAAGACAGAGTGTAAAATAGAATCAGTAGAAGAAGTATTGGAAAGGTTAGATTTTACAAAGTACAACGGGTGAAAACTGAAGTATTTTTTAAGCTTACCCAATGTAGTACGCGGTTTTGAAACTGTGGAGTTAGATTGTTTCTGTAAAATATGTTTAGTGCGTAAAAGTTTTAAATGTAAAGTGTGCGAAGCCATAATAATATTTAAAGGGGAGATGTGTACTCTCTAAAATTCAGCGAGTATATGACCGGTGCCCGCAAGTGTGTCTGAATATATAGAGACTAATTAACATAATAAGCGCAAACATATGTTAGAGTAAGAAGAGTAAGTTAAAAAAATGTTTGATAGTCTTAGGGACTTACGGATAGATGTTTACTGTCGCCCTATCGCCATTATAATGGCGCATGCGCGAGGTACCGATGCCGCTTATATAGGGTAGTGTGAACCCTCAACCCCCTCCCCTAAGAGAATAAAATAAAGGGAAGAACTTTGAAGATTTCAGTTCTTTGTTGGGGCGGCAGCGTCGCGAAAGGTTCTAGTAGGGGGAAAGAAATTGTTAATAAATTTTTGTAAAATTTTAAAAATTACCGCTAGTGGTAGAAGTTAGTTAATTATTTTATAAGGGCTTAAGAACTGTGTTGTAGACGATTAATCGCAGTTATATCTAGCATTTGTACAGGTAAAACTTGCAGTGTAATAATTATATATTAATATATGGGTGTTAACTGTTTATAGTCCAAGTAGTTTAGTCTAGCAGCAGAAGTTAGTTAATTATTCTGTAGTGGTTAACTTGTATAATAAGTATAAACTAAAATAAAATAGTAACGCGAGATTATTTGATATATTATATATAAAATAAAAGTGTATTTTTAAATGTTAAGAAATAGTTAAAAAAATAAACCACATAAAAAAATAGCAAGCTTAACAGGTGTAAGTTAAAACAAAGCATAATGTAACATTACTAGGTGGTAGAGACTTACAGATTAGTTGTTTCAGCTGTGGTACCTGGGGAGTGAATGGCAGACGCGCGACCGCGTTGCGGCTTATATAAGCACAGATAGTAATTATGTTGAAATTAACCCCCCCCCCCCCCAAGAAAAAAGTGTTGACCCCCCCCCCAAGAAAAAAGTGTTGACCCCCCCCCCCCCCCCCCGTCACTTTCACTCATCAAGATAAATTAGGTTGATAGTGGTTACATTTATGTAACACCAATTTAGCTTTGATGTTGCCAATAGTTTAATAACTATAGTTAAGCGGCAAAAGAGGACAGATAATTTTCTGCCATTACTCAGATAATAACAGACAACAATTATGGTGTTACGCGATGGGGAAAGCCTCAGTGAAGCTCAACAGCGGATTAAACCAGGTGTTGCCTAACGTTAATTGCAAGGTACAACGCTCCACCTGCATTAGCGGCGACCTACATGTGACGAATAGATCATTGGAAATTTCCACTGACGTTGGACGTTCTATCCCCCTTAAACCCCTATGGCTCCCCACTACTTTGTGAGCCGAGAACCTTTTTGGCGACTATCGCTGAGTTAGTTCGGAACAATTCGTCGGACGCGATGGTTGTTCCGAACTCAGAGGGTACCTCAAATATATAAGCGGCCGATATATATTTGAGTTACTCTTGCTGTTAGGGTTTTAATATTAATACTTGTTGTGTGTGAGTGTGTGTGCAAAATGTTATTTTTAGTTTTAAGTTGTGCTAATTTTAAGCTTTAATTTGCGCATTGCGATGTTAGCATTAAGGTGTTATGGTATTGTTGATGTTTGGAAAATGTGTTTTTGATGTTGAGTTTTGGTATAATTATTGTATGTGTGTGTGTACTAATAACCTTTCACAGCTAGCTGTTAGGAGGGTAGATTAAATTTAAATTTAAATTATAGAAGTTCTGTTGAACTTCATTAAATATGGGTGGGACATGCGTGTTGTGCCATAGGCAGCGCATATTTTTATTTTTTTAAAATTTTTAATTTTTTGTTAGGAAATAATTATATTTGGGTGGGTTTAGATTAAGGGTGGGAGGTTAGAGTTGCGTCTTGCATTAACTGTTCCAGACTCCCTATTGTAAAATTGGAATGGTCAGGTCCAGTGCCCAGGCCCGAGGCCGGCCGCCCGTATCACAGCCCACCAAACTGGATCGCCATGTGCGTGCGGGCCAAAAATTGGGATCCCTTGCAAGACGTAACTATAGCGGGTTGGGATTTGGGGAAGTGTTAGGCAAACAGAGTGGTGGGGATGGCTCCGGCCGTCCCCATCACTTTGGTAAATTATAATTTTTTGGTGACCTTGACCTCAATTAGGTTAATTAACCCCCCCCTCCCCCTCCCCCTCCCCCTCCCCCTCCCCCCCTCCCCCCCCATAAATTTGGCAAGCCCCCCCCCCCCTCCCCAGCAATAATCTGGATTAGAAAATGACTAATAACTCAAGAATGGTTTGCCGGAATAGGGCAAGTCATACATCAATGAAAAGCTCTAATTAAGAGCAATATTGTGGTAAAGACAGAATTGTATTATTTTCTTTTACTAAAATTGTACCATAAAAAAAACACCCTCCACTCAATGACATGACGATATAAGAGTGGTGTGGTTTGTGTTGAGAACATTCTTCACCTATAATAGCTAGAGTGAACATGTCTCCCCAAGATGCTTCAATATTTTATAACAAATGTACAAAAGTTGAAGAAGTATTGGAGGTGGATGAAGAAAACAATGAAGAAATTGAATAAATTGAAGTGCCTTCGTTAAGTGAAAATGTTGTAACAAGAATATTTGTGGATCTGAATTCACCAATGGATATTATAGGAAGGTTTTTAATTGAAGTTGTGACATAGATAGAAAATGGAAGATTAGTAAACATAGGATCTCCAATTTTGGTAGATGATAGACACACCTTTGGTGTATATTGGAGAAACATAGATCTGTTATGGCTGTGGGTGGAGGCATATGTGGAGTATTTGCAATTGGAAGAAAATATAGGCTTTAATCATTACTTTTCAGCTTTAGTGTTAAACTACTAATTCTAACATTTCACTAAAAAAAAACCTTACAAATGTGGTGGGGGAAGCATTATATAAAGGGAATAGAAGAGAGAAGCATTTCATTTCCGTGCTAAATTTCAAAGAGTAAACATCAACACGATGCATCAATGTGAAATTTGCTCAGAAACTTTTCATGATAATATTCTACTAGAAATACATAAAGAATTATTCCATAATAATAATGAAGATGTAACAGAAACAGAATATGAAGATTTAAAACTACATGAAGAAGAAGAACCAAAAGAAGAACAACAAGAAGAAGAACCATTAGCAGGACCATCTAACACGACGCATCAATGTGAAATTTGCTCAGAAACTTTTCATGATAATATTCTACTAGAAATACATAAAGAATTATTCCATAATAATAATGAAGATGTAACAGAAACAGAATATGAAGATTTAAAGCTATATGAAGAAGAAGAACCAAAAGAAGAACCATTAGCAGGACCATCTAATGAAATGCCGAGTTTAAAAGTATTTGCTTTAGAAGGTAGAGTAGTAGTGCATTACAAAATTCAAAATGAAAAATTCGAATTGGATCAGTTTTTTAAAGAAGTAAGAACAATTGTAAGTAAAATACTCACAGAAGAATTAAAAAGACTAAACTTTATTAAATTTGGCATTTTATTAAATGCTATGTTTACTAATGTAGAAGGAGAAATGTCACCAAGAGGATTCATAACAAAAAACCAGACCATCATGGCAAGTTCAGATATTAATTCAATAGTTGAAGATTGTTTGGAAGAAATATTAACAAAAATTCAAGAACATGAAGGAAGAGGATCTGGTTGGAGTTTGGTTAGTATTGAGGGTATGGATATTGGAGTTCATAAACACGGCTACGGATTAAGGGGTAGCAGTTATATTCCACTCCCAAAGAAAATTTCACACACCAAATCATGTATAAATGTTCAAAATGAAGATATGGAATGTTTTAGATATGCAATGACGGCAAAATTTGTACCACCTCACCATGCAGATAGACCCAGTGAAGAATATGAATTACAAAGATATAGAAATAATTTCCAAGGATTGACTTACCCAGTGGCTTTGAAGGACATCCCAAAGTTTGAAAAACAAAACCCTGGAACATCTGTTAATGTTTTTGGTTTGGACAGTTCGAATAAAGTGTACCCATTGCGTGTGGTGAAGAATGAACTCCCAGATCATACAGACTTATTACTACTTACAAAAGGTGATGTTTCCCACTATGTATGGATTAAAAAATTTGAAACTCTTGTTAGTAATCAATTATCTAAAAATAGAAATAAGAAGATAATTTGCAAAAGATGCTTTAATTTTTGTGAAGAAAGAAGAGAAGGAAACGAATGGTTACAAGAGCATAAAAAACTATGTAACAACAACTATGAAGCAAAAATTATCTTACCGTGTCCAAGTAAGGCAGAGTTAAAATTTGAAAAAATCTCCCATCAATACCGGATTCCCATTGTTGTCTATGCTGATTTTGAATCTACACTAGTTCCTATTGAAGATAATGATGGCGATGTAGCAAAGAAAACTGTTAAATATCAGATACATGATCCAAACAGTTTTTGTTTAATGGTTAAATCTACTCTTTCTGAAGAACATCTAAATAGATTTAATTTAACTTCAAAACCTATTGTCTATCGTGGTGTTAATGCTTCTAAAATATTCCTTGATCAGTTGTATACAATAGCGGAAAGTGTTGAAAGATTGTATAGTGATATTATACCAATGATACCTTTGGATGAAGAAGAAGAGATTCAACATGAAAATGCAACTCATTGTTATTTATGTACAAATGAATTTACTATGGAAAATCAAAAGGTTCATGATCATGACCATCTGACAGGTTATTATAGAGGTGCTGCATGTAACAGCTGTAATATCAACTACAAGATCCCTACAAGTATACCTGTAATATTACATAACCTTAGTGGTTATGATGCGCATTTTATTATTCCAGAATTAGGAAGAGATAATGGAGAAATTGATGTCATAGCTGAAACCACGGAGAAGTTTATAAGTTTTACTAAAAAAGTTGGAAATATAAAGCTTCGGTTTTTAGACTCTTACCGTTTTATGCCATCTAGTTTAATGAAGCTTTCTGAAAACCTGAGAACAGAAGATTTAATAGAAACCAAGAAGATTGTAAGTAATGACAAGGTTAATTTAGTTCTTCGCAAAGGTGTTTTCCCGTATGATTATATAGATAGCTTAGAAAGATTTAATGAAACATCCCTTCCACCAAAAGAAGAATTCAAAAGTAAACTATATGACACAGATATATCCCATGAAGATTATGAACATGCGTGTAGAGTATGGAATGAATTAGGATTTAAAACACTTGGAGAATATTCGGACTTTTATGTAAAACTAGATGTAACTTTACTTTGTGATATAATGGAAGAGTTTAGAAATACATGTTTTAAGGCATATGGATTAGACCCTCTGCATTCTTGTACATCACCTGGACTAGCTTGGCAAGCAATGTTAAAGGAAACAAAATGTAAACTCCAACTTCTTACAGATATAGACATGGTGCTGATGTTGGAATCAGGTGTTCGAGGGGGACTAACTCAAAGCGTAACACGACATGTAAAGGCAAATAACAAATATATGCCCAATTTTGATGCATCAAAACCAAGTACATATTTAGGTTATTTTGATGCAAATAACCTTTATGGATGGGCCATGTCGAATCCTCTCCCATATGGCAACTTCAAATGGGTAGACCCTGATTCTATTGGAAACATCATGAATATAGCAAAACATGGAGACACTGGTTATATTTTGGATGTAGACATTGAGTACCCTGAACATTTGCATGACCACCATTATGATTTACCTCTACTGGCCAAGACGGAAATATCACCAACCGGCAGATGGCCTAAATTAATGATGACTTTAACCAACAAATCAAGATATGTTGCTCATTATTGGGTAATACAACAAGCCCTAGAGTTAGGATTGAGAATAACAAAAATTAATAGAGCTTTACAATTTTCTCAATCCTGTTGGTTAAAGTCATACATTGACAATAACACAAAAAGAAGAACTTCAGCTACATCTAATTTTCAAAAGGACTTTTTTAAATTGATGAATAATGCAATATTTGGCAAGACACTGGAAAACAAAAGAAAGCATAAGAATGTGAAATTAGTTAGTGATCCGGTAAAACTACAAAAGCTGGTACAAAAACCTAACTTCGGATCATCCATAATAATCAACGAAAATCTTGTAGCTGTTTCCATGAACAAAATTTCAATTACAATGGATCGTCCTTTATATGTGGGGATGTCTATTCTAGATATTTCAAAGACCCACATGTATGACTTCCATTACAACAAGATGGTTAAATTTTATGGAAGAGAAAACATCGGCATTGTATACATGGATACGGACGCTTTTATTTATTGGATAAGAACTGAAGATATGTATGAAGACCTACGCTGTTTTATCTACAATAACGACTTTGACTTTTCTGATTATCCACAAGACCATCCCAACTACGACAACGGTAGAAATAAAAAGGTATTGGGAAAGTTCAAAGACGAAACAAATGACGTGCCAATGGAAGAGGTTGTTGCTCTAATGTCTAAATTGTATTCATTTAAATTGTACAAAAATAAAAAAAGAGAACATGAAATCGTGAAGAAGGCCAAAGGTATAAAAACCTCATACCTGAAGAAGAATATACAGTTTGAAGAATACAAGAGATGCTTATTTGAAAATGTTGAGGCAACAGCAACATTTAACACCATAAGAAGCTTCAACCATCGTCTCTTCAGTGTAAAGCAAACCAAATGGGCTTTGAGTTGTAAGGATGATAAGAGGTACATCCTGGAAGGTAATATAAAAACTCTACCATTTGGACATTACTCCTTATACCCTATCGACCAGTAAACCTATTCTTCGTCCTTTACCTTCTTCCTTTTTCCTTTCCGTAAAGAAGAGGGGACATGACAAGCTCAATGTCATGTTCCCTCTTTTTTACACCAATGTAATATGACCTTGACCTATAATCTTACCATATAAAAGAGGATAAACCATTTTAGAGATCAGTACTTTTACAAGCGGTGTGGAAGACACAACTGAAGATGGAAGATTTAAGGAACAAGATTGTAAATGAACTTCATAAGCCGGCAAGAAGAAAATTTCCTAGAAGAAATACAATTATAAAAGGAATGAATGATCTTTTCCAAGCCGATCTTATTGAAATGATACCACATAGTAAATTAAATAAAGGATTTAAATACATTTTAGCGATTATAGACTGTTTTACTAAAGTGGCTGATGCTTTACCGCTAAAGGACAAGACTGGTAAAAGTGTTACAAAAGCTATGGAAATAGCTATACAAAGAAATAATTTCAACATCAAACATCTACAAACTGATGATGGAAAAGAATATTTTAACAAAGACTTTGCAGCTTTAATGAAGAAGTATAAAATAAATCATTATTCTACAAATTCTGAAGTTAAAGCTTCAATAATAGAAAGATTTAACAGAACGTTAAAAGGAGCAATGTATAAAACATTTTCCAAACGAGGATCATATATTTGGTATGATATATTACCACAACTTATAAAAGAATATAACAATAAGTATCATCGAACCATTGGTATGAAGCCTAACGAAGTAAATAGTACCAGTGCTAAAATGGTATTAAAACGTATTAAAAATAATACTACTCCTAAACGTGAAAAAATGCAGCCCAAAACATTTAAAGTTAATGATAAAGTTCGTATAAGTAAGTACAAAGGAGTATTTAGCAAAAGGTATCTGCCAAACTGGACTAATGAAGTATTTACAATCTATAAAGTGCAACCAACAATACCTGAAACCTACATTTTAAAGGACAACAAGGGTGAATTACTTGAAGGTGGATTCTACGGACATGAATTGCTAAAATCATCAGTTGGCGATGTATATCTTGTTGAAAAAATTTTACAAAGAAAAAAGGATAAGGTGAAAGTACGTTGGTTGGGATTTGATAAAAGTGAAGACTCTTGGATCCCTACAAAAGACTTAGTGTAGCAATTTATGAAGTCATTACATGTTTAACCTTTATACAAGATGGAGATTGTGCAACAAAAGGATCGATTTTTTATTAATAATATTGATGAATTAACAGTTGACAACGACAAGTTAAATCATGGAAAACATGATGAATTACTGCCAAACACAATAAGATGTTTAATAACTGGACCATCAAATTGTGGAAAGACAAATGTGGTTTTTAATTTAATAACAAATCCTAAGGGATTACGTTTTAACAACATTTATATCTTTTCCAAATCTTTGCAACAACCCAAATACCAATTATTGGATAAGGTACTCGCAAGTGTGCCTGAAGTTAATTTCTACAAGTTTAATGCTAGTGAAACTATAATGGAGCCAAACGAGGCTAAACCATTTTCTATATTTATATTTGATGATGTATCTTGTGAAAATCATGACACTATTAGAAGTTATTTTGCCATGGGAAGACATTACAATATTGATAGCATTTATATTGGTCAAACTTACAGTAAAATTCCAAAACAACTAATAAGAGATAATGCAAATCTACTTATTATCTTCAAGCAAGATGAATCAAATTTAAAGCACATATATAATGATCATGTGAATGCAGACATGTCATTTGATAAATTTAAAGAAATGTGTGGTAAAGCATGGGCTGAAAAATATGGATTTCTTGTTATTATGAAAGAAGAAGCTATAAAAAATGGAAGATATCGTATAGGGTTAGATAAATTTGTATTAATCCATTGAACAATTGATGATACGTTTAGTAATAGATTGGTCTTCGCAGTGTAAACATGGTGAACCAAGAAAAACTATTAAAAGAAATAAAATCACTAAGTGACTCGATTAGACTTAAAAATCGAGCATTAAGAATGGGTTTGAATGAAAGAGAAGAATTTCTGGAGACTACATTTAAACCTATTACAGAACCTTTAAAACAGATAACAGAAACAATTGGTAAACCTCATTTTGAAGGAGATGTTTTACTACCTGTTTCTAAATTTGAAGTAAAGACTTTAAAAAAGGAAGAAGATGATGATTCTTACACAAGTGATAGTGAAGTTTCTCAAAAAGGAGAAGAAACAAGACAAGAAGAACCAGAAATAAATGTTCAAAAAGAAGAAGAAGAAGAACAACATATACCTGAAGCAGAACAATCAATTCCAAATCTAACAAAATTAAGTAGTGATATATTGCAACAAGGACCTCTTGGAAGAAAGTATATCATGAAGATGTTACATGAAATAAAAGCTAACCCAAAACTACACAAGTCACATGTATATGGAGCGAGAATTGATGGAAATGAATTAAAAATAGGAGATTCAAAAGTACATTTGACTGAAGATGATGACATTGTTATTGGTGAGCATAAATATAAAGGAACAAAAGGATTATTTGAACTGATTTTTAAAAATATACCTATAAAATATACACTACAAGATTTAAATACTTTTAAAGAAATTTTGCAAAATACTAATGCTCATAAGAAGAATTACTCCAAAGATTCAATGATAAATAGAACACGCGCAACTAAATATACTGTTGTAATAAAAAGATTGTTTCCCCTAAGAAAACTACCAACATTACGGACTGCGCCCGCTTTGAAGAAACCGCTAAAGAGGAAGTCTTTATCACTTATGGACTTATCACTTATGGATGAATATGGTAAAAAGAAAAAAGGAGAATCTTCAACGTCTGGTAAAGGTTTAATGAAAAACCTATATAATACAAATGTGATTTACTATAATGATATAAACAAATTGGTTGATAGAATGAGACTATTACATGAAGCTATAGAAGCTGGTCATACAGGTTTAAATAATGAATGGGTGGCTTTAGTTGACGAACTTCGAAATCGCGGAATAGTTGTATAAATTATCACAGATATATAAGAGAGCTGTGACCATACAATGGATCAGTTCAATCATGAGCGTCGACAAGTTCGGACGGTATTCCGGGCTAGGAGTACAAGGAGGAGAAAACAGAAAAAGAAGTGGATTGCCGCAAACACCTGAAGGTGACTATGATATGAGTAACAAACGTTTAAAATTTATTAAAGACCCAGAAGAAGATACTGATGGAGCGAATTTAAAGACAGTAAAAGAAGCAACTTCAACATCATTGAAATTAGACAAAAATACTTACGATGTCAAATCACATAGAATAATTAATGTTGGTAAACCAACTGACAGTTCTGATGCAATTAATAAAGAGTATTTATCATCTGAACTTTTAAATACTTTAAAATTGCAGTGGGGTAATAATTTAAAAGATGGACAGACATTTGATGCTGGGAATCATAGAATAACCAACGTGGCAAATCCGAAAAATGATAAAGATTCAGTTAATAAAGAATATTTACATTCTATAATACCGGAAAAGACTCAACGCGGATTTTCTTTTTATAAATTTATCATAAATGACATTGGATACCCAAAGGAAGACGGTGATGCTGTAAACCTGAAATACATCAAGGACAACTGTATTTTACAAGATAATGATGAAATCGATTGTCATGGGAAAGTGTTGTCAAATGTAAAGTTCGGTTCTCAACCAAAAGATGCTGTTACTATGGAACAACTATCTAAAGAATTAAAAAGGGGGACATCAAATTTTGTAAAACATGAAGATGCCGTGCTAAAGCGAGGAGATACATTTATACATGGAAATAAAAAGTTTGATTTAATGCAAGGAAAAAATGATGAATGGGATGCGGGACATAAAACAATAACAAATGGAAGATTTGGTATAAAAGATTCGGATGTACCTTTAATGATACAAACATTAATTGCAAGTGGTGGTAGATTAGGTACATATGATGGTCGTAATAGAAGAATAAAAAATATTTATCCTGGTTATGAAGATGATGATTGTGTTACATTGAGACAAACAATAACTTGGGATAAACACTTTGGGACCAAATATGATGCAAAGATGAAGAAAATAATTAATATTTTACCAGGAGAAGATTTAAATGATGCTGCTACTATTGGACAAGTCATAACAACATCGAAAAGTGATTCGACCGCTTACACGTGTAATGATAAACGTATTATGCAGTTACATGATCCTCAACATCCGAAAGATGCTGTAACTTTAGATTGTTTAATAAGAATAGTGGGCAATTTACTTATCGATACCCACAATCATATAGCTAGTACAACGAGTCATGTGATGATTCAACCCGATGAACGAGAAGCTTGGATTAAAAATAGAATCATAAATCAGTATATAATTAATTTGAATAATTAAATATTTAAATATAAAACATTGTGCATGAGTTATCCATTTATGTAAAGCAGCTCGTGGAGTAAACACGCTGGTTATATAAGACGACATAATGAAGACCGCACCGCTCAGTCGTCGTCAAGACAGCGTTAAGAAAGGACGTGGTATAACATCAGCTGCGTTTTCCCTGCTCAGACGGATTCCTGTTGGTGCTGTTCTAAATCGAGCAATAGACGCTTTACCATACGAATTTCATCTGCCCGGAGGCTATCAATATTGTGGACCCGGAACTAAGTTGGCAAAACGTTTAGCAAGAGGAGATCCTGGAATTAATAAATTAGATCAAGCTTGCAAAGAACACGATATAGCGTATTCCAAGTTTGCAGATTCAACAAATAGATCAATAGCGGATAGAGCGCTAGCGGAAAAAGCTTGGCAAAGGGTTAAATCAAGTGACGCCAGTATTGCGGAAAAAGCAGCAGCTTGGGCAGTGACAACAGCCATGAAGACGAAAGCTAAGTTTGGTGGTGGAAGACGACGCGGGAAAAAACCTAGTAAAAAAGAAGCTGCAAAAAGAGGCGGGAACATCAAAAGAAGACGTCGCACTAACCCTAAAAGGAAAGTCAAGAAAACATCCATATGGTCAATGGTAAAAAACGGATCGGGTCTTTACTTAAGACCGTACCGTGTGTATTAAATGAGAAAAATAAATTGATAATTCCAAATGAAGCATTAACAAACTATCAATTGTCAAAATATGTGAAATGTTTAAGAATACCATTCTTCAGAGGAGTTTTTATGAAAGATACATTACCAAATAGAGTGTGGAAAAATGAAACTGGAATAGTAAATTTAGACTCTAATTATGGACCAGGTACTCATTGGGTATGTTATAAAAAACTTGGAGAAAATGTTTACTACTTTGATAGTTTTGGAAATTTACCGCCACCAAAAGAACTTCAACATTATTTTCGGGACTCCAAGAATATATTCTACAACTACAAAAGAGAGCAACCTAGCAATACGGAAATATGCGGACATTTATGTTTAGAGTTCCTAGCGAAGAGCGTCAGTCAGCTTTAAGATGTCATCGTATACAGTATCGCTGAGTGGAAATTCGTCAACATTGAAAAGTACACTTTTCCCAGCGTTACGTTTATCTACGGATAAACTATGGGAAGCAGCATTATTGGATTTGACTACATACAATTCAATTCCCAATGTTACAGAAGGAAAAAATAATTTACTACATTATTATGAGAGTAAAGATGAAAAAGGAAATTATTCACAATTAAAAATAATTCCATTATCTACAGGAGCATATGAAATAGACGATATAAACCAAGTATTACAAAAGAAACTTGGAGAAGAAAATATTTCTATAAAAGGTATTAATAATACATTAAAAGCAGAAATAACTTCAAAGTATTATATAGATTTTAGCTTAGACCACTCAATCGGCAATTTGCTCGGATTTTCAAAGAAGAAAGGAATTTTAGCTCCTGGAAATGATTATACTGGCGATACAACAGTAACAATATTAAAGGTGAACAGTATTGATGTAACGTGTAATATTATACACGGATCATATAGAGATGGAGTAAATCAACATATATTACACACATTTTACCCGACAGTAGCTCCTGGTTTTAAAATAGTTGAGAAGCCACAAAACCTGATATACCTACCGTTAAACACCAGTTTCATTTCAGACATCGTACTGAACATATTGGATCAAGACGGTATTAGTGTTGACTTTAGAGGAGAAACAATAACTATACGGTTACATATCAGAGCGGCAACATAAAGTCAACATGGGATTATCATTTAAACCACAACGGAAGAGTCGGGAGCTCAGTAGCTCCTCAACATTCGACGAGTTAACACCGGACAACATACGCTTCCTACAAAAGATCGGACTAAAACTTGCCAACCATGGATATACTGGATATAGCGCAAGGACCGACATTCGACGAAACCCTATGGGAGAAGGAATATCACACTCACAACCCTTACACTTCATCAAAATTAAATAATAATGATGAAATAAGAATTCCCATTCAACAACAAGATATCTACACATTACCATGTGAAAGTTATTTATATATCGAAGGAAGAGTAACAACATTGGATGGAAAATCTGGTTCAACTGTTCCTTTTATAAATAACCCTATGGCATATCTGTTTGATGAAATTAGATATGAGATATCTGGAGTAACAATTGATTCAACAAAAAAAGTTGGTATATCAACAACTTTAAAAGGATTGACTTCAATAACACCCCATGAAAAAAATTCTTTAATCTCGGCTGGATGGGTGACTCCTGATAAAGACACTATTACTCCTAATTCAAAAGGTTACTTTGATTTTAATGTACCTTTACGATTGCTTTTGGGATTCGCAGAAGATTACAAGAGAATAATAATAAATGTAAAGCAAGAACTGGTACTGCTCAGATCTTCAACAAATAAGGATGTAATACAAGCGCCAAGTGGAACTAAAGATGCCGATTTGGAATGGCAACTTCAATTGGATAAAGTTGTATGGAGAGTACCTCATGTCAGATTGGCAGATGAACATCGAGTAATATTATTGAAAAAATTAAAATCTGACCGTGATATTGTAATACCATTTAGGAGTTGGGAATTTCATGAATACCCCATATTGCCTCAAACAGAAAGACAAACATGGACTGTTAAAACCTCTACTTATTTAGAACGGGCAAGGTACATAATAGTCGGTTTTCAGACTAAACGAAAAGATGTTATAACCGCGCACGCTGGTCAATTTGACCATTGCAAGATAAAGAATTGCAAAGTTTTTTTAAACTCTCAGTTCTTTCCATATGACAGTTTAAATGTTTCATTTGACAAGAAACGTTATTCCATTCTATATGACATGTATGCAAGATTTCAATCATCATATTATGGTAAGACGAATACACCACTTTTATCACCAGAACAATTTTATTCAAAAGCTCCAATTGTTGTAATCGATTGTTCAAAACAAAATGAATCTGTAAAATCTTCAAGTGTAGATATAAAAGTTGAAATGGAATTTGAAGATAAAATACCAGATGGAACTTCAGCATACTGTTTAATTCTACATGACAAAATAGTTACTTACACACCGCTAACAGGAATCGTGAAGAATGTACTTTAAGAAGGATTAATACAACATCTGCACAATTTGTAAGGTTTTTACAAAAAATCAACAATATCTAGGTCATCTGCGAGTATAAAAGCGAGAAAAAAGAGCTGGAAATTCATTTCATCTTTGATTGTCGTATGGGTAACATCGTCCGCAAGATGAGTTCTACTACATCAACTGCTAATGAAGAAACTACACCTTTTATGGCTGACAATAGTTTGGATATAGAAAGACAAGTTGAACAGGAAATGGATGAGTTCCTCAAGTTTAAACATAAGAAGACAGAAGAAGAGGAAGTTGAAAAAGAAACAAAGAAAAGAAAAATTGAAGATAACATTTCCACCAACATCTTAACGGAAGTATTTCTTCGAATATTTTATCCTATTTCTTCTTGTATGACAAAGACTGTATCTGCTGGAGTGATGAAATCATTGGATTACTCTCCTACTGTTATTTTAAATCATGGATCTAAAATGGTAACCTTCACTGAAACTTCTTGGGAATCTTTTATGAAACATATACATCTTTTGGAATGTTATCTGAGTAACAATACATTTGGAAGAAAAACAAAACTAGGTTTGTTGGAATCAAATATTGAAATCGATATTGTTAAACAACGTGGTCAACAACTAGTTCGATTTAGAGATTTAACTAAATATAATATAAAAATACATTTGACTAAAGAAGAGTTTTAGACTTTAACTTGTGCTACTGGTCCTATAACAAGATATTTAAAACAGCTAATATTCTCAAGTGCAATTATCAAAGACTATTTAATTGATGCATTGGATAAACAACCATATGTTCCAATCCTATATGGTCCAGTAGATACTTCAATCTTCAATAGGATACCACATGAAGTAGATATGTGGAGACAGTTACACCACTATCAAACCAACTTTAATTTAGATGAAGAAAAGCAAGAAACCAAGGAAAACGAATCAAGTTTCAACAATCAACAATCGGCAACAAATTGAACAAATAAAGAATATTGTAAGTAAAAAGAAGAATATTGGGGGTATAAAAGGTTGTCAATCTGGATTAACATACCAGTTGCCTACTGAACGTCATCATGGATAAACAAGTTTCATTCTCTAAGAAGATAGAATTAATGTAAGTAAAGCAAGGTATCATAGAGTTTCAAGCATTCCGTGGTAATGATGGAAATTTTATAATTAAAGAGTTAGTGGTACTAGATATGATAACATCTGTTGTTTATCACTTTTTATTTATGCCTCCTTTACCATTCAACAGATTAACAACCAAAGCTAAAGTAACAAACAAATGGTTGATGAAACATTTTCATAATCTAAGATGGGATGAAGGTTTTATAACCTACAATATGATGCCACACATTATGAATCATTTCTGCAAAAAGTTCAAAACTATTTTTACAAGAGGATTGGAAAAAGCAAATTGGATACAAACATATACAAACCATGAAGTAATAAATGTGCAAATGGAGAAAGATTTTTATTGCTACTTTGATAACATCTGTATTTCATCTAAAAACTTTAAACATCAACAGTCTCAATGTGCTTTAAAAAACGCATATCGTTTAAATGTCTATCTACAGCAAAGTGGTGGGGGAAACAAAGGGTATAAAAGCGAGAGCGGCACTATGACAATGCATCAGTATTACTCGAACCTCCGGGGAGTCAACACCTCTGACACGCAAACACAAGAAGAAGAAGACGAACAATAGCAAGAAGAAGATAATGGCGTCACAAAATTTTCTACAATCGCTTGTTGATCAATTCAACAAACATTCTAAATCTACTATACTACCGACAAAAAAATGTTCAGAATTGAAGGAAGAGAAACATTATATTATTCACACTATTAAGAAAATGGAAACATCAATTGGAGACGCTATCAATTGTACATTAAGTGAAGCACCCTACACACCTGGTGATGAACCAAAATTTCAAGTATTTCTTCCCAAACGCTTCGTTCAACTGCTGCAGAATGAAGATTTACGACTGATTCACCCCGGCGCACTCTACTTAGCAGCTCACGGTCCTAGCGGAAGCAACTCTACTGAACTTACACTTCATGTTATGCCTACTAGCAACTAATCTGTAGTTTATATATACTGTTGTACATGTATGTAACTGATTATAAATAAATAAAAAATAAAAATGAAAAAAAAAAAAAATAAAAAAGGCAACATATCGATAGTGTTTCTGCACTATCGATATGTTGCTTTTTTAAAAACACGTTTGGGTGACCTTGACCTAGTTTTGAGGGTATATAAAGGCCGTAATTTTCTTAAGGATCTCATCAGTCTACGACTACCTTTCGTGCCGTACACATCTCTGTTGGCTCTCCAGTTATTACAAATAACAACATGTCTCTTAAGGTTAAGTGTGCATCATATGATACTACCACCATCACAACTTTTGAAGAACTTGACGATTTTACTAATGAATTGCGAGTGTTACTTGCCGGTGGTTATCGTTTAAATATTGATGTTTACGCTAACAACATGAGGATGTTTCCTAAACAAAAATTCTGCAATGAAGAAGTATTTGTTTCCACACAACCTTCAACTACAACACCATCTACTCAAAGTAATGTTAAGTTCCAGAAATATTACTGATGTTGAATAATATTGAGTGGTCGCTGTGGCATCTATAAAAGGAACGCGTAACCTAAACAGAATCATCATTTCCTTCCCAACTGACGCAGCGAAAACAACTACCACTACCATGTTGTACAGAATGATGATTGAATTCAATGGAAAAATCTACGGAAAAGACTATCAAAGTGTAGAACAAATGACGTCCGATCTTCAAGTATTGACTAAAGAAGGATTCCAACCAAAATTAATTCTAAAATTTCCTGAAGTACATCCACTATCCACTGAAGATCTCATTGCTATGGCTAAAGAAGAAAAAGAAAAATACAAACAAGATATAAAGAAAGAAAAAGAGAATGAAAACTCACTATCTTAAATAAATACATCTTACACTTGTAAGATGTTCTTTTTTAAAACTCCATTTGGATGACCTTGAGATTACCCCCACCACTTTTTCTAGTCTATAAAACACACTATCCTACACTATACACCTTCATTTCTTGGCTAAACTTAGAAGCGTCAACATGGAAAACAAGAAAGACAAATACAAACCACGCTATTGTTGTGAACAAAAATGTACCGATATAGGAAGATGGATGGTAGACGGATTAGCTTGTAGAAAATGTGAATTCTTCGGATCTTGTTACTGCAAATGCAAGACAAAACAACTAACACCACCAGAATTGCGAACCTTCAAGATTTATAAATCAAGATACTTCCACACTTGCTGTCCCCAGAGATGTATCAAATTTCATCCAGAAAAAATTGTTAATTGCCGAGAGTGTAATGCATGTTATAAAGACGACTTTTGTACATGCATCATAAATGCGTGCAAGTACAGATCTGATTGGTCTACTGATCCTGTTGAAGCTTCAGATGTATAGCTGTAGTTACTGACTGCAGCCCTTTTTTAAAATTCCATTTGATTGACCTTGAGATTACCCCCACCACTTATTTTTTACAACATATATTCTACGGATCATTCAATACGCTTCTCATTCTTATTTCATTACTCGCACTGACAACAACATGGATGATAAATTCATTTCCTTTCAACATTTAGTTACCGACAGAGAAGAGATGGAAGCCCTATTCCAAAACTTACTCACACTCATTGATAACTATCCTTTAAGATGGATCAACATCACAGTGCAATACGTCAATCCTACCAAAATATTTTCATCCTCATCATCTTCTTCTGCCACCTCCATGTCTTCATCGTCGCAAAGTGCAGAGGAAGAGGAACAGACAACTAATGGTGTTAAAATTGTTGAATTAAACGACGAGGAACAAGAAATGCAAGCTCTGGTTAAATATAAATTTAATATTTAATTTATAAAAATTATTAGTGTTTCTAATTTATATTACAGCTAATACTTATTTCTACACACCACCCATAACCTACCCAAATGGGATTTTACGGCAAAATGCTCTGGCCGCCGGTTCGCATATGATTATATCATCCTTCCCCCACCACTCTACCACCCCCACCCCTCTACTTCCCCCTCCACCACCTTTGCCCACATATAAGCGACCCTCTGACCATCGCTCACCATTTGTTTGCCAACTTCCGAACAATGAGCTCCTCTCCTTTAACAAGTAAATGTACTTTTCTTATTCAATCACAGGAAGACTTACAAAATATTTTTCAAATTTTAAGTGATCTAATAAACACTCCAAATAACACCATTACTATCACTGTGGAAGTTTCCTACAATTCTTCTGATTACGAAAACATGGAAAGCGAAGACGTCGAAGTTTTACAGCTGCCAGATAATAGTCTTCCATCTTCCAAAGCTGCAACACCCGACACAGCTAATAATGATGTTTAGTCGACTACAATTATTTTCTTTACCCCCCACTATTTTTACAGTAATATATAACCTGTCCCTATCTCTGTTTCTCATTTCATCGCCAACTTTCTCACCATCAATACCGCTCCAATTTTTACCTGCATACATTTAATACACGAAGATGATGGATGATTTTTCATTTACGTCACAATTGGAAGAGGATAAACTCAAACTCGAAATCAACAGACTACAATTAGAAACAAAGAATCAACAAGAAATGATTCAGCTTTTACGACTATTCAAATGCGTACTGTGGATAGTATGTTTTTATCTTCTCATCGCTATCACCTTTGGCATCTACCACTCCATCGCCAGTAAACAACACTCCAACGCTTCCTCAAATAAAACCACTACTTTTCTTTGATTAAATAAATTTTTACCCACCTTCAATCTAACCCCTCGGGGCTCACCTTTTTTAAAAACCCCTCCGGATGACCTTGACCTACTTCCAAAACCCACCCATCACTGTCAAAAAAACCCCAGCCACTACTACCCCTACAACACTTACAACCGCCTGACCTTGACCTGGGCCAACTGTAGCCATTTCCCACTACTGTTGCTGATTAGAGTTTCGATAAGTAAGATGCCTAAAGGGTTATATTATAATGGTCACGTTTTAGGCAAAAACCTTCGCATTGCTAAATGCATACGACACTGTTCACTGTCCGGTAATGTATGAAGGTAAAAGATAATCATTGCTTTAGTACTTAGATGACCGTTTGCCAAAAAATGTATATTCCAGAGCGTTCAAAAGAATATTTAATGGTTTAACTGGCATGTATCCTTTTAATTAAATGAATAAGGTTAAAGATTTGGTATAATTTATACAAAAAATAAATAAATAACCTGCTTTATGGTAATTTACCGAGTTAATTTGAATAAATTTTTTTATTTAAGTGCCAATTAGGATAAACCTTGTTGGTGTTTCATCAATTGATCTTCATCACTAATTCTACAACTTGTGATAGTGTTTAGATTTGATTGTTATTCTTTTAGATAAAATTAGCTAGGATTACGTGATGGTTCTTATGCCGATTTGTCTTATGACATCTGTCTAAAAACTCCTATAATATTTCGAAATAATTCACAGATGTTGGATCTAGTTCACTACACAGTACCAGGGGGACCGAGCTTAAGCTCGGTAAAATTATTACTTTCGTTTCTCACACAAAGCTCGTTCGCTCCGCTCACTCGCCAGGCGGAAGGTTTGCTGCACATTGGTATGATTTTCCTAAAACCACAGGTTAAAGATGTAACACATTGGTTTATTTTATCTACAGTTATCAGCTGATTTTTGTTCAGTTAAAAAATTTCCATAAGGATAACATGGGATCTTTGAAGGGCTCTAGCGCGAAAACCGGATTTTTCCCAGCTATGGGACCAGCTCCAATCGATTTCTGGTGGCCAAAACCCCCATATTCCAAAATTTGAAGGAAATCGTCGGAGCCGTTTTTGAGATAATTGTGCAAGCAAGCAAGCAAGCAAACAAGCAAACATTGCTCGTATAAGAGTATAGGATAAAACGTAAATGGCAACAGAGTAAAACAATATTTAATTCATTACATCTCCCCAGTCCTGTATAACGTTATGCAGCAATCATTGAGGGTGTTTTTTGTAGTACTGTATGAAGTAGTCGTCACACCCATTTTCCTAGTAAACAGCTGCTTGAACCATCGCAAAAAATGTGGCCTATTGCAATAGACGATCCTCTTATTATAGTATGGAGTTGTACGTATATTTCAGTACCAGTAGTTTAGTGTATTCTTGAAGAAGAAAGAAGAAGAAGAAAGAATATTTATTTCTCAAACTGCTTCACAATAACACAAAGTATTTTACATTATACATGTTAGACTACCTACCTATTAACACTACACACTAAAAGTGAAAGAATGAAAATTCACTCTTTCAGAGTGACTTTTTAACTCTTTGAAAGTAGGAAAACCGAGCCACTCTGAAAGAATGAATATTCACTCTTTAAAATAGTGAACTGGGGTCATTCTTTGAAAGAGTGAATATTTCCACTCAACGAAAGAATGATTTCCACTCAACGAAAGAGTGATTTCCACTCAACAAAAGAGTGATTTCCACTCAACGAAAGAATGATTTTCACTCAACGAAAGAGTGAGTTTCATTAATTGTAGAGTGAAAAATCATTTTATTGAAGACTGAATAATCATTTATTGATGAGTGATACATCATTCATTTGAAAAGTGGTTATGACACAAGCCATCTATTGAATGAGTGGAAAATCATCTAATGAAAGACTGATAATCGGTCATTTAAAGGATGAATTTCATTAAATGAATAAATGAAAATATTTCATTTCTGTCCTAAAATTAGTGGTTTCTTCACTCTTTAGAAGAGTGGAATTTCATCCATCACAGACTGAAATAAAAACCATTGAAAGGTTGGTATTTCTGCAGTTTAGGTGACCCCTCTCAAAAATTGAATTTTTTTGACTATCCAAAATTATTCCCTGATTTTAAAAATTATATAGTTCTTCTGCGGAAATATGTCATATGGGTTTTCAAATTAACGGAGAAGTTATGCTGATCACGAATATGTAGGCCTAAAAATTATTTCGATCCGATTTGAAATAAGCCAGAAAATGTGGGAAAAGAGTCGGAAAAGCTATTAGATGAACTGATTTGGAAGTAGGTATGTCATGTGGGTACTCTTCGGCATTTTATGTAGAATTCATATATGTGAATAATAATTGCAAACAACAATGTATACACTGTAAAAAAGTTTTTGTAGGTTTACAAAAAAAATTTTGGCAACCAGTTTGCCAAAATATTTTTAAGTAACTGTGCAACATTTAACCTTGTAAAAACACAAAAAAGGGTTTGTACAATTACAAAAACTTCTCGCAATGAGACAAAATTTTTTCTTGGAAAATCACAAAATTTAAATTTGTAAAAAGGCAAAAAATAAATTGGTAAAACTACAAATGTTTCTTTTGTATTTTTACAAATATACTTTTAGTAATTTTACAAGAAAAAATGTTGTGTTATTACAAGAAGATTTGTAAATGTACAAAATCTTTTTTTTGTAATTGTACAAAATCTTTTTTGTGATTTTACAAGGTTGAATTTTGTACAGTTACTACTTAAAAAAATTTTGGCAAACTGGTTACCAAAATTTTTTTTTTTGGAAAACAACAAAAATCTTTTTTGTCAAAATACAGATAAATTGCGGTACCGCAAAAAATGTAGGTCTTAAATGCCAAGGAAAAATCTTGTAAAAGTACAATATATGTCTTTATTTTGCAACTTTACTATAACATCTGTTTCATTTAACATTTTCAGTTCTGTTGGTTCTACAAAACATTGTCTTAGAACTACAAAGGCAAAATTACAAGTTTAACATTATAGGTGTAATAGCCTAAGTTACAGTTACAATTTTCTAATCAAACTGCAGACTTAATAATTTTTATAAAACCATTTATTTAATGGTCTTTTGTTTTTATCTTTTATTTATTATCACACCAAAGAACAATTCTTTTTTTACTTAGGCCTAACTTACAACATTAAATACTAAACTAGATCACTATATGGGGCCAAAGTCATGCTTTTTGATATGAACTTAAGTTTGAACGCCCGAAGCGAAGCGAGTTGTGAAAATGAGTGAGGGTTGAATAGCCACTTTTGGTACATGTAATAAACGATAGGTCTATCATGATGTAAATAATACAGTAGACCCTCTCTTAACAGGCCCTTATGAGACCGGGCCTACGGATAACCCAAAAGGCTGATTAAAGCGGGCAACTTCATAAACATGTATACCGGTACTATTATACACTGAAATAAAAATATTAACTTATATTATAGGCTATATTGTAGGCCTGAAACAAAACTAATTCGTTGATTATAAAAATAGATGACGATAAACCCAATAGTGATGTTCTACAATATTACGGTACGGTAGGCCTATTAGTTTCCCCATGTGATACCGTATCTATCAAAGGTGTAGGCCTACTTGATTGGATATGGTTATATTTAAATAAAGTTATTATGATCGGAACGGAAGACTCTCAATCATCAGAAAAAGCCTGATAAACTGACCATTTTTAATTTTCAGGAAATTTTTATCAATCTCTATCTACTTTGTACCAAGGCAGAGACAGTTAATCCGAGTGCCGGTTGAATAGAGGATCTATTGTATTGCTGTTAAGAGGGTCTATGGTATTAAGAAAAACCAGCTAATTGGTTTAATTTACAATGTAAAGAAAATAAAAGTAATCAATGTTTATTAACAGGGAAAATAGATTACTATACCTAATTGATCTATTTTTTAAAGTTGTTAACGTAACCAATATCAAGGTTTACTAACCTATATTTTTTAAATGGACAACTAATAATAAGTATAAATTATTAATTTAGAATAACTAAGTTGGCTGAAGTACAGTTAGTAGAAATTACAAGTTTAGTTGAAACAACCATTTTTATACGGGTTATGTTAAAGGTAGGCGCCCTTGACTTACGTAGAGGGTTTGGGTATTTTTGGGGATATTTTTGAGAAATTTCTTCCTGGTTATTACAATTATAGTTTAGAAGATGAAATAATACTTTTCATCATACTGCACGCAGAACAGCCGTTTTCTGGCCTGTATTTAGTCCACAAAGTTAGCCTTTTCTGTAGGCCTAGTCTTTTAAAAATGCTCCATAAAAACATCGGTGAATTTTTTCTGTGCAATTACCTCAAAAGTTGTTTTTTTTTTCACAAAAATCATACTAATCCATGGCAAATAAGGCCAATGTAAAGAAAAAACGACTTGCATACTACAATGTTTATGCAATATTTTGACATGTCTTCATGCTACGTATAAGTCAGTTGTTTATAAGGAATATTTAAATTAGGATTAAAGTCAATTAATAAAGGTAATCAGATGATAATGAATTTTAATCAAACCTAATTTATTTTTAAATTGGTTATCCATTTTATATTTTTGCAGTATGATGAAAAACATTGTTCATCACTCGGACGGAAAGTGTTCTGTGCTTGATCGCTATTTCCGACTTTGGCTTCGCCTGGCTCGTAAAACACGATTGCGCAAAAAAAGCCACTTTCCATCCTATTGATGAAAACTAATATTTCATTACTCTACACACTTTCTAAGTACGCTTTCTAAACATAAAATGAGCTAAGAAAATCAGTTTTTCCCACTACTGCTCGGCAAAATTATCTAACATTAACTTTATTGCATTTGTGGTGCACGGAAAGTAACCGTTATGGGATTTTGGGGTGCAGACCGATCAGCTATTACATTAGGCTGATCAGTTGTTGCATTGTTTCCGTGCGTATGTACCTTAAGCACGGAAACTCAGCGTTATGAGTTCAGTTTTTTTCTTGTACTAAGTGGAATGAACAAAAATATTCATGTTGTTTAAAAGTTATTAGATATTGTAATGAAAAATAATGTTCAATACTAAGTCTCCAAAGTGCCATTACGGGGCTCGATAGCCTTTTCCAACCACCCTCAGCTTTGCCTCGGTCGTAAATGAAATCTTTCCCTGCAATAAGTCACTTTCAAGACCTGTGATGAAAACTACTATTTCATTGGCTACAGACAATCATTATTAAATTGGTAATATGTAGGCCTACTAATCATTGTAAACTGTTTTAAATAATTACCGAAGGCTACTGTTCACTGTAATATCTTATAAGAAAATAAATTATAAAAAATTCGCCCATTCAATTTGACCAGAAAATTACAATTTAAAAATTCAATTTAGCCATCAGGGAAAATTTGACCATGAAGAAATCCTGAAAAAAAGGTTTCCCTGTCATCATTAGTTAAAACCTACAATTCCCATTATTTTTTAATTAGAAAATTTGAAAAATTTAGATGACTGCAAAATTAGCCTAATTTTGCCGATTGTCAGTGGCGGCTCAAAAATAGTTAGGGGAAATCCACCATGATTGGCACTTACAGGAACAAATCGTCGTTGCGCCAGCATTAGGTACCGCCTAACTGACCAATTCCAAAGTTTACAGGAGGAAGGAAAAACTAATTTGCAGCAACAGTAAGCAACCGGCAGGATCGCCTAAGTGATCCTTGCAATACCGCCTAAGTGCCTCTGAAAGGACAGGAGATTTAAATTCATATTTACAGCGCTGATTACAGTAATCTAAACTCAACTTTAATAACTCTTAGTCTCAAACAGTTTATTAAAAGAAAATTGAAGCTCTACATGTCGTAAGTTATGAATAGTTAGGTTAAAAACAGAGGACTTCATGCTGCATGACTGCATACAAGCTGAAACTGATCTGTGCTGTTCAGATAGGTGGTGCTGCGCGAACTATTCACTTAGACTTTATTGCTTTCACGCGACTGGAGCACTTCCTGTGGTGATAACGTGAACTTCGACCGTACCAACTGATGCGTCTCTTCAAAAATACCATATGCAAAACTCAATTTGGGAAAAAAAATGTCACTTAAGCGGTAATGCCGGCACAACGACGAAATGTAGGTTACTGCCTTACTTTTCATTTTGAATAACTTGCACATGTGTATCTAAAATTATTCTATGGATGGCAAATTTACAATAACTTTATGGGATTTGAACTTCTAAGCCCTAATTTAATAGGCCTAACAATATTTCCTATGAGCCTAATGAATTTAAAGTTTCATACCTTACATACGGTACCTTATATCCTGGTAGGCCTACATTAATCCAATAAAATTTACACTTAACACAATATGAGTTAGACTGGAAAAATTCCATACTAAATCACTGCACAGAACTTCTTGACACTAAAACCAAACACTATTCCAAAGTCTTCATGATTCTTCAGCCATTAGATGCACTCATCTTCAGTTGCTGTGAGACGGTAGAAATAAAAGGAAGATGTGTGGAGTCCGCAGGTCTTCGCCCAAATCCTGAAAAAAGAATACCTATATAAGTTAATCTTCTTTATGAGGAGGAAAAACAATTTTAATTAGAGGAGCAATATTAATTAGAAACAAATTCAAACTGTACACGATCTCAATATTTCAAAAGGCGTCTGAAACGGAACTGTTAGGAAATCGACTTTTGAAATAAAATATTTTAGCGATTGTATTTGGGAACCAGTTATCCGTGTCGGCCGTGTCTATTTCAACCGTTGAAAATTAAGTCGGTGATCAAATGGGTTATTTCTGGAATCTGAGGCCAGGTTAGATGACTTGACTTTAGAGGTGTGCAAATAGTGATTTTTGGTTTTGAATCGAATAGTAATGTTGAAATTTCTTTTATCATTTATTTTAACTGAGATCGACAATGAAATTCAGGCATGTAGAATTTAAAATATGAGCATTTCACAAAACTGTATTCCACATTATTGGGTCAGAATAAAGTGTTTTTTTTCCAAGATATGTGGATAAAACCACTAAAGGTTTAGCAGCCAACTTATTTTTCCTAAGTCACAACACAATCACAATAATTTAGTTACAACAATAAAAAACTAAACATTACTGCCAAACCGCCGAGAAGTAAAACAAGTCAACAACACAGCAAATGAGATAAAATAAATGCGAGCGTCATTTGAATTTTTAGTCCGTCCTGACTTGGCTTGGCTGACACAGAGTATGTAAAGTTTTGATTCACAATATAGCCCTATCCACCGCCGGATTACAACATGCGCGAAGTATCAACTTTTAGTCAATGTTAATTTGTAGATCGACTATACAAAGTTGTAGCTAGCAAAAGATAGCAATACTATACCAAAGATTAAGTAAACCCTTCTTTATAAAAAAAAAATGCAATCATTTTATAATTTTGAGTAGGCCTATTGCACTACTGGTCGACGCGTGGCAACACTGGAAACTCAGAACTACTGTTACTGGTTCGTTTTTGTCAATAAACATGTTAATAATTGTTGATCCATTCATTGCATTTAAATAATATTTCTGCTTTACACTATAAGCAGATTTGTTCATTCAAACGTTTGTTTTAAAAATTACAACTAGCCGTTGAGCATCATTAGCGTTTTCGGGTCACCGGCGAGCTATTCGAACGAATCAATCTATTCGGTTCGAACTTCAAATATTTCCTGGAATTTCGAATCGAATGAATTATCGCAATATTCTATTCAAAATTATTCGAAGTTCGAATATTCGCACAACCCTACTTGACTTACACTGTATAAGTTAGGCTACACTCCAATATTTAATTTCAATGAGTGTGACAAAAACTACAAAAAACAAATGAGGACTGTAACATTAAGTTTAACGGTCGGACAAAATGACATAGGCCTAATTCTTCTAACAACCACCGTACTTTTAAATTACTTTTGAATCACATGGCTTTTGAAAGTAGGGACTCATCTGGGGTAGCTTTTGATATTACATTTTATAGGACATGGTGTTACACGGTGAGTCATTTGACAAAATACATAAACATGACACTCTAGCCAAATATTTCCTGAAAAATCTTCACTAAAAAACATATTAAAAATCTTTTTGTAGTTAATAATTTATTAACAGATTTGTATAAATCTTTAGAAAAGAAGCAGACCAGTGGTATACTGCATAAATTAACAAATATAAAACTACTGTGTCTGGACTTACTCCAGAACTAAGCAAGCAAACAAATTTTACAAAGTGGTAACATATGTTGAACCAATAATTTTTCATGACAATTGGAAAATTATAAATTCCAAGGGTGTAACATCTTCCCAATAAAACTACATCATAATAATTTCCATTAAAGAGACCAACACCCTTTATAGCGGTACAAAAAATATATCTTTTCAAAACATAAAGGCTCAATACCTTCTGACAAAAACCTGTGAAGATCCATGAAAGACCTCAGAAGGCAACACGAAGATATCACAGGTGTTGACGCAAGACTTCACATGGCTCGGCTGACAAGACGGTCAAGTAGCATGATTAAGCGGGGCCCTGAATAAACAATACACAGCAGACTACTAATTGTAACAACCTGGTATCTGAATTAATCTTTTATTCTAGATAAGGGAAATATAAGAGCATAGGCCTAGCCAAGAATTCTTAAGTGCCAGTTTTTTAATAAATGACAGGATGAAATTGTTAATAATATTTTGTGTCCGATTTTACTACTTGTGCTTTTATGCCTAAAATCTTAATAATATTTAAAAGTATTGTCGCGGCAGAACTGTTTATTCAGCGAATTTCCAATGGCTGTTACCATAATCAACAACTATGGTAAGGATATAAAAAATGATTTATAGGCCTATATGGGAGTGTCTGTATATTTAACCCTTTCAGTGCTATGAACGACATATTGTTACTCGACTTTTCCCCCGAGAAATGCTAAGAAACGATATATCGTGCTTCGCCTTTCACCCAACAAGTGCTAAGGAACGATATAAATCGGATATTCCCCGATATCGATAAGGCAAAATAGTAATGGGCAAAACTCCGTCCGAATCCACCGACTCCGCGGTTATTATCGATGTGAAAATGGCGATATTGCAATAATATTTATCGATAATATAATTACACCATACGATTACGATTTTATCACCTGATTTAGTTTTGTTCAAATATAATTAAACATACCTTTTAACTATAAAACAAATGTAATGCAAACAAGTAAATAACAAAAACAAATTTTAAGCTAACATAACCTACAACATTATCAAAGAACAACTCAAAATAAACTACCCAAGTTTGTGTATCTTAATTATTGTGAGAAGGAGCAGACTATGTTAGACCTAAAATGGCGTCACACAAATGCTGCCAATACGAATCAGAAAGGTATTATTTTGCTATTGTATTAAAGGAATATGCATTTTAAATGTTTCCAAACACTATTCATTTTGTTGCTATAAACATCACTGTCAATAAAAGTGACGAGGTTTACGGTTAGATTGTTAGGTTAGATTATTATTATGATACATTTGTGTTATTGTAAATAAACTATCATATGATTGATTGTGTTACACATATCTTAACTCAAACGATTACAAGTATCGAATAATGGCAATATCGAATTTTTCACATCGATAATAACCGCGGAGTCGGATAATGAAGTTTCGCCGAATAATGCTCGGAGGGTTAAATTAATCAATTGTAGGACGCATCATAAACTGCACCCTAAGTTTTACTACACTCTCTTGGGCTATGATTTATGTGAGATATCGAAGTTTGGATATGTTAGGCCTACGTTAAGATAGAGTTATCAAATGACTCGATTTATAATCTCCAAAGGTATATGTATACGGCTGACTGAATCACACGTAGGAAGCTTACTGAATGGCACCTTAGTTTTACTAGACTACCTTTTATCCAATTATTTAACCTGCTACACCTATAGGCCTACTGGTGAATAATTTACATATCACTAGGCGTGCTAGTTTGATATTACCTACCACATCATCAGGTGAACTTACTAGGCCTAGGCTATACAGCTCAATCAATAAAAAATAAGATCTCTTTATTGTGATTACCCAACAGTTGTAATACCATCCATGGTAAAGTTTACAGAAAATTAACAAAATAAAAAATTTTTATTATAAGGCCTAGATTAATAGCCATCCATTAATTGGCGGAACTTAGTTATCCTCCTCCACCATTATTATCGATGTTAAAATTTCAATTTAGTGATTAAAATTATGCGATGAAAACAATAGATTCATCAAAGATAAATTGAGGTAAGAAATGGATTATAATAACAGTCCAACAGTAAACCTCCATCACTTTTATGGACCGCGATGTTAAGGCTATAACAACAAATCAATGGTTTTAAGAAAAATTTAAAATGCATAACTCATTTCCTCCATAGACTAAATAAAAAGTACCTTTCTGATTCGTATTTGGAAGCACTTGTGTCAAACCATTTTAGGCTAACCTAACCTAACCTATCAAATGAAGTCTTCTCACAATTACTCAAAATAGGTACACATACAAAATAAACTTAGCTAGTTTATTTTGTGTTGTTCTTTGATGATGTTTTAGGCTACATTAACTTAGTTAAAATTTGTCCTTTATTTTGTTATTTATGTTAATATTATTCTATTAAAACCCACTGAACTGAACCTCGATGATAACCTACAAGACAAAGTGTACAAAGGTAAGGTGGCTTTGTATTCATTATAAGTGATTCTCAGTCTTGTATACTACACAATATCCTGTTAATAATAGAGTATGTTAGCATATAGAACTAAATTACTTCATCTAAACTTACCTAGTTGTGCTTGCTATTGAGGAAGGAAACTTCTGGAAAGAAACGCCGCCGTCGTGACGTGACACCAATGCCGGGGAGGAAGATTTTTTTGGAGGTGAATGCTTTCGATGATTGATTTCAGAGCTAACTTGAAGTTTTAGCCATAGCCATTCAAACACACAAAACGTTTCCCAATACTTAATATAAATAACGGATATAAAACTGTTCCGGACCCGTTAAAGATGGCGGTCTTCTGATTCTGTAAGGAAATCACTCTTTGATAGAGTGACTGAGAAACCATCTATTGAAAAGGTGAAAATCCATTTATTTAAATAGTGGATATTTTCACTCTTTAGAAAGAGTGGAGGTTTTCCGTTCTTTCACGAGTTACTTTTCATTCTTTTGGAATGAACACGCATTCACTCTGAACAAAGAATGACTTTTTCATTCTTTCTATTTTAGCGTGTATGTATTACAATAAAACATTTTACCTTCATCCGTGTTAAATGTAACGCAAGAATGAGAAATCTAGGGCCTCAAAAGGCAAAGCCCGTACTGAGGTTCCAACACAAAATTAATACTATTAAATGAGGCAGAGAGCGAACAATTCAATATAAATAGAAATATAAACTTAGCAGTACCTTAATTAAAATTTCTCAAAGACTTAAACTCTAAGGTTAACGCTGTACATGTCATTTCAAAAATTTATGTAATTCTTATAATAAAAATACAAAAAAAAAACACACCTTAACAACTATACAAAATATATACATAGGTTTGTATATGGAAGAGAAATAAACACTATTGACTTTGTTTTACTGGCTACTTCAGAACTTTAATGAGAAAATCTATGTTTTCATGTGATAACAACCAGGTTTTTAATTTTTTTGAAAATAAATTTAAATTTTTGCAATCTGTTAATGTAGAGGGAATATTATTCAACATTTTCGGACCAAGAAAACAATAACAATTAGTAAAAAATACGAGATTAGGCTTAGGTACGAATATTCTTTGCTGAGTTCTTAGTTTTCCTTTATACGTATTATGTACAATAGGCATTATATTACCACTGACAACATAGAAAATCCTTAGTACCTTAAAGACAAACATATATTTAAGAGGAAGGATATTTAAATTAACAAATAAAGGGCGAGATGGTTCCATCCTGCTTTTGCGTTTTATTATTCTGATAAAATTCTTTTGAAGTACATACACAGATTTCAAGTTGGTTTCATAGGCCCCACCCCAACAAAATATTCCGTAATCTAATCTACTATTGACTAAAGAATAATATAACAATCTTAGTATTTTTTCGGAGCACATATTTTGTAAAAAATAAAAATATCTTAGGCATCCACATAATTTTTGTTTCAATTGTTCCAAATGAGTTTTCCAATTTAACTCCTGATCCAATACTAACCCCAAATATTTTATCTTATCTGTTCGCTGCACAATAGCACATTTTGTAAAGCATTCAGTATTATTACATAAACAATCTATACACTTATAACGTACAGAATTGAAAAAATGTTTTTCGTTTCTAAGGCTGAAGTTAATATATTTAGTTTTTTCTGGACTTAATAACATTCTATTCTTACTGAACCACCATTGAAGGGCGTTCAAATCCGAGCACATTGCTTCTTCTATACTTTCCCAACTTTCTTTGACATAGCAAAGTGCTGTGTCATCGGCAAATGATGTTATATTACCTTTCAAATTGCCATTACAAAGGTCATTTATATATATGAGAAATAAAATCGGTCCAAGTACCGAACCCTGTGGTACGCCATATTTAATGTATCCTTCATCGCTGTAGGTACTTTTAATCCTAACAAACTGCTTTCTACAAGATAAATAACTTTTGAACCACCAATACCCCAGTCCCCTTACACCACAGTTATATAATTTATCTAAAAGAATATCATGATTTACGGTGTCGAATGCCTTCTTTATGTCTAAAAAAATTCCACTGACACTGTTCCCTGTGTTTAATCCATTATAAACATCATCCATGAAATTTTTTAATGCTGACTCTGTATTTAACCCTTCCCTGAAACCAAATTGCTTCTGACTAAAAAAATTTGTTGCATCTAGGAATTTAACTAATTTTTTCCTCATTAATTTTTCAAAAATTTTCGAAAAGGTAAGCAAAAGAGATATGGGTCTAAAATTATTGCAATCATTATGTGAACCATTTTTGTGCAAGGGAACCACCACGGCTGTTTTTAAACAATCTATTTAGCTTTTAACGTGTATTCGACTGTTTTACTTTCAACAGCTTTTTTACCTTACAATTCAATATTAATTGTTCCCCATTTTAATCTTATGGACAAAAATCGAACTTTTAGGGCTTACCTTGCTCTTTAGAGTAAAAGTAAACAAAAACCTTATTGAAAAGCTACGAACTGAGAAAATTTTTGACACCTCAAACTTTTCTATCAGCAACAATGGATGAGTAATGTTAACAAAAGCAGGCTTTCACGTATTATGAAAATTAATATAAAAAATAGATGATATATTATAGACATGTTGATCTTATTAACAAAAACGAACTATAAGGGCCACACTTGCCATTCAAAATAAAAATATCTAGAACTCAAAGCCTCATTATTTATGCCTCATTGCATAACTTTGAACTGAGAAGATTTGTTTGACACCACATACATTAAAATGTGGCAATTTATATGGAAACTTTTCAAGCACTCAAGAATTGGTTTCACGTATTATATGTTAACCTGTTTATAATTAAATGGACCCCAATATGATAAATTTATGTAATAAAATTTTGTCGATAAGGTAACTGTTACCAACTTAGGTATGTTTTTATTTTCCCAAATTTGGTACTTTATCGTAAAATCTCATTTTCCACAACATACAGAACCTTATGTTAAAAATCTAATTACATTAAAAAATCTCTATAAAAGTTTCAATAAAAAACTAAATAAACGGTAAGTACTGAATAATTCAGTTATTTTTTTTGAAATGGTCGTTGAAAATATAATCCAAATTTGATATAATTATCAATATGTTTAAACACTTGTTAAACTGTACCGATTTCAAGAGAGAAGGTATCAAATATTACTATAAACTTTAAAATGATATACCATACATCAAGGTTTGACTGTAGTGTTCTTGAAAAAATCTAATTTCAATTAATAAGAAGGAACTTAATAAAAAAACCATCTCTAAAACACGACTTTATCCATAGAGAATATTTATGTTTACCCAGAAAAATATTTCGCTATATAACCTTTAATATGATATAGCTTCCCTGTACGGTGAGTCTGAGTCTGCTGATACAAGATTTTTGTAACTGCTAAATCCTTATCACAAATAGAATTTCAATAGTTCTCAGGATGGGTATCGAAGTTTATTTATGAAATACATTTTTCAGTACGCTTTTCAGCTGGCGGCCTCTCCAATTTCTACAGATGAACAAAGTGATTGTTAGTTTTAATTGCTCTGTTATCTGGAGTACTTTAAATACCCATTACTAATGAGGCTCCGTTTATCGTTAGCGATCAATCTCCAATTAATTTATTTAGGCGAGTGTTCTAAAACTTTCAGCATCACTGGGATGAGCAATTTAAGACCACTTTACCAATTGATTAAATAGTTTTTTTTTCAGGCATATTATCCTTGGCAAAGGAAATAATTGATTTATTGGTGGTCAATAGAAATAAACTATTAGTTAATGAATCGTTATCAGTAAAATTAGAAATGCATTACTTAGTAACCAATATAAAAATCTCTCCAGAACCTACCCTCTCGTCTGCTGGAGAACCTGCTCAAAGACGCTTAAAGCTTTTGTAAAATAATTTTTTTACTTAAACTAACAAAGTTAAAATTGTCAAATTATTTTAAATCGATCTACAGGGTGTTCTGTTATCCAGAACAAACCAATCAATTTATAAAATTTAAACGTAATTATTCACCTAACAAGAGAGAGAAGAGACGGAAAAGGAGGAGGAACCAACTGTAAGTTCTGAAGAAATGTAAAACTTCAGATGAATTTCAACTTTTGTTTTAAAATAGCACCTTCGTATTTTTCTAAGTTTAAGTATTTAATAAGTTTATTCATAAGTATGTATACAGGTATCAGTACATTTTCAAATTAAGCCAGTCTATTTCATTTTGCAATTTGCAATTGCAATCTCTCAATTACGCTACTGATTCATTCTGAATGTTCTTTTTTTATGTCTTTTCTAGACGGTCCACCAACATAATAAAGGCAGAATTGAATAATAATAATAATGTATCTCACATCTCACACGACGACTAATAATTCAGTATCAAATGACAATATAGTGTTTCTGTATGGATTGATATTCTTTCCCGTTTCTGTATTGTTTCTGAATACTTAGTTTAGTGTTGCACAGCCATGGTTTAAAATATATAAAAAAAGTAGTGGTTTTACGTTTTAATACCTCGTATCCATTTCTGTCTTACATTTGGTTTTAAACAAATATTACTAATTTGTACATGAAATAAATTATACTAAATTATTATAAATTTTCTACTTTTTATTATTTGCCATAAGTTTTTCTATAAAATGTATAGCAACCGATATTTTGGCCTAAAAGTTGCGACTACTATTGTTCATACTAATCATGTTTTGTCAGTTATTTATAGTTCCTTTTTCAATATGTGTATGATCACACAATTAATTAAATTAAATATAAATATTTTTATTTATAACTTCGAATAATTCTCTTTAAGCTATTAATACCATAAAATCATTTAATGTAATGCTTGTCAATCCATTGCAGGATATTCTTGTCAAACCCTCTTAGACGTGGAAGAATCCATCGAGACACAACGAGAGGAACGTTCGAATTTCAATTCTGATCATTACCATTAAATGAATATATCAGGCGCAAATGGTACAGTCGTGTACTACGGTAATAGAGAGTGACGTACTGATTTTCCATGCACCTGCCTTCCCCATGTCTCTATTTGCGTTGTTCTTCAGGAAATCAGTACTGTCTTTAAAGTTATAAAAATATTTTTTCTCTTTTATACTGAAAGGATTATTCTTAAAACGCACATTTGTTTTGTTTAGTTTGATAGTTTTTTTAGACTATGAATTAAGTGATTTTATGTGTGTTTTTTTTTTTTTTTAATTTATGTTGTTAAGTGATTTGTTTAGTTTAAACGCACATTGTACTATTAAGCTTAAATTATAATAAGATTTGTAATTATAGTTTATTTCAATTTATTTTTATATTTTATATCGTAGCATGTAATGTAGCATTTGATTGTACAGGTTGATACCCGGGAGATAGACGCGTTTTAACTAATAGCAATTTTAAAATTAATTCATGGTTATTTATACAAAATCAAACCTTATTATTTCCCACTTTAGTTAACAAAGCTCATTATCTGCTATATCAGTCATTTGTGTAAAATAATGTTGCATATGTGATATTTATCATTTTAAACGTAGGACTCGAATCTCTTCCCAACACCTCATTATCATGGATTAACATCTCCGAAGGGATGACAACAAGTTCTCAAATTATTTCATACTTCATCTGGTCCAAATCTTGTATTTCGTAAGCTCTAAACATTAGCCTTTAACAACCCCCTAAATTCAGCTTTTGTTCATAATAAAGCTTAGAAGTTTCCTGATCAGATTATCTCACGTTTGGCAACGTTCCTTGGCCTCCCAGGTCCCGACTTATCAGGGTATGACTTTTTTCTATGGAGGTACCTTAAGCGCTGTCATCATAAACCTCAAAGTGTGGACGAGTTGAAGAATGGAATCGTTCAAGGAATTTCTGACATTCCTGCAGAGATGTTAATCCTTGTGAGATGTTGCATTTGAATCCTGCATTTAAAGTTATGGACATCACCTTGGCGATATTACTCTTCACTATAACTAAAAAGGCTGGTAATAAGCTTTGATAAAAATAAAAAACATACATAATAATATTTTTATCATATCCGCAGAGATGTTAGTCCATGTTAATGAGGTTTTGAGAAGATACTCGAAAAATGCATGAAATTATATCACATTGACAACATTATTGTACACAAATAACTGATATGGCAGATAATGAGCTTTGTGAACTAAAATGGCATATAATGAGCTTTGATTTTATATAAATAACCCTGTATTAATTTTAATGTTGGCTTAGTATTAGTTCATTAAAACCGACCGTCTTCCGTGTGTCACTGTGTCACCCCGTATAACCACTTTCTCTAGTCATATACCTTCTTATATGTTCATCTTATGATATATTTTTTTTATAAAACGTAAGCAATGTTCTTGCAATCCATTTGAAATAAAAGCGTGGTAAAATGTCACTTATACACTTAGAAATGAAATAAGACCCATTTCCGAGTATTTTGATCACGAAACAAATAGTAACACCGAAAAACACAATTCAAACTAAATCCATTAATGTCTTAGAACGTGTAAATTAATTAACTAATAAACCCCTTACCAACATATCTCGAAATCAGCTCAACTAGTCACTATACGCACCACAGTAAATAAAATAGATATTAAAAATATATTTTACATTTTTAAACTGATGTTTATGTATATTCAGCTTAACAGAAAATTTTTCGGACATTTTTAATAAACATAATTAGGTTGTATGGAAACTGGTTTAAAGTCAACAATTAAAAATACCTACATCAATTTAAAATCAAGAATTGACTCAGAATTTCCTCTCAAGCTTTAGGCAAATCAATTATTCTTTTTGTAATGAAACCGATTGCATTATCTGCTGGGTAGCCGGGAGGCAGTGGGTGACTGCAGATCGACCAAGTGATTGTTAGTTTTAATTGCTCTGTTGTCTGGAATACTTGAGCGCTCGCTGCTAATGAGGCGCCGATCATCCCCGACAATTGATGGTCCCCGGGCAGGATGCACCGATCTACAAATATCACCGCACTGTAGACTCTAGACCAATCAACTATAATATCACTCGGAAAATATGCAGTTTATCACACGTATTTTTCGGTGAATATATACATTTTCCATTTTAATGAATTAAAAAGTATTAGTAAACTTTATACCATTTTTGTAACGTGTTAAAGGCATTAATGTAAAGAAATATCAGCTGCACAAATCCGGTGTTTGGCGTTTGCTCACTTGGCGAAGGGGGCGAAGCCCAAAACAATATGACCTTTTTAATTATGATTCGTCACTGCGGTATATCCTGAGCTTTAAAATAACACCTCAATCTTAAAAATCGGTTCAGTAGGTCTAGAGAAAAAGATACGTAACAGACGAAACCCTTATAGAAATAAGAAGATATATGTATATATATATATATATATATATATATATATATATATACTTATTTATACAGTTTATGTTATAAAACAGTAACCTACAAAGTCTGTATGCTTGAGCCAGCAATCAGACGCGCTCTCCTCCGCACTCGCACATTCCGTTTGTCATCTTGAGACTGAATACATTACAATAAATATTTCGTAAGCGACATCCTCTTGTATACCGGTATCATTTGACTAAAAGCGAGGACTCTTATGTCATACAAAATGAGTACATATCTCATTATTAAAATTTTTGTAATATAACACCAGAAACAAAAGTGATATTGACATTCAAAAACATAAGTTGACTTTTTTCAACAAAAAACCTACTCATAGATCAAAATTTTTCAGAATTTTACCTTTGGAATTAAAATATGAAATTGACAATGTAAAATTTAGGACTAAATTAAAAACTTTTCTTTTTCAAAACCCACACTATTACTTAAATGAATTCTCCATGAAGGCCAATGAAGATGCATTTGTCATAGGTGTATGTGATTTGTTTATTTATGTTTAAAACTTTTATACACTATGTATTTATTTTATTTTATTGCCATTACCTTATCTGTACCACTCTCAATGTATATATTAGATAATGACTCAATTTATGTACAGGCTTGTACTTGCAAATAAAGAATATTTTGATTTTGACCAGCCATATTTGTTTTCTATTGTTATTTACTAACGAGACGCCAGCGCCACATTATCAGGTGTGAGAAGCTGCTGCTCCTTTTCACTTGTGAATTCTTAACTAATGAGATTGCGATTGGTCAACATTTTAAGTTGATAAATTCCAAAAATTTTCATGTTTCCTTTATTAGGCTCGTAAAAATAAATTTAATAAATATATTCCTAACCAACGTTAGGATATAAAAAAGTAAGACACAAATTGTTACGAGGAGTTTATAACTGATTAATGTTCAGACTGAAAGACCTTTAAAAATGTCTGAAGGTACAAAAATACGCCAATAAACATTTCAGGCAACACGCAACCTTACAATGTTGCAGCTTCAGAATTTTCTTGTTGAACCCAAGCATTGGCAGCCTACTAGTGGATTTGACTCACGTTTCTTCTGCAGCAAGTTTCAAGTTTTTCTCAGTTCTAAATTGGTGATGAATGTTTCTGGGGGTTTTTGAATTAATGAAATGTTTTAAAAGACGTTCTATTTTTGTAATTAAGTGTTGTATTAGAAAAAATTAAAATTATTGCAAAATTTTAATGAACAAGTCCAGAACTGTAAAAATATTTATTAATCAAAGTGTTAAAATTTAAATTATTTTTTTGATTATTGAAATTAAAATGGAATGTTTTTTTATATGTACCATATCATCATCTGGGATTGTATATTCCAGAAAACCAAGACCATTTTATTAGCAACGCTATCACTAGCAGTAGTTATGTTAGTGTAAAATTCAAGAAAAATTATGGCAATAGTTTTGGTACTGACTGGCGTAAAACATCAAATCTACATTAACAAGAAATATCTTGAATGTCTTTTAGCTGTCAAGGATTTTACACACTGGTTTGGATTTGAAATTACATCTTAATTCATAACTACAAGCACCGCAATTGGATTTTTTGTAATTTTAACTTAAGTTATGAAAATTTATAAAGTGTATGAGTTTTTAAATGCAATTTATATTTGTTTAACCAAATTTATTTAAAATTTCTAGGAAAAAACTTTCATAGTAGATAAACCCTGAATTTTAGTTAACTCAAAAGTTGTCAACTGAATGTCTGTAGTTTATTTACTTAATACAAGTTTTACAAAACTGAATGTAAAATTTAGTGGTATCTATAAAATGGCAACGGGTTTAGTTGGTATTTAATATAGATACATTTAAAGAAAGTAAATCAAGTATAAGTCAAAGTTTTCTGTTAATAAGGTTGACTCAATTTTAGAACTTCTAGTTATAAACTTCTTTAATATAATGTCTTTACCAAAATATAAAGTATAAACCCTAATTTATATAAGAAGATAAGATGATAGCATTATGTTACCGCTAAAATCTTCCGCTAAATATCAGTTAGAAACAGGAAATGACAACCAAGGGGTGGTGTGAAATTGAATATTATCAGGTGAGGCAATTTCCTCCTCGGTTCAGGGAATCATTTAGTTCAGTTGGCACCCCTTCTTCACTCCCCGAGTAGTTGTATTCCTGCCAACGTTTGTGAAGTAATCACTGAGCTTTAAAGTTACATCCTTACTAGTATAAAAGAAACAATAAAGTTTTATAGAAAAATTTATTTAATTTAGTGTATGAATGATGAGCATGGCGTTTTTGAACATTTAACTTCTGTTGAAATAGGCAAGCAAAATTCATTGGAATCTGTAACTTCCTTTTATCGTGATGAGTATATTTCAAATCTTAAAGTCAATATTAACAAAGTAAAAAATTATTCATATTTAATAATTTTGGAATTTACTTTATTTGATTAATATTAACTATTAATATACAGTGCAGTAGAATATATTGTTGATTTTATTTATTTACCAGCTCCTCCATTCCTGGCTTAGGCAAAATTGTATATTGATTGACGGAAAAAAACTTACACGTGATTATTTACTGCTTTTGTTTATAGTCAGTTGCTACGAAACACATAAACATTCCAAGTTTGATTTATTTCAATAAGTAGTCACGTAGACGAAAGTCTGGCCGAACAACTAAAGCTAAGAGTTGTTTCCCACAACAGTCACGATTCGCTGACTGCTGATAAACTTCTTTTGTTCCCAAGACTTTTGTTTAGTCCTTTCCTCAAGGTACGTGACTTTGTTGCCAGAGTTGAGTCCAACATAGATCCGTTACTTCAAAAATGTTGGCTACCGGACCAAACAGTTGTTCAGTTCTATTACATTCGGAAACTTAAAATAAATTCTTAATTTTTAGTTTATCAAATCATTGTGAGTAAATATTATCAATCCTGAAATTGATCTTATTGTGTCCAATAACAAAATTGTTTAAAAATATGGCTAATAAGAAAGCTGATTAATTTTAAAATTATGTTAAATCTGCTAATCATCAAATCTGTCAGGAGACAATAAAAAGGATTACTTAGTCACGCAACTAATTAAATGATTTTACTTCGGGTTTCGGTGGTTTATGTTTGCCAACATAAATAAGATATTAAATATGTCAAAGAATCAAGCCTAAAAAATACTGAGTGCCCCAAAAATCCTTGCCACCCTGCTATTTTGTTTAACAGTTTCAGATAACGTGACTATCTTCTGAGGATGTCTTGGCGACCAAAACAGGAAACTTTTGATGTGTCAAAATTTTCAGCCTACCTTTAAATTGGGGTTTTGGGGGGTAAGTCAAAATTTGTAAATAGTAACCCCCATTTTTATATCAAATGTACACTATATGCATAATTTAAAGACCTTTTTACTCTTTGACAATTGACTCTAAATCTGATGATTAGGGAGCTAGGGGCGATTGAAGTTCACTTTTTAGTCCCGTAAGAATAACATTGGGAAATCTTTCATTGCCTGTACCTCCGAAATCATAGAGTTGTTGTTGTTGTTAATGGTTGGTAAGGAGACCCCGGCCGAACCGTTGAGCACGTCTGCCTCTAATGGGCATTTTGCCCAAGGCCCCGGAAGGATGGGTTATTAAAGGAAGAGAAAGGGTGAGACATGGGACTGTCCACCCATGTTCCAGTTAGGGGTTTCTATGCCCGTCGCATTCCTCACCCCCTGCTGTCTTTAACATATGTTCCAGCTAGGGTTTCCATACCCATAGCATTTCTCCTCTCCCCTTCTGTCTACATATGTTCCAGCTAGGGGCTTACATACAGTTCGCATTTACCCCCCGTTGTCTTGAACATGAATGGATTATGAAGGAAGGGAAATTGTCATAGTGGACAGCCAAAAGACTTACCATAGTGTTATGACAACTTCGTTTGCTGTACCCAATGTCAACTTCGCAACTAGAATAATCATAAACTAAATAAACTCGCAACTAGAAGTGCTTATCGACCTCGTGCTCGAATTGATTATTCTGCTTTATCGACCTCGGCCTGCACATGCCTGAGATTTCAAATTTGAATTAATTAACCTACATTCCATCCGGGTAATTTAATTCATGTCTTGGTTTAAAAAAAAAAAAAAAAAAAAAAAAAAAAATATATATATATATATATATATATATATATATATATATATATATATATATATATATATATATATATATATACAGTATATACCGGGTCTCTCACGTAAGGTGTCTCAAATCGGTTATAGATCAAAAGTTTGATGAGATAAAAAGGGAGAAATCCTAAAGTTTAATAAAAGTTAATAAAGTTAATACTCCGGTGAAGGTAAAGAAAACTGAGGTGACTGTTGGTCTGCCCGGTGTTCTTCTCCTTCCAGAGCTTCCTGACTCATTTGGACCGCAGACCAATTGTATTTTAAGTCTTTTTTACTCTTTGTTTAATGAACAAATCTAGAACTATAAAAATGTTTATAAAAATGGCTAACGTTATCAGTGTGACGTAGCCGATGATGACGTCATCGACACATCAATTATGTGGCGTCATCGCTCAACGGTCATTGAACTGAGCGAGCTCCCGCCTTTTTCCACCACTTATGACTGTCTCGTTTTCCCAGGCAAAGAAACGGTCAAAATTCTCATAACTTAAAAAGTCAAGAATTTTAATGCAAATTTTTTGCACTGAGATATTTATTGAAAAGTATATCAGCAATAAAGTATCCTTCATACTTCATTTCATGCAGTGTGACATTTTGTGGTTCGGAATGGATCAATAAAATTAAATTCACTCTATAATATCAACCTCTTATTATCAACCCAAACGCCAAGTAGGCAGACAATTAACGTAATCGGCAGTTTAACTTAAATAGTAAAAAACTAGTTTTAAACTCGTTATTGCAGATTTTAGGCTAAACATTTAAATAATTGGCATTTTAATATTACATTGTACTCAGTCAACCTTAAAATTTAAATATGTATTACTATATTTCACTGATATATTAAATATGAATTATTAATGAAGCTTTAAAGACCTTATTGAGTACAGAAATACTTCCTCTTTACCGAGCCCCATTAAATTCAGAACTGCCACATGTAACTGGCTGCTGCTGGTAGCGACGTACACGTGAACGATGGAAGGTTGTTGATTAACACAGTTAATTGTGTTAGTTAGCGTAGCGCCACAGATGAGATTCCAGGATATTGCTCGTTCCTCCTCCTTGCCACAGTGACTGCCCATTACTCTGACAACCACTGGTAATCTCCTGCTCACGTGAACATAGAATGTTTGTCGATTTACACTTCAGTTAAGTCATTCTCCACCAAAGATGAGTTAGTAAAATATTGTTTCTTCTTTCTCTGTTTCTTCTTTCTCTCTTCTAAGGTACCAGTACATAGGGGTGCAGTGCCTTACAAAATTCAGAATGGTCTTGTATGGCGTTCTTCGAGCGATGTACATGCTCCATCTGACCGCTTCAGGTAGCCTGTGATTGCCATGAAGTTACAGTACAACTATATTTTGTTGAAGTTATTGTACTTTCATACCTTGCTTTGGTTCTCATTCATATTGGTCTGAATTGTAACATGTGTTAATTATGATATGTCAAATGTTTGTTTACATTCATGACCATGTGCCTTTGTTTGTTAGTTTTGTTCTGTTGTTGATTATAAAAAATTGCTTCTACCAAAAACTTGGTGTGCTGTCTCTTTCTTTATTTCCACTAAACTCTGCTAATTCACCATCAGGTTATGGGCCCAGAGAGCCCAATTTTGATTGAATATTAGTTTTTTCCCTGTCCAAGTTCATTTTGACTTTGTATCATGTTCCAACAACCTTCTATTGAGAAGCTTAAAGGCCGTGAGAACTATGATACCTGGAAAGTCGCTGTACAAGCATATCTTGAAGATTGTGAACTCTGGGACTGCATTTTGGGAACCGAGTTAGACAAAAAGAAGATAACTAAATGCAAATCAAAAATAATTTTACTTGTTGAAAGTATAAATTATGTACATATTCAATCAGCAGAGACAGCAAAAGAAGCTTGGGACAATTTGGAGAAAGCATTTTCAGATCGAGGTTTAACAAGAAGAGTGAGTTTATTGCGATCTTTAATTACCACGAGATTGGAGAACTGCAATTCCATTGAAGACTATGTCAACAGAATAGTGACAACAGCATTCAAACTCACAAATATTGGATTGAAGGTTGATGACGAATGGGTGGGTACTATCCTTCTAGCTGGCCTCCCGGATAAATTCCAACCTATGATTATGGGAATTGAAAGCTCTGGTGTCAAAATTACATCTGATTCAATCAAAACCAAGCTACTGCAAGATGTATCCGTGGAAAATGAACCTTCCAAATGCATTGCAATGTATGGTTGTGGTAAAGGACAAAAAGAAAGTTCAAGTTTTAAAAATAGCAGCGCAAACAACTCAATTAATAAGAAATCATCAAGTGACAAGAAACCTCAAGACAAAAACAGCTTCAAGGGACCAAGATGTTTTCAATGTAATGGTTACGGTCATATTTCCCGAAACTGTGACAAGTCTCGGAAGAAAAACAACAGTGATGGGAGGAACACAAATAAGTCTAATACTTCGCTCTTTGCTGCTCTCACAGTTCAGTCAAATGTGAGAAACGACTGGTATTTAGACTCAGGAGCTAGCGCTCACTTATGTGTGGACAGAAAAGTACTGAACAATGTAAGAAAATCTCCGGAATTGAGTATTACCACGGCAAAAAAAGCAATATGGTAGCCGACACAATTGGAGACGTTGAGCTTACTTTAAACATTTCTGGTACATCTTCGAATGCCCAAGTAAGTAATGTTTATCATGTTCCTCAATTAAATGTAAATTTATTATCAGTGAGCCAAATTGTTAGCAAAGGACACACAGTTATGTTTAATAACAAAGGAGCTCAGATTTACAATGACAAAAATGAAGTTATTGCAACAGCTTCTCTGGTTAATAATTTGTTTAAACTAGATGTTTCAACACCATCTGAATTAGCTATGAACGTCAAGTGCAATGATCACATTCTCTGGCACAGACGAATGGCTCATCTTAATTACGACAGTCTTAGGAAACTAGGGAATGGCTTAGTGCATGGTGTCAATCTTTCTGACAGGGTTCCTGACACTCCTTGTGAAATATGCATGCTAGGCAAAAGCCACTGTTTACCTTTCCAGCTGAGCAACAGTAAGAGCACTGAATTGTGGAACTAGTGCACTCAGACTTAGCTGGACCGATGGAAGTAAATTCCTTAGCAAATTCCAAGTACATTCTAACTTTCTTAGACGATTTCAGCCACAAAACATTTGTTTATTTTCTTAAGTCAAAGGATCAGGTTGTAGATACTTTTGAAACCTTTAAGAATATGGTGGAAAATCAGTCAGGAAAGACAATCAAGAAGCTGAGAACAGATGGCGGAGGAGAATACTGTAATAAAAGGTTTAAAGATATATGTGAGAAAGCAGGTATTGTGCATCAGACAAGCTGTAGTTACACGCCGCAGCAAAACGGGAAAGCTGAGCAACTAAATCGTTCTCTTTTGGATCGCGCCCGTTGTTTATTGATAGAGTCCGATTTACCAAAGTCTTTTTGGGCTGAGGCAGTTAACACCGTTGCCTACCTGTTAAATCGCTCGCCCAGTAAGACTGTATCACTGACTCCTGAAGAATTATGGTCTGGCCAAAAGCCAACTCTCTCACATGTTAAGACATTCGGATGCAAAGCTTATGCACATGTTCCAGCTCAGAAGCGCAAAAAGCTGGATGCTAGATCAACTCCTTGTATCCTAGTAGGTTACTGTTCTACGACCAAAGGGTACCGTCTCTATTACCCTTCGACTAAGACTGTATTTATCTCCAGAGATGTGAAATTCTCAGAATTTGAAAAAGGTAGTAGTATGCTGACAAAGGACTACAATCAGGAGGACTGCACATTCTATATTCCTCCAGATGATTCACAACAGGACCTTGCTGCAGCAGAACCCGACCTTGAAAGAGATCCGAACATATCATCTGGGAATGACAGTGATGATCTTGACTCGAACTGCTCTAATGATTCCTATCAAAGTGTGGAACAGGATCCTCCAGTTACCAACACTAGACCTCAAAGGGACCGTAAACCTCCAACCGCTTTGAGGGATTTCGTAACTTACTACACCGATAGTGTTGAATCGACCGATCCACTAACTGTTAAGGAAGCAATGGAAAGCTCAGACAGGGCACTTTGGCGTCAAGCAATGGACGAAGAACTTACTTCGCAGATGGAAAACAAAAGCTGGGAACTTGTAGATCTCCCACCTGGTAAAAAACCATTAAACTCAAAATGGGTATTCCGAACAAAAAAGGATGCAGCTGGGAACATTGTTCGTCATAAAGCTAGACTTGTAGTAAAAGGCTGTGCACAACGAAAAGGTGTGGATTTTGATGAAATATATTCACCAGTAGTGCCGTACAGCTCTGTGCGTTACTTACTAGCTTTGGCTGCTGAGAAAGATCTAGAGATCGACCAGATGGACGCTGTTTCGGCATTTCTTCATGGTGACCTCTCCGAAGAGATATACATGAATCAACCAGAAGGAACAAATCATGAACCAAATAAAGTGTGCAGACTCCGAAAAAGTATATACGGTCTCAAACAGGCAAGCCGCATTTGGAATCACAAGTTGCATGCATGTCTAACACAAATAGGGTTGAGACAATCAAACTTTGACTCCTGTGTTTATCACATTATGAAAAATGGGAGGATACTAATCGTCGCAGTCTGGGTGGACGATCTGTTGATTTTTCATAATGATAAACAACTCAAAGAAATCTTGAAAACACAACTGATGAAAGAATTCAAAATGAAAGATATGGGTGAAGCTAAATATGCTCTCGGATTTCAAATAACAAGAGATAGGAAAAACAAGAAGTTGCACGTTAGCCAGCAAACTTATATCGAGCAAGTACTGAAACGCTTCAATATGGAGGAATGTAAACCTGTTTCAACTCCTATGTCTCCGAATGACAAACTTTCCAAGGAAGAATCACCGAAGAGTATAGAGGACACAGAGAAGATGAAAAACGTTCCCTATCAGGAAGCGGTAGGAAGTCTTTTGTTTGCCGCCCAAGTGACGCGACCTGATATTTCATATGCTGTTAGCTGTGTAAGCCGCTTTAACAACAACCCTGGTACAGCTCATTGGGCAGCAGTGAAAAGAATATTCAGGTACTTAAAAGGTACACTGGATAAAGGTTTAACCTTTGATGGAACCAAGTCTCCAGATATAATTGGCTATAGCGACTCGGACTGGGCAAGTGATGTGGATGATAGAAGATCTATGACAGGCTGCATCTTCATCAAATGTAATGGTGCTTTATCTTGGTGTACAAAGAAGCAACCTACAGTGGCCTTGTCAACAACTGAGGAAGAATACATGGCTATGTCTGCAGCGACTCAAGAAGCTCTCTGGCTTAAAGGATTAGCAACTGAGATCACTGCAAAACCAGATCCACTAGTCATATTTGTTGACAACCAAGGTGCTAAACATCTTGCTCAGAACGGTGTATACCAGGCTAGAACCAAACACATTGATGTGCGACACCACTTCATAAGAGAAAAGGTTAAAAACAATGTCATCAAGTTCCAGTACATTCCAGCAGCAAGCATGGTTGCAGATTCTTTGACAAAACCACTGGATAAAGACAAATTAATTAAGTGCATCCAAGAGCAAGGAGTATGCAAGTTGGGAGGATGTTGAAGTTATTGTACTTTCATACCTTGCTTTGGTTCTCATTCATATTGGTCTGAATTGTAACATGTGTTAATTATGATATGTCAAATGTTTGTTTACATTCATGACCATGTGCCTTTGTTTATTAGTTTTGTTCTGTTGTTGATTATAAAAAATTGCTTCTACCAAAAACTTGGTGTGCTGTCTCTTTCTTTATTTCCACTAAACTCTGCTAATTCACCATCATATTTGTTAACCACTTAACACAACCAACCAACATAGCTGTACTAATACTGTGATAATACTGAGCAACATTTTGGCATTTGGCTGTATGTTACAGTTACAAAATGCAAAGGTGATGTGAGTTGTTTAAAGTACATCACTCTATATTACCAGGCAACGCAGAGCCACCCCTGTCATTTACATGGTTCCTTCTCAGATGCTTATAATTTATTTAAATCTCGTTGATATTATTATTTTGGTTTTGATATTATGGGGGACTTGACTTAAAATATTTAAAGATAGCTAAAACGAGAATTTAGGTATTAAATAAATAATATATAGTCAAGTGTAGTATACAATTAAATACTAAATATTTCAAAATAACATCACATTTAACGTTAACATTGTAGGGCTTATATTTATTTAAATAATTATGGAAGCTTTAAATAATGACTTACATTATTGAAGATAAATAACTTAAGATTTAAATTGGACTTACAATATTAAAGCGTGAAAGTTGGAGCAACAGTAAACATGAGTATAAAGTGTGAGATTAAGTTGCATTCAACGGTGGTGGTCTAGTCTAAACGAATCATTCATCTTGGCCGGTATCTATAAATTTGTACAAAAATATTTTCTTCGTTCCTTTGAGCTGATAATTTAGGATTATATTCTAATAAAATACAATACAACACCATTTGTTTATAGTCTACTTGTGACACATTTTGTTAGCGACGTGTGTATTGTTGAATCAGCAAGGAATGAACATTTTCATTCTTGACTTGTAAGGTTATTCACTGCACGGCTGGATAGTTGTCAGATTAATTAAGAATCACGCCAGGTGGCGACGATCGCCCTCACCTCCAATGTGTTCCTTAATTAATTCTTCTTAGGTTTAACTGTTTTTCTGGACAGATTCATTTCGACTACAAAAATAAAAGGACAGATTCATTTCGACTACAAAAATAAAATTATATTTATTTGCGTTAACAAATTTATAACGTGCTTTCTGTATTTTATTATTATTAAGAAAAAATACTACGCTTTAAATGTTTCCTATTTTTATGTTACTAAAAAAATAAGTTTGTTTTTAAAATACATTATATATGTATGTGTAGTAGCTTTTAATAAGCTTTCATACCCCCTTTTCCCGAAATAGTGAACAGGAGGAAAGTAGTGGTGGCTGTCTAGTCTCTCGCCAAACGACGCACGTCTGACTGATTGGCGTTCTTCCACTTGAAATGTTTACCTCTTACCTACATCTCCTTCGTGGAATATAGAGGAATCTTGAAGTCTCCTAGCTCACGTCCTACATAGGTACGTGTTGATTGTATGTTGTATTTCAGGGCCACCATTTTAAAAAGTGACACATATTGTAGAATCTGAATCCCTTTAAAATTGAACCTATGTTTTCCCGCAACGACGAATTAATTTATTTCTGTGATATTTTTACCCTGCTTGAGTGGCAACCACACACTTAGATAAGTCTAATAAAATGGATATATTAATACAATTTTAAACTAAATCAATAACTAAAAGGTTAAGCAATAGTATCGTTAAAAAATAAAGACTTGGATTTGATTAGGTCATTTTCCAATTTTCTTTAAAAATAAACTTAATACTGACGGAGAGGAGTCTTAGCATCTGAACATTTTTATATACGCTTATACTTGTAAAAGTTCACCATCCAGTGAAGGAAATTAATTAATCACGAAAAAGAATTATTGGGTGAAGAAACCATTAATTTGTATGGTGTGCTACTTTTGAAACACGGTGTAGGCCACGTTAAAATACAATCCAAGTCCAATGGCATTAGCAATAATTTTTACTCATGACAATTAATTCTGATCACCATATTTTTTGTCTGTAAACACTATACTTCAAAGAATTTTGGATGTTAATAAATAAAGAGTATTTATTTAAAATTCAGTTTTATTTAAATAAATAAATAATTTATTCACCTCAGACATGTAAACATGCGTTAGGCATACTTAATCTAACTTAAATTTACAATACATAATATGTTTTGTATGCTAATTTCTTCCATATGGTTTCTTCTTATTCATCAATATAAATTCTTTGGGTTCTTCTTTTTTCATAAAAACTTTCAAGTGAATATAAAGGTTCTTCCTCAAGTAAATTTTTTAACACTTTCAATTCTTTTGATGATTTTATTTCTAATTTATAATTTGTTTTAATAAAATTTATAATTTTCCGTAATATTTCATGGGGAGATTTTTCATATAAAACTGTTCTATGGAATTTTGTAGGAATTAACGTTGAATTTCTGGTCTGGTAGTCATATTTACATCCTTCATATATGAATTCTTTATTCTTCAAATAAAATTTTGCCATTTCATAAATGTACAAGCCAAATACTGTTAAAATTCTGTTGTTTTTAAATAAATCATAACAATGTTCCAAATGGTGTACATAATTTATAATTCTGATAGCTCTTTTTTGTATTCTAAAAATTTTTATCTGATTTTTTATGGAAGAATTGAAAAATACTGGTATACAATAATTTAAAGTGTTTTGAAAGTAAGCAAAATAACACATTTTTAGAATATGTCTATCCACACATTTTGAAAGGATTCTAAGACTAAAACATACTGAATTTAATTTCTTTACTATATTTTCGACGTTGGTGTTCCATGAAAATTTTTCATCAATTTTTATGCCAAGGAGGGTTGAGTTTTTACAACTGGAATCTTTTCATTTTCACAGTGTATTTCCTTTATTTCATTTAATTTATGGTTTTTATAACATATAATATTTGTTTTTTTACAATTAAGGCATAATCCATTTATTTTAAACCATTCATTTATATTTAAAATTGTGTAGTTTAATTTCAATTTCAACTCTTCTTGACTTTTGGCTGATACAATCGCACAAGTGTCATCTGCATACTGTAAAATTTTTCCGTATTTCATATTTGCTGGTAAGTCAGAAACATAGAGATTGAATAATAATGGGCCCAATATTGATCCTTGAGGAACCCCTATATTGATTATTTGCCATTGGGAGTTTGATATTGTATGGTTTTTTGTTCTTATGCTGACTCTCTGTTTTCTATTTCTTAAATATGATGAAATAATATCACTAACAATTCCTCTTATCCCAAAGTTTTCAAGTTTTCTTAATAGTATGTTGTGATTAATGCTATCAAATGCTTTTGTGAGATCACATTGTATTGTAGAAATATAATTTTTATTTTCTATGTTCTTGGATATTATACTTACATAATTTGTTAAAGCATCTAGAGTGGATCTATTTTTTCTAAAACCAAATTGTTCTTCATTTAAAATTTTGTTTTGTGAAATGAAGCTTACGAGTCTTTCATATATGATTTTTTCTAGAATTTTAGAGAGAACTGGAAGTAAAGATATTGGCCGATAATTATCAAGATTTTTTAATTTTGGATTTTTTTTAATTGGGACTACTGTTGATTGTTTTAGAAGATCTGGGAATATTCCAAATTGCAAACATTGATTAAATATATAAGTTAAGCAAGGTGAAATTGATGTTATACATTTTTTTAAAACACTAACTGATATTCCATCATAGCCAACTGATTTTTTATTTGGTAGTTTTTTAACTATATTTTGGATTTCTTTTTCAGTAGTGGGTGCCAAATACATTGAACAAGGTATACTTTCTTTGTAATTATTCAATTTCAACTCTGCTTCATCGATATTTGGGGAGAGGTTTAATCTGTTTGTGATATCAAGGAAATATTGATTTACGATATCAGGAGAAAAAGATTTCTCTTCATTTTTATTTTTGATGTTTTTAGTACCCAATTCATTTTTAACTATAGACCAAATAGCTTTTGCTTTATTATTAGATTCATTTATATACACTCCATTCGCTTTAATCTTACTATCTCTAACCAATTTCCTTAGGCGGATTTTAATGTGTTTATACATTTTTAAAGTTTCTTTTTCATTTGTTTTAGTGTACAGTATGTAGTATTGTCTCTTTAGCAAACTTAATTTTTTAATTTCTGAAGTCATCCATTTTTTTGTTTTTTCGTCTCTCTTTTTATATATTATTTTCATTGGGATATTTTCATCAAGTATATCTGTAAAAGTGTCAATAAATATTTTATACGTTTCATTAATTACATTATTACAGTTTTCAAAATTTACTGGTTTCTCATATATAGCATCCCAGTTTGCATTTTGTAACCCAGTATTCAGTTTTTCAATGTTTTTTTCAGAGTAAATTCGTTTGGTAATTTTTTCCCTATGATATTCTTGTTTCTTTTCATTAGTTATTGACTGTAAATAATGATCAGATAATCCTGGGTTTAAAGTAAAAGCATTACTTACATCAAAATTTGTGTATATGTTATCTATACATGATTTAGAATGGTGAGTTATTCGGGTCGGAGTTATAATATTGGGATTTAAGCCAAATGATGCTAACAGTGAGAGAAATTGGGTTTTTTGACTCGATTCTTGGAGAAGATCAATGTTGAAGTCTCCTGCTAGTATCACTCTTCTCTTGAATGTATTTAAACTTTTGAACATTGTCAAAAGTAAAGTTTCTAGTTGGGACATGAAAATTTCAAAATTATTTTTGTAAGGAGTTCTATAAATACAAACACATAGAATATTCAATTCATTAATCTCGACAGCAGATATTTCACATACATATTTAACTGACAAAGAAACTAAATCAAGTCTTTCCAAAGATTGTTTGAACAAATCATTATGAAGAAGAATACAACTACCGCCTCTCTCATTTTTATCACGACAGTAGCTAGATGCTAATTTGAAATCTGGAAAAGTATTGAAAAGTCCATAACTTTCTTTAGATATCCAATGCTCTGTAAGCACTAGTATTTTTATGTTTCTAATTTCTTCATTTAAAATAATAATCAAGTCATTTATTTTTTCAGCCATTCCTCTTACGTTGAGGTGCATTATATCCATATTTTCCTTTTTACGGTTTATATTTTTATAGATTTCATTTCTATTTAAGTCAATTACATCACCGACACTTCCTTTTAGTTTTCCTGGTTTTTACAAAGTACAATCAATTTTTTCAATGTTTTTTTAATTATATGAACACCTTTCCTATTTAAATGTACACCATCCCTGGCTAAACAAGAGTCATCTATAAATTTATTTATATTGAAGTATACAAATTGTTGGTCCTCACTAAAGTTGCATATTTTGTTATTTGTTTCATTTAAAAGATTTACAGGAATGTCTCTCCTTAAAATTATACTGTTTACAATCAATCTTGACTTTGGGAATTTCTTTTTTATATTATTTACAGTGTGATAGATTTCAGTCATAACCTTGTCTGATGATTTATACCTTTTCATGTCATTCGTTCCAACATGTAAAATTATTGTTTCTATCTTATGTTGAAATTCAAATTTTAATTCTTCTAATTTCTTTGTTAGCTGTTCACTACCTATCCCAGGAAACACTTTAACATGTGCGTCATCGATATGTAAATGCTTCAATAAGGAATCTCCTAATATTAGGGTGTCATGTTTAATGTTATTTTCTTTAATGACTTTTTCCATTGTGTTTATCCCTAAATCTAAATAGTCAGGGTTTAAGTTATTTGGTGAATTACATTCATGGTCTGGAGGAAAATTAGAGATATTCTGCATATTTTTATATTTATATAGTATTTGGTCACATAGTAATTTACTATATTGCTTTTTGCCTCTTAAATTGAAATGGAGACCATGTTTTGTATAAGTACTTCTATTCAGCTTATATAGAGGTAATAGGGATGCAAAAGGATATTTGTTGATTAGCTGTTTCAAACCTACATTAACATTATTAATCATTCTATTTAGATACGGCTTGTCATATCGAAATGGGATCTTGCTTATAATTATATTGGTATTTGATGTTTGTTCAATTGTTTTCTTAAATGTATTTATTATATCATCCACTTTGTTGGGATGGTTTCCATCAATATCGTTTGTTCCCCCAATTATGACAAGAAAATCATTAGAATTTAGCAATTGAATATTTCTTATGTTGGAATTAATTACATTGTTTAGAGTTCCATTTGGTCTAATATCACTTTTGATTGTGAAGGTAGAGTTTATTTTTTCACTAATTAAGTCGTTCATTGATCTGCCATGACTGTCTGATAAAATGAGCACTTTATTCTTTGATGTAGACATCCAATTTCTTTTAGAAATATTTCCACCGGTTTTTGATTTTTGAGCTTGCAATCCGCTTTGATAGTCATTTCTTATTTGGCATTTAGATGTAGGAATAGATTGTTCTGTAAAATCCATTAATGCCGCGTATTTGTTAGTACATTTTAGCACAAATTTTTTTCTTGGGATTGTATTTTTATTCAGTTTTGGAGATTTATTTTTGTTATTGTTTACAAGTTGGAAATCATCTTTTCTTTCACTAGGAATATTTGTACTGCACATGTTACCCAAACTTTGGGGTTCAGTTTTCCCAATGGTAATGTTACTCTTTAGTGTTGTCTTTGTTGATGCATCCAGGTTTTGTATTCGCGACCTGATTTCTTTTACAGGAACCTCTTCTATAAAGTAAGTTTGATTTGATATATTTTTGTTTTCTTTAACAAGGTTACAGAAAATTTCAATATTTCGTAGAACATGAACACCACAGTCATGTCCATTTGTTTGCTGTGTACAGCATATTCTTCATTTTTGGTGAATCTTTTTGTTTAAAGCATCGGTTAAGTTGCACAGCAGCTTCATAGCCATGTTTTTTATTGAAGTTTGACAAAGAATCAAAGTGGTAGTATTCATTTTTTGACCTAATGTACGCTAATAAGCTCCAGTGTGATCCGTCTAATTCTCCTTTTTTGTTTACAACACCTAAACTGTCATTTACTATCATTAGGATGTATTCTACTTTAGACAAAGTTGAAAATATCCTTTTCCTATTTTGCAGTTTCATTAACAGTGTTTCAGCTCCATTTAGAATATGGACATTTGGTGGTATATCAATATAAGCAGCTATATATCCTGTTAGATGTTCGTCACCTAAATCTTCATCATTACAACCAAAAAGTGAGTCATTTATTGATGGGTATTGCTCAATGTCAAACTTACACAAATCATTTGCACTTGGGTTTTTAACTTCTTTACGACATAATGCTGTAGGTATAATACTTTGGTTTAGTTCTTCACCAAAATTTTGAGATCTTCTTGAATCAAGCATAGTTTTTATTTCAAAAATGCTATCTTCAAGGGCTTTAATTCTTTGAAAAATAGATTTCAAGTCATCCTGATGGTTTTCATTAAGTGTTTGTTGAAGTGACTTGTTTTCTATAGCTTTTTGTCGTCTAGTCTTTATGATTGGTTCAAATTTGAAATTATTCAAAGAGGTGTTAGTATTTTTCAAAGATTTTTTGTCGTTCATTTCAGTTTATAATTTGTTTACAGTTACGTATTTTAGGTTAAGTGTATATGGATTAGTTTTATACTTATAATGCTTAAAAATACTATTAATACTGTTTAAATTTTAAACTATCATTGCTTAATCTTATCAATAAATAGCGTTCAAAACTAGTATACTTTCAGTATTCACTAATCAAATTAAAATTATTTCAGAGCTTTACAATTTTGAGATTTCAAGTCATCAACATCAGCTGTTCTTTAGTCGGGGATTATAAATTTTGGAAACAAAAATATGATGAACATTAAAAAAATCAATAACAATAGATTAAAACAATACGATAATAAAAATAAAATCAATTGAATAGGTTTTAAGTTTTTTTGCTCCATAAAACAAAGATAGTATTGTCCTAACTGTGGTAAATGTTTCATAACTGTTTTTCATTACGTTGTTTAGTTGTTTTCAGTTTCAACGAAATGCATAGAGCCCCTCATGGAGGTGGGGGAAAAGAACGGAGCCTTGTCACCTCAGTCGTTTATTGGTTTTGTTATCCGAATATCGATGACAACCCTCCTCAGGGATCCTCTGGTAAACATTCCATGGTGAAGCTGCAGTTCCAACTCGTCTGATTGTTATTTATTAATCAAGATTCGTGTCATAAATTTATCTACCCTCTTTTCAAACTCCTTCTATCGTTTTGTCATTGGCTTGTTTACCACTTATTGAATCCTTCATGGCAATGCTCAGTGTTCCTAATGTTGTAGTTACTTATTCTTTAAACATACACACCCGTTTTTGCATATAGAACTACGAAAAGGAAACAAATAAAGGTTGCTTTAAATGTGAAGAGAAACAAGTAAAACGTGGCATGCTATTAGGCCACCATCATTAATGAGTACTGAGTCGTTTCTGCTGGGGAGGAATTAAGAACAAATATAAGTTATAACCATTATTCACTACCACTGCGGGTAAAATTCACTGTAATTTCTGGTTTTGTATTTGCTTTGCCCCATTATCGTAAACAATGATAAAACCGTGTAAAATCAGATATTTCTAAAAAACAATATTATTACATAAGCGTTACCTAATACCGGAAACATAAATGTCTACATTAAACGGTATTAAGTGATTCGTACACAATACATAAGTACAGAAATAAAATTACAGTAAGTCAAGGTATTTATCTTTGTAGGATACAAAAGATTCCAGATCGTTTGATCCTTGGTGAAGCACCATCCAGGTACCACAGACACGGCCGAAACCTCTTCACCACTAATTGAGACTTGGATCCTAGCCTTTGCCTACTCTGGTACACAACACTCATCTGCTCACATGATTTAACCCATCAGTTAATGATCAAGTGGATGATTACGGAGAACTGTGTAGAAGTTGAAGCATCATACAGGTACCACAGACACGGCCGAGACCTCTCCACCACTAATTGAGACTTGGATCCTATAATTGGCCTATTCTGGTTGGTACACAACAGTCATCTGCTCACATGATTTAATCTATCAGTTAATGATCAAGTGGATGAATACGGAGCGCCGTGTGGAAGGTGAAGCATTATCCAGATACCACAGACACGGCCGAAACCTCTCCACCACTAATTGAGACTTGGATCCTATAATTGGCCTACTCTGGTTAGTACACAACAGTCATCTGCTCACATGATTTAATCTATCAGTTAATGATCAAGTGGATGAATACGGAGCGCCGTGTGGAAGGTGAAGCATTATCCAGATACCACAGACACGGCCGAAACCTCTCCACCACTAATTGAGACTTGGATCCTAGCGTTTGCCTACTCTGGAACACAACACTCATCTTCCCCCACGATCGAATGGATGATTACGGAGTCCTGTGTAGAAGGTGAAGCACCATCCAGATATTATAGATACGGCCGAAACCTCTCCACCACTAATTGAAACTTGGATCCTGGCCTTTGCCTACTCTGGTACACAACACTCATCTGCTTACATGATTTAACCCAACAGTTAATGATGGAGTGGATGATTACGGAGCCCTGTGTAGAAGGTGAAGCACCATCCAGATACCACAGACACGGCCGAAACCTCTCCACCACTAATTGAAACTTGGATCCTGGCCTTTGCCTACTCTGGTACACAACACTCATCTGCTTACATGATTTAACCCAACAGTTAATGATGGAGTGGATGATTACGGAGCCCTGTGTAGAAGGTGAAGCACCATCCAGATACCACAGACACGGCCGAAACCTCTCCACCACTAATTGAAACTTGGATCCTAGCCTTTGCCAACTCTGGTACACAACACTCATCTTACCCCGTAATTTTACCCAACAGTTAATGATCGAGTGGATGATTAAGGAGCCCTGTGTGGAAGGTGAAGAATCATCTAGACACCGCAGACACTTGTCGATGGTACTCCAACACAAATCATAACGTGGTTGCAGTATTCATTCCAGCGTACTCAACAGTGACAATGTTACGTATAAATTAATTATACTGTTTACATTATTACTACATCGAATAATCCACTAATTTAAAGTACCGACCAGGAGACGAAAGAAAATTTTAAATGCTTAGGTTTGTTCATTAAATAGAACTAAACAAGCAATAAAAAAGGTACGAAAATGGCTTTTTGTCTGATAATTCAACGAAAATCTATTGTTTTTGTAGAAAATTCTCAACGAACATTTCCTTCGTCTCCATTAAAGAAGCTTCAATGAGTTTTGGATAGATCCAAGAGTGCGATGTCTATTAACTGTGTCAAAGCTTTGCTTCCATGGGTTGCCATATCTAGGTATAACATTACAAATATAAGGCATAACAAATAAGAAGTTGTAAGTGATCAGACTTTATGTATTCTATAGAAAAAAAAAATAAATCGATAATGTTTTTTTTTCATTGATTATCCGCCGGACTACTGTTGAATACTTAAAGTGGTTTAAATATCTGTATCAAGTATTCCAAGAGTTGCGATGTTTCTACTCTTAGATTACTTGATGGGGTTTTTTACACTACTTTGAGTAAATCGTTAAATAAAAAAATTAATTTAGTTTAGACTTTAATCTAATAAAATATTAGTCAGCAATTAGTCAGTGTTTTGGGGATCTGGGGCTTCCATCGACCTTCGGGCGCCCCATTTTGGGCGTGCAGGAACCCAGAGACCGAGTTTTCCTCTTGGGAACTTACCATGACCCAAGTAAAACCTAAAAATGGGGACCTCGGGATCCGGTTCAAGCCCCTGGCTTGGGTCAGTCCGGATATTGGGTTGGACTCGAGGGGGTAGTGGTTGTCAGCATGGTCGGAACCGAGCTTCGGCTAGGGGGGTCTTCCAGCCTTATTGAGGGCCGTTGCTCACAGACGGTAGTTGAAAAGTAGTTAGATAGTGCTGCCACTGTCACTCACAGCAGTTTATCGATTTTGGGTTCACGGCCGAATAAGTATTACGGGTCTGGGATAATCCCAAACTATGTGGGGGTGTAATCCACATTAGTGTGATTAGTGACCTCGGTTCCTTAAGTCTCCTGTCATAAGACGGTCCTGATATAGCTAATGCTAGGTGCAGGCACCCGAAAAGGGTGGGGAGCCAAACCAAACTTATGTTTGGAATGGAAAACTAAATAAATCGAATTTAATTGTACAATAAATACTCAATATTAAGCGTGGTAAATTGTATAGGGTGTGTATAAAATAATGCCGGGATTTTGAACGAGCAATACTGAAAAAGATTTCAAGATACTTAAACGATACATGTAAAATTGAAGAGGAAGAATATACGTTTTTTAAATATTTTAATACCTTTCAATGTACGTTCATGTGTTGCTCTGCAGACTTCAAAGCGGTATTCGATTTCTGGTCGTTCGTTAAGCAGCATCTCCAGTGTTACAGTCGTGATTGCTGTTGAAATTCGTTCATTAATATTTCTCAAGTTGAGAATTTTTCTGCACAATGCTCTTTATGTAACCCCAGACAAAAAGTCCAAACCGGGGAATAGACGCATACCTGCCTATCCAATGTTGTTTTTTAAAACGGCAATAAATTAAATACCGCTTTAATATCTGCAGTGAAACAAATGGATCCCACTGTTACCCTCACTGTTACTCTTTACCCTTATAAAGAGGAAGGTATGAAAAACTTTGTTTTATTACTCTATTTGGCATTTTAATTAATTAAGTTTCTTAAACTTGTTCTGTAGTGCCTGTTTCAAATCCCGGCATTCTTTTTTGAACACCCTGCATAACCAACTTTACAATACCACTTGAAAAGTGGTATACTCCCTCTAACAACTCTATACGATTACCAGACTTAAAGCTAAGATTAGGTAACATTTTGTATATTCATTATTTTAGAAAGCGAAGAAACACGTCATTTTCTTTATTTATAATTGTTTATAAAATATTAAACCCTCGTGGCAGTTTAGAAACCCCCATTAGTTCCAAATTAGATAGAATAAATGAAACATAATGTGTAGTATTGAAGCTCTAGTTTTTCGACCTGCAAATTTAATCGTGTTATCATCATGAGACTAGCTTTTTCAACGTCAATTATATCATTAAACTCATGTTTTTTTAGTTTCTCCTTTTAATTTACACCTGAAATTATAAGGTAAATAACTATGAGGGTTAGAAATCGTAAACACGGATTACATATTAACTTATTTCTTTAAATAAAACTTACATAATTTTATACACGATCTGCTATTGTTCAAAATTGGGATGTTTGATGAAGATGGAAAAATTGGAAATTTTTACTCAATAATAAGGGGGACGTAAAATATGGTTATTAATCCAATTATTTCTACTATATTTACATTTTAATTGGCTCGGAATAGTTCAGGTATTTTATTAATCACTTGTAAACCCAAATTATTTGATCCAACAGTTAATGATCAAGTGGATGATTACGGAGCGCTGTGTGGAAGGTGAAGCATCATCCAGATACCACAGACACGGTCGATGGCACTCCAACACTAAATGTGGCGTTGTTCTCTGCCAGGTCGGCTTGTTCAATATTTGCTTAGAGATTAAAAGTTTACAAATATTTGGAAATTGTAAAAACGTTGAAGAAAATTTAAATTTATTACTTTTAGCTATTTTACGCGATGATATTCTATTTTTGTTTATTTAATTAAGCTTGTTCACGATTGACAAGTTAATGCATAACATGAAACTATTCTTAGGTGAAAAATATCCAAACTAGGGGCAGTACAATTGTTTCCAAACAATATTTAAGTCTTAATATAAGAAACTTATAATATTTCAGTGTGAGACTAGACCAATAGTAAGAATGCAAATATATGGTGAAAATGATGAATATGCGACCTTGTAAAATGGAGGCACGTGTTTGTGGTCTTGCTTTAATTTCACTAACGTGCATGACCAAGCAATAATAAACTGAAACAAATGCTGTTGAAAATTATAATAAATAAACGAAATTCATCATATTAGCTCCTACCTTTGCTGCGTTCCGAGGTCCTGTTTTGTCAGTAGGAGCCGACTCCTTGGTAGCTCGCCGCGTTATCAGAAGTGCTGAGGCTACGGAGGTGCGACAAACGCCGGATTTCTCAGGCTCCCTCTAACAACTTGTTCCTAAATGCACTTTTCTCAAATACTTGTCATAGCTCACTTTGAAATTATCACTTACAGAGTAGTGTTGCGGTCGCTTTGAAAAAAAGAGTATTTTTGAGAATATTTTATGGTTATAAATTGTTTGTACTGATAATGCCCCAAACTAGGCTCTTAGTGGGTTTTAACTTTAAAATTAGCTAACTTTGAGCAATGAAATCTCTCAGGAACGGCTCTTTGCCAAGGCTGATCCATGGGAAAATTTATGTTATGCAAGTGTTAGGTCACAGCTCCAACCGTATGCGAAATAAACAAAGTATAAATAACAATGTTTGTTTTATCATGTTATGTTTGTTCTAAACTATTTATACGTGTATTTACAAGTTTTAATATTATTAAAATTACACATTGAATGGTAAAATAAACCCTAAAGAAGGAAAACTTCTAGCAATAACGTATCATCCTCATTAGTTGTCAATACCTTACTTCAGAATGATCCTTGCCATCTATTTAAATTTTAAATTTGTCTTGTATTTATGATTCATCGAATAACTAGTAATGGCTATTTACATAAAAGACAAAGACTGTAGACATAAATTACAAATATTGTGATTGAGGCTAATTATAACGTAGACTAGACCAATAGGTAACTACTTGCATTATAGAAATCAAATCATACGATCAAAGTGCGTCAAAATCTGGGCTACTATTTGTAATGCTACTCCATAACAGGGTAAAATTCGGTCTAGGTAAAATCTTCTCCAGTACTATTTAGGTTAATAATGCTAAATAGGTTCGGCCTATCGTGGTCTTGAATTTAATTAACAATAACTAGGGGGCCCGTGCGCAAAACACGAATTGGATAAAAAATTTCTTACGGTTGTGAGAAGCTCACCCAAAGTACAATTCGAAGGAATTGTATGACTTTTCATATGTATGTTGATTATGCCAATCAGCTATTTAGCTAAAATTCACATTTAAATATCTCATAAAGAAAGTTGGTCAACATTTTACAACATTTTTGTGCGCTTGACAGTTACATTGGGTGAACAAGCAATGTGACCACAAGACCACTGTAGGCTAAGGGTATTTGCAAAGTTACTCTGTGTAGTACCAACAATTCATTTTTTCATTCGAAAAATTTTAAGTCAAGAAGTTTTTTAATCGAAGGATATGTGTCATTGATTAAATTAAATTAACATTAAATTATCACACAAGTCTTTAAACCTCTAGACGATTTTATTAGCTCTACATTTAGCTATACTAACCTTGTTGTCATAGGAAAAATCGTACTGATTACTTAGCTTCTATATATTAATAGGCAAGCATGTTTCTTTTCCTCCTTTTTTCTCAGCTTGTGTGCATCGTAGGAGAAAACTGGGCATACCGTTAGAAAGGTAGTGTCCTGTTGATGAGCAGAATCCCATTCTAATTCTCATCGGACTCCAGGGCCCCGCCCTACAGGCTTTCAAAGTTCTAATGTTAATCTTATGGGAGAAGGATAATTGATGGATTTATTAGACAGCTGTTGTAATGTAATAACAAATGCTAGCAAATCATGAAGAACAGATGTTTTAGTTAGGAAGTATTTTAAAACTATTTGGCCTCAAGATCAACTAGATATTTGGTCGAATTTCGACCAGCAGGCGGCCCCTAGTATATGTTAATTGTCTACATTACATGTTTTAGTAGTTTTAAGTCTAGTGTAGAAAATAATTTTCAAGTGTAGCTGTTTAAAATGATTTAAGTTATTTATTATTAATTATTTAGTTGGATTGCTGGTTTAGTCGGCTTTTAACGTTTTGGATGTATCATAATTTAACGATTACACAAGCCTTACTCAATAAAATTAACTTCAATTGACCGCATGATTTTTACCTACAACCTACAAAACGCATGGCTTTAAAGTTATTAAGTTTTTTTTTATAAAAAATCTAAAACAAAATTTTACTATACAGTGGAATTCCCTTCGAGCTTTTTATTGTAACTCATACATTTTGAATAGTAAATTTAAATAACATTATACTGATATTCTGGCACAGTCTTCATGAGAGTTACCAAACAAAATTTTAAAATTGATCCTTGTCTTGTAAATAGAAACTTATATTATATAATTTAACACGAAACACTGAGGAAGTTTATTTTGTTCCCAAACAGTTCTGTAGATTAACAAAGTATACTTTAATTATTGTGTTGAATTATAAAGTGATTTAGCCCAGGATAATTGGCCGGGCTAATTAAGACTCGCGCCAGGTGGCGATGATCGCCCCTCGCCTGCAATTGGTTTCTTAATTTCCTCTTCTTAACAAACATTGGTTATTTCTGATGAAAATTCTTTTATTTTATCAGAAACAGTTGCCTTATTTCTCTTAATATCTATATATATAATACGTGATGCCCCTTTTTTGTTAACACTACTCCTCCCTTATTTCTGGACCAATTTTAAAGTTTGAGGTGTCAAAAGAATGGTCTCAGTTCGTAGTTTTGCAATAAGGTTTTAGATTTTTGATATTTTAATTCTGAAGCCCACGGGAAGCCCTTAAAGTTCGTTTTTTGTCCATAAGATTAACATGGGGAACAATTTGTATTGGATTGCAATATAAAACAGCTGTTGATTGTAAAACAGACAAACACATGTTAAAAGCTGAATACAAGCAATTGACCTACTGGTACTGAAACATCAACACAATTTCATCCAGTGGCACGGTCGTGTCACGTCGCCAAGTCCCACCCAACCAATCAGACGACGCGTGCCTATATAGACACGAAGCAGAATACGGGCAATTTTCACTTCTCAAAAGGGCACAAATAGGCCATAATTAATTCGGAAATCGTTTTCAATCCGTTTAACTGGGTCAATAAGCACTAAAAATCGCCAAACTTACTTTAAAAACCCTCTGTGAAATAAAATATAAGCGTTCAAAAGTAGCCTAAAAAAGTTAGAAATGTAGAAATTTAGTTTCCTACGCACAAAAAGCATTTTTAGACAAGGCTACAGCCTTTATCACTGATGGGAATCACTCGAAACTTTGCAGGAATCTTCGTATATGTACGTAGTGCAAACCTTTGTGTACAAAGATAAAGTTAATTCACTTTAAATATAACAAAATACATAAAATATAAGTTTTATAAAACAACATTGTTTACATTTCGTAATTTTAAAAGGTAAACAAAACAGAAGACGTTCAATATTAACATTTAGAAGAGCAAAAACATCTGTTACCGTATTCATTGATTTAATCAGGTGACATTCTTGGTAAAGTTCACTCTACTGGCTTTCAATAAGCCAGTTTATATAATAATCCTCTTATATATAATAATCCTCATGATTATTATATATAAGATAGTATGTCTCACCGCCAAGCCCCACCTAATGAAACAGACGGCGCGTGCCTAGACACGAAGTGAATACGGTAAATTTTCACTTACTAAATTATAAAAAAGGCTGTAACTAGTCCTTGTTTTCCATCAGTTGAACTCGTAAAAATCGCTGAGCTTACCTCGAAAACACTCAGTGAAATAAAATATATGCTTTCAAAAGTAGCCTAAAATTGTTAGAAAAATAGTTTCCTACGCACAACAAAAATTTGCTTAATTTTTAGACAGGGCTACCGCCTTTACTACTAATAGGAATTCCATGTAACTTTGCAAGGAGTTTCCTATCTTGACATAGGGCCTAGTGAATACCTTTGTGTACACAGATCAAGTTTATTATCACAAAATTAAACAAAATTGAGTTTTTCAAAAAGCACTTTGATTACACTTCGTAAATTTAAAAGGTAAACAAAGCAGGAGTTTGGCAATATTATTTAAATTTCTTTAAAAAAAAAATTTTATTTCATCAGCTCACATTTGTAAATTGTTTTACACAGAAAATTATTTTACTTAAAATTGTGCTGGCTTTCCTCCAATCCAATAAATTGTTTTACTGCCAATATTGATTTAAATTGTCTGCATAAGTACATTCGAAAATAAAATATTTTATCTTCAAAACTAGCGTTTTTTATAATTTAAACTGCTGTAGCTTTAGTAATATTTGGTAACAATCTGATGTTATATTTGCCAAATCTTCATCAAATTAAAAGGCGTAATTTTAGAGTTGCACCCTATTGCCCATGGAATGGTTGGACAACGCATTTCTTGGGTTGGAAACAATCCCGGTTGGCAGGTCCCCTAAGTGATAAAAACTGATAGTCCCATAAAAAATGCAATTTTTGAGCAGTGTGCAGTGTTGCAATTTTTGTGCAATTTTTGTAACAACTTTTACTGCTTAATCTGCCTAGTGTTCAAAACATGCGTGGTAGGCCTCCTTATTGTACTCCCTGAAAAACTGTAAGCTACTAGCGGAATTTGTGTAACTAGAAACTGTAGTAGTGATGATTGACTAATGTTCATATTAAATATAATATTTCATAATATTCAAAATAGAGTAATATAATTGAACTGTTACAATAAAAATCATATCCGTTTCATCATTGTTTCTACCCTTCTTTTAATCAGCTATGCAATAAATCAATATAGCTTGAATTTCGTCTTAAACCGCTTCGTATCCAGAACACAAAGAAGTTATACAGCATCCATGTAAAAGGCCTATACTAGGCAACACGAAATTACGAGCTCGGAAATTTAAACAGCTGGAAGCTGATTTACTTTAGTCTTACCTAGCGATGTTGTTGGTTGTGTTTTGTTTTCATGTTTTCCTATTATTGCAGTAATTAATAACAGCTTGATAGGTCGGCACAAATCGGCAACACTGTTTTAAATTCAGGCTCGCATTTTCGTGACGCCTACTTGCAGTTATTCTTAGGTTGTATTTACTCAAAGATAGTTCTATGTAGTTTGAAAATTTCACTTGCAGCGTTATTTAGGGACTACAAGTACCGTACATTTTTTAACACTTCAGATGAAGCAATAAAACTTGGTACATCAACACTGCACAAACGTATATGCCTTTTCAATATTTTGTTTTATTCCTATGTATCTTGATCTTAAAAAGTAATTCGGAGGCTGGTAACCAAAACTAAAGAGACCTTCAAATTAATTAATCCGGTCACTTCCCTTACGAATCACGGATATCAGCATGGGTTCATTAGATTAGTATTTCAATCTCTCAATGCAGTTAAATAGCTAAATTCGATCCTATGAACAACTGCAGTGTTCTTTACAAATTTTTACCTACTGTTTAAAAATCAGACAAACGAATACATAGTGTTCTGTTTAATTTTAAAACTTTTAATTAAAACTCTCTTCCTACTTAAAAATTGTATTGTTAAAACAAAATTTGATAAAAAATAATGATATCATACCCAAAAACACAAAGTGTTGAGGGGTTGCCAAGTCCTAAAAATGTATGATATCAAAATTTCTTCCAAGTCAATGCCATTGATTTTAGAATAGCTACTCCACAAATTGATTTTATCTTTTAATGCTTGGTGAACATTTTGTAAAACATTATTAATTTATTTCGAGACCGTACTTGGCCAGCAGATGTACGTTTTCATCATTGAACCAAATGTAAATTCAATATTTTGCCATTGATCGTAATATATCCCCATTCGTAAAAAGGTCTAACTTTGTTAATACATCTGCTGGCCAAGTACGGTCCCGAAATAAAATAATAATGTTTTACAAAATGTTCACCAAGCATTAAAAGATCAAATCAATTTGTGGAGTAGCTATTCTAAAACCAATGGCATTGACTTGGAAGAAATTTTGATATCATACATTTTTAGGACTTGGCAACCCCTCAACACTTTGTGTTTTTGGGTATACTTTAAACAAGACGTATCTACTGTCGTATTTTAACCTTTTCTCAAAATTTAGCGAGTAGATTTTTCTTGAACATTTTATTTACGTGTATTTGGGCACAAAATAAGTTTAGTAACGTAACTCTAGAAAAATTCATGCAGGACCTACAAAAACAAGTTTGGAAATTGAAATTTTTGACGTGGGTCTTGTGGGTTGTTTGATTGGTATTTAAACAATAACGAAAGTTGACAAATATTAAAATAGAACACTAAATTTGTGTGCATGTTTTTTCAAACTCTGTAAATTATAAGGAAAAGGGATAGTTGGTTGTTAGTGTTATAACCTATTTGTTTACTATTATACTATACAAAAATTTAATGCAGAATGCTACACATATTAAAACTCCTGTTTAAAAGAAACTACATTTAAATGTTTTTTTACCTCCAGTGTAGAAAACAAGCTTATTACAAATATAGTTTGTACAAAATGAAATTTCAATCAAAATATAAATACCACATCAAACCAAAATGCACCACACTAACAAAGATGTAGATTCTCCTTATTTTAGAGATTTCTTTATTTATATTTTGTAATGCCATGGAAAATTAAGTTATAGGGGATTTAGTTCTTTTTTAATAGTAATGTGGCTCATTCACTATGTCGACAACTACCTCATAACTACCTACACAGTGAGTGTTGCATTACTCATACAGGAATGGAGAGCTGTAAAAATGTTGATTTTTATTCTGTTGTCATTTAAGTTTTATGTTTGATGAGCTATGTAGATCCAACATTTGTGAATTTATTCTATATTGTATTGGAGTGTTTAGACAGAGGCCTTTAGACAAATCGGCAAAAGAACAACTACGTAATCTTAGCTAATTTGGAACAAAAATGACAACTACCAAATCTCAACAGTGTCACATTGGCAAGTTGCAGAATTAGTAATGAAGATCGATTTATGAAACTCCATTATATTTTATCTGATTTTCACTATAGTTTAATTTTTATTCAAAGTAACTCTGTCCATTACCATCGAGCAAGGTTTAACGCTCTATAATAAATGCAGCGCATTGCGCTGCACGGGCCCCCTAGTGTAAATGAATGTGTGTTTTTTATGAATTGCTACAGCATATTTTGATAAGTTAGGAAACACTGGGAAGAGATTCTCAGCACTGGCGTCTTATTATTTTGATGCTAAGGATAATTACTAGGTACTTTACTTCTTTTCCGTACACTGAGAATTACGAGTTTCGAAAGCGCCAACTCTTCCATGTGAGGAGTGTAAGCATATAGGTAGGTTTTAGATGTTGAATAGGTCAGGCTTTATATTTAAGAAGAAACTTATTTAAACTTTAAAGCGTTATGAGCCAGAAAAATTTTAAACTAACTCTTGAATTTGCCCCTTATTTATTATTTTTACTTTGATTAGAAATGTCTTTTAAAGATTGATACCTATACACTGTTATTTTTGATGCTGTAAAAGGTTCCACCGCTTTCATAAAATAATACTCTAACTGTTCTAAGGATAGTATTATACCGGGTGTCATGTAAGTCAAGGAGTAGGCAAATATTTTTTTTATTTTTTTCGAATTTATGCAAAAACATTTTGTAGGATAGTTCTAAAAAAATTTTTTTTTGGCATTTAACATTAGAAATTTCACTATGACAGTGCATTGTGGAAATCTTTAAAATCTTAAATGCAAGCATAGGTGTTTATGTGCACCAAATTTCTATAATCATAGAGAAAATTGCACGAAATCCGAGCTTGAAAGAATGACGTAATCTAAGTAGCAGTTGATAAAATTTTAAATTAAACTCAACAATGAGTTTAACTAAAAAACGAATTTTAAAAATGCAAAACTCTCGACACATTCGACCTCTTGAACTCCGAGTTTCGGGCACATTTCTCGGAATTCGAATCTTTTTAAAATAATGTATACTATGTCATAGGCCGTTTGTTTATTCCGTTACTTCCTAAAAGGGACGTTCCTTAAAGTAATTCTAGGAGAAAACTTTGTTGACCTTCTTGACATATTACACATAATTTTAAAGAGCTTTAAATTATTTAGGTTGATTAGTTTAAGAGTTGTAATTTTTAATATTGACAAAATGATGAAATACAACGTTTTATCGAATGCTATTCTTTCAAGGTTGGGGTCGTAGTTGGGGCACTGGGGTCTAATATGGATACCTGTAATTTGATGTACATACGCTCATATTAAAGGTTTCAAGTGTTCTCCCTTAGTGGGTCGCATCCTCGAATTGTGAAATTACCTATGGCTAAGCTAAAGAATTAGCTTTTAAAAGCTTAAAATGAACTCGCGACATTTCCCGGTTGTAAGCTGAGAGCTAGAAATATATTTCACTACTCCTGGAAAAAGGTATTTGATGCTGTTATATTTTTTAGTTTACAAATTAAGGAATATATAATATTGATTAATATTATTAAGGATTTGTGGACTTATTATTAAGGAATATATTTATTGATGAAATGTGAGTTTGAGAAGAATTTAACTTTATCTAAATAATATTTGTAAAAGTTGACTTATTTATAATTGACATTTAAAGAAGATAAATTAATAATCAAAATTCATTGTTTAGTCTCTGAACTGTGAATTTAAGACTGATTATAGGTTACGTACCTCGTCTTACAGTTCAATGTTATCGTCAACACGACATTTCAACTATGAGTCTGCTCTCTATCCCGGCCCTGGTGCGATGTGCGTGTGTGGTAGGCCTACTCGTAGCCGTAATGTTAACTGTTTCTTTTATGTGTTAATTATTCGTTGTGTATGTGCTATGTTCGTCAATTTTAATGATTTAACGACTCCTTATGGATGAAACATTTTTTTATTTTAAACACCTAAAGATGCCGTTTTATCGGCGAAACATGTCATGTTGACGAAAACATTGAACTGTAAGATGAGGTACGTAACCTATAATTAGTCGAATAAAATAAATTTTCATCAATGTTTACTGTTACGTAATATTTTACATATATTACGTATTTTACCAGCTTATTTACAAATAGTTACAAATATTTACTTATAAAACGGTATACAACCAGTAACACATTAGAAAAGTGTGTATTATATATTTTTTAATCCATCATCGAACAATCCTTGAATTAAAATTTAAACAATTTTTAGCTAGAAGAGAGAAGAGCACGCGAGGAACGTGGTGACGGTGCAGACTCTCGCCAACCTCCGCACGTCTGACTGATTGGCGTTCTTTCCCTTGAAATGTTTACCTCTTACCCACATTTCCATCGTGGAATATTGATGTTTTATTGGAAGTCTCCCGTTCTATTTAGAATTATTGACTTTATCCAGATCGAATAGACTTTATTAATACAGTAAAATTTTGTAACCCATTACAGCTTGTAGGCACAAAATAATGGATGGCTTGATGGTATCCTGTGTTTGGGTGGCTGACAAACTTACCATGGTTACATTTTTATACTCGTATTTATTTTTATAAGCCATTGTATTTTCAAAATAGCGTTAAAAAGCAAAGCTAAGTTAATGGTCTATTTCTTTCGTGATTAAATGAAAATTATAAATTTTTATTTATGATATATGATAATAAACGTGAAATAATACAACGCTGGCTGTTGGTTTGGATTATAACGAGTCTGAAGGTTAAATAAATTTCACTAAGTTTATTTTAAAATATAAGTTACGTAATTTAATCTGAATATATTAGGCTGAAATTTTATATGAACTACATGATTTAAAACATGGAATTTAAAGTTGATTTGAACACATTTACTGTATTATTTATCATAACATTTCCGGTTACCGGCTATGACGAAATGCAGATGCTGAGGGATGGGTGGGTGAGGCGTTGGGGGGGGGGGGGGGGGCTTGTCACCTCAGTCGTTTATTGGTTTTGTTACCCGAATATCCGATAACAATGCTCCTCAGGGACTCTCTTGTCAACATTCCCGTGCAGAGCCGTGGTTCACTCTTACATCATTGTTATTCCATTGTTCCGTTCCTCAATCAAAGATCGTGTAATTAAATTGTTTTAATCGCTTTAACTCTTTAAGGAATATTAAAACTCTATAATAAATTATTATATCTAAATGGTAAAAATTAAAGACTTATTTTATAAGATGTTTTGCGTCTAAAGTACATGGCTAATGTTGCTGATCCATTAGCACTGATGACCTCTGAGTTGCTTCTGTGGAGGAATTAAGGAACGAATTTTAATCGCCGTGATAATTCACAACTCCAAATTAACGAAGCAGCTCTATCTCGTTGATGTTAGGCTAACCCAATGCCTTTTGTTCTTATAAAGCTAAAAATAAAATCATTTATTTAAACATCTAATTTATAATTAAAGCTGACTGTTTACAAAATAATCATCGCCGATACTATATTAAGCTACTGCTATTACTATATTATACTGGTTTTTAAGTAAACGAATTCCATTGAAGTGTTGTTCGATCAATTAACTAAACACTCGTAATCCAGCACTGCTATATATTAGTCTTTTTTTAAGTATTTGTATATGTCCATCTTTTTTGTATGTCTAACTACATCAATTTCATTATGAAGGCAGTTAAGCCATGAGAGATGTGTAAATTATAAAACGAAAAAGCGAGTGTTCTTAATATTTCATTAAGAGCGGATTAAAGCTAGTGGCTTAAAGACTAAATTCAATCGTTGCTTACACTACTTTGCCTAGGACAAACTTTGTAATCAAATTAAGTTAAATTAAGTAAATCAAATTAAGTTGTAAACATGTCGAAAATTTACAGGTTATAGGCGGTTGCTCATCAAAAACACACAGGTCCACGCAGATGTCGCTTGACGTAATAAACATTCTCACTCCAAATGACAACATTCTTTTGAGGTTAGGTACGAAAAAAGGTTCAATATGAACCGAATTGGAACAATCAGCTGGATGTTGTGTAATTTCTATTATATTAATAAGCAAGCATGTTTCATTTCCTAGTTTTTTCTCAGCTTGTGTGCATCGTAGGAGGAATCCGTGCATACCGTTAGAAAGGTATTGTGCTGTAGATGAGCAGAATCACGTTTTAATTCACATCGGCCCACGGGGCTACGCCCTACAGGCTTTCAAAGTTTCAATGTTAATCTTATGGGGGAAGGATAATTGATTGAATCATAAGACAGCTGTTGTAATAACAAATGCTAGCAAATAAGGAAGAACAGATGTTTCATCTATAAAACATTTTAAAATGAATTGACTCAAGATCAACTGAATTTTTGGTTGAATTTCGACCAGTGGGTGATCTCTAGTTTCTATTATAACACTACTTTAGTCAAATGACAATTTCTAATTAGTCTAGACTAAGTATTTTAATGTGAATCCTGTACGTCTAAGACATCACTAAGCAATGGGTTTGGTTTTGGTTTAATAATGTGTAGGTATCCTTAACGATGTTACTCGGAATATAATATAGCCGTTGTGCTTATTTCAACGGCCGTAGATATAAAACAACAATATGTCATTAAATTTATGAAAGCTTATAAACCCGGAAAAACTAGGTTTATTTTATTAGGTGTTAAATACCTACAAAATAAAACTAATCAATCAAATTTGGGAACACTGTTAATTTATTTTTAATGATATATACTTCTAACTTCAGCAATGTAAAAGCATCATTAAAATAGTTACGTCTTTCATGTCAGTTTCAGTCCGTCAATGATCAAGAGGATGTTTCAGTGCGTTGTGTGGAAAATGGAGCATCATTCGGGTACCGCAGGCATAGTCGATGGGCCTTCAACAGAAATAGTGATGTGGATCTTTATTAGTTAAAACGATGTAATCTGAATGATCTCAATTATAGTCAATTTTCAATCAAATACAAACCCGACTCTTAAAAAGAATCTGTTCAAACTCCTTCACAAGGGCATTGAATAAAATATGTCCCAAAAAAAGTTTTTCGTATAAAAACAATGTCAGTATACAAAGTACAGTATACAACTAAAAGCACACAAAAGGTCAATATGTAAAAGTCTTATATATACTAAGATCTAATTAATGAGCAGCTGAAAAAACGGTTAGATAGAAAAAATTAGACGGTCACTTTTGTGAAATTGTGTAGGCCTATCTTATACAGGGTTTTCATAAATTAACTGTGCAGCTTTGAAACTATTACCTCTGAATTCCTCAGCTCAATTAGTTTTTTTCCTATGTCTTAGATAACTGATTTAATTGTTCATAAATAGTGATATAACTTAAATTATTCAATTCTGATCTTTAATTTGGTTCTAGTTTTGGATAGGTCGATTTAGCCCAATAGCATGGCCTCTTACACAAACGAATTGGACTCCATCCTATTTTTGCCGGTGGCTATATGTAAAAAACATCGTTAACTCTTATACGATCCATTATGTTGCTAATTTAATGGAAATAATTTTAGAAGCAGCATCATTGGGTACAAGGGACGTGCTGCACAGCGTATATGGACCAAGATTGACCATATATTAAATGTCTGCAGAACTATTGGTAATAGACACAATGAAATGTACAAAATCTATTAGTATAAATCTGTTTTACGAGGATTATACACTAATGAAATACTGTAAATATTCTTAATATACTTTTAATGGTTTTCTTTTTTATTTAAGGTTAAAATTGCACCATTCAGGCATTCAAACCCTGTATTTCCTAATTTTTTAGATTAAAAGTTTAACCAATTTAGTTTGAGTTAATTTGCAGTCTTGGGCTTTTCTATTTTGTTATTATTATTTGTTTTGTTTTACCATCCTAAAAGCAAGTATGGCACGCAGTATGTAAATCTCGTTCTATGTCGTTACATATGTTAAAGACATGAGATACAGTCACGTCCAATAGTCACAAGGTCTATTTTCGCGGCCTGTTCTAGGTACTCGCCTGGTCGCTGAGTACACCTGGTCAAAATTACATCGTCATGTGTTTCATGACCCTGCACATAACATAAACGTCTGCACGTCTGCGTGATAACATAAAAAAAACGTGAACGACGTTTCTCACCTCTAGATTTATAGTGTCCCTTTATTATTAATATCCCAGAAAAACTCACATGATAATCTATTGTTTCGCATCACTCTAACATTATCCTAAGATAGTCATGAAGTAATGTTGGATGAGTGATTTTAAACGAGCATCTGTGATGTTATTTGAAATATATACTGTATTTAAGATCATCATACTCGTAATTAGCCATACCTATTAAACGACTTTGGCTCTGACTTGAAATACCGTTTGTGCTATGGGATTTATTTTTAAGATTATTAAACATTCAATAAATTTATATGAAAACAACAATTGAATCAGAATTTCCTATCGCATCCATCATTTTACAAATGATAACAATTAACAATAATCATATTCATATTCAGGAATGTTAAAGTTTTGTCTCCTATGTCACCGGGCCTCTCGTCCAGGTTGGCGCACATGCTGGGACAAAGTTTATACATAAAACATGAGGCTCTCGGAGACTCTGACTAACGCACGAGATTTTCAATTCTGTCTACTTCAGCTTCATGAGTACTAAAATATTGAGACAACACATTAAAGGTCGTAGATAAATTGTTTAATCTTAATTTGTTGCTGTCATGGTAGTTTTCAACTGGAAAGGTTAAATGTGTAATTCTCTACAGACATCGTGTTACACTCATTATTGACTTGTTATTTTAATCGTATTAATGACATGCAAGGGTAAAAATGGGCTCAATGGAGGCCTAAATGGTCATTTGTAAATTTGACTTACATATGAATCAGGATTTCTGAATTCAGGCAATGATTATATATATTACATAACTATAACACTTAAATATTATTTTACTACATGACGTGCTGGTGTAAAATGGGGACTTGACTGTATTGATGAATTTGCATTCATACTGGACTTATTGTGTAAAATAAATGCATTGTAATAATTGCAAGCCAAGTATAGTAATATATCACCACGTATAAACAAAACTAAAACTGGCTGAATAAATGCCACCTAAATGCGCGAAGTCCATTTGTTGAAATTAAAAAAAAACACCTTAAGAAAGAAAAATTACGAATGGTAAGTTCTATGCATAACTAACATGGGTTGAACTATGGTAAACTATATTTTTCACACTTTTGTTTTGTTTTTATAGTTCAGAGGTTTTTTTTTTTTTTTTTTTTTTTATAGCGAACAATCCAAATATTCTAGATGTTAAAATAATGTTTACTTGTGAATCGACAGGATCGGTAACTGCTAGAATAGTGACGAATACCAAATTAATTGAATTGTAGTTGAAATATAATACATAAAAATTAAATAATTAATTCATAATTGGTGATTTAATTATTAAGTGTAAGCGTGGTGAAATACGAATTCCTAAGACACATCCTTAACAAATAACCTGTTTGTGGCCTCTCAACTTTCTTTAAACACAAAGTTACGGAACCGAAATTGCAGAAGTTCTCAACCGTAGCGTAAAATTACATTTCACTTAGACCTACTATGATAATCAGTTATTGTGACAGTTACTCCCTTCCACAAGTAATTTTATTCATGAATATTGGTTCATAAGAATCCATATGATAATTTCGGATAATTTCCTGTATTATTACGAAGGAAATTATGTATGTTTGTACGCCCATTTCGTGACTTTGAGTGTATCTTTGTATGTCTTTTATGAAAGCGAAAACTACTAGACCAATTCTTATGTGAAGTCCAAGTACCTTTGCTGTATTCGACGGTTACAGGCATCACATGTTTTAATCGAGCTTAGTAGGGTTAGGTTGGGCCAGGTTAGCATGATGTAACAATGTAGGATCTGATATCGCTTGTTTTACAACAATGCGTCTGATATACGAGTAAAAAGGTCGGTCAAGGTCAAGCTCTCTGTCAGTCTTACTCTGTCGCTACTAGACGTATGGTGTGCATCATTAACCCGTTTACACTATGTAATACATTTTGATGTATCAATCTACTTAAAAATTATTAATAGTTAAAATTGTACTACGTTTATACTTTACAAATACTTATGCACACTCTTTACTTTGTGATAAAATAATTCAGTGTATTTTAATAATAAAATTAAAACAGTTATACAAGTAAATCATTTTGTTCCTTGCATGTTAGGTGATCTTAAAAGTTCCAAGTAGATCAAAAGTTTATTTTTTATTTTTTTATTTTGGGATTCACGGAATAATAAATACTTAATCATAAAATAAATAAATTGAAAAATCCCTGTTAAAAATGAAGTTTACCTATCTATAAGCGAAGATCATTCTTGTTGAGTTTGATTCAACTTTAGTAAAAATTGCTATTGACTTATTTAAGTGTTTTAACAAAAGCTGTATGAATATAAAATATAACTTTTTCTTCTGTTCAGACTGCCAAGGAAAAAGTGCATAGAATTGCAAATTGCAAAAGTGACAAACAAACATCAGACTTGCAAATGCAATTTGGCACAACCAGTTACCGTTACTTTCGTTATTTAATTTACCGCTGCAAACTTTTCTATAGCCTCGGCAATTTGACATCACCTTAATTTCACAATTTCATTATGTCTAACAAGGGATTTTAAAGTTACTTGATTATCTTTATCTTCGTTTATGCTTCTTTAATCCGAACGGTGCAGTGAGAATTATGTTCATCCTTGCAAATATACGTCCGTAGTAGAAAAAGGTGGATTAAAAATGTATTTATATTTTTATTATTTAAAAATAAATAAAATTAAAGTTTAATCTCTACAGTGCATAGTATATTGACATTTTTTTTAGTTATTTTTGGGTTTCATGCATTAAAGCATCGACAATGTTTGTTCTCTAAACTTTTGTTTGTTTGTCTATCTGTCTTTGACGCTCATGAACCCTGTTTTCCGCTTTTCACGGGATAACCTGTGCACTGATATTTGTAAAATTGTGTGTTTTTCGCTAACTGTTGAATGAGGCGGTGAGAAGATGATCATTGTAACTTAAAACACTTGTTCACCAGATCTTTCAAACAGTGTTCCCATCTTACTCTTTTAGAAATATTTTATTTTATCGTTTAACACGTGCTTTTGATCAGCTGGATCTGTTTTACCGACACGTTGTGATAAATACAGGTGCTGTTGTACCGTGATGAGTAGATGTTTTATAAGAAATTATCATACCACAACTACAAGTTGTGACCAACACCGTTGTTGTGCCGTGATGAGTAGAGGTTACATAAGTGATTACCATACCACAACTCCATTAGTGATATTTTTTGCATAAGATGATTATTTGAATGAATGTACAGTGACGTGAATTGTAGCTCCTGTGAAGGTTTAAAGAGGCATAATGTTTCCATCATTTTCATTAGAAAATTGTTTTTTCCACACAATATAAAGTTGTATTTCAAAAAATTTGGTTATTTTATACGGTAAAATTGTATGTTTAGCTTTAGTTTTAGATATTTGTCTTACTTTTTTTCTAAGGAGGCGGTGGGCATCCTTTTTACGGACATTGTGGAGACTCGCCTAACCCATACTCACTAAAACCACACCTTTTCCAGGGTATATCTCCCGGAATCGTTTATTGCAGTACTTCGGGGGGAGACCCTTGTTAGGGTCATCTTATTTTTAATCTTCGTTTTTTTCGGTAATTGCCGCTCGGCTGTCTGTCTAAGCCAAGCCTAAAAAACAGGATGGCCCGGAACTGGCGAAATGGTCGATCATGGTCTACTGCTGCGGCTACACCCTCTGACTTCAGTTCTCTACAGATATGGAACAGTGACCCGGTTTTGCACAAATTTTATGGTCGTGTCCTGCCTCCCCACAATTGTTTCAAATAGCCGAACTATCCTTGCCCGTACACTAGATGCGACGGTTGTCCATAGTCCATGCACTGAGGACCATAGTCCTCAACCGCACAGCGCAGCTGAGGAATTCCACGTGGAGATGGCCTACTTAAAGAAGCTTGGTGGCCTCTTCCTCAGAAAGGTCGAGGACCACCATCTTCAATTTCCAATTGTTTGGTCAGCTAACGGAGACTTAGCGTCTCTCACTAGAACTACGATAACTTGGTCTAAAGCATCGATGACCTCAGGTATCTCAGTGAGAATCGAGATACCTCGCCTCAACAGAGACCTGCTTGTCTGGGGCGACAACATTTCCCGCCTCCCCGATAGCCGGGCGCCACCTCGAGAACCATAGTCAAATCACGCATGTCGCAGCCTTTCCCCAGCGGGAGGAGATCATTCCTCTCCGGGATCGGTCACGAGCAGACTACCTTAGCAGCACAGGCGTCCAATTTGATATTCTTGCGGAGCTTTCCTAGGACGCCATCGTAGGTTTGGGCGCCCGCTACTCGCACGAGAACGGAGTACTGACCAGATCTTAGTTTCGTCTTAACCTCCGTGCAAGCTCAGGGTTAGAATAGGTAGTGCAGTATCCCCTAACTGTCGTAAGAGCGAATTAAAGGGGACGACTTGAGCATGCTGGAGGGTTTTAGGAGTGGTCCTGTTGTGTTTCAGGGGCTCATGTGTCCCTAACCCCTATGGTATCCGCCGGTATGTCGCCAGAAGCCAGCTATTTTGATCCTTGTACATCAAGAGCCCCATGGATGCAGAGGTCGGACTCTGCATTGCCACGGGCGACCCTCAGCACGTGCAGCACCTTGTGTGTATTGGTGCTGGTCAAACGGAGGATCGGACCCTGGGGGTACTGGCATAGGGGCGTAATTTTTCCTACGGAAGGAGGACCTCCGGGAATACACCCGTTCTCGGTCAATGAAAGGTCACCCGTTGTCGCACGATGCGACAAAAAAGCATGGCAACAAACAACATAAAAATTCTAACAATAAATAAAAAGACACACTATATCACTATCACTATCTTGAGACAAGGACCTCACATAGTGGGTATTTTAACCTGAATATGAATGAGAGATGAGTGTAGGATGATTGTGGAGCGATCTTGTAGTCAGTTACTGACTAAGGCCGACGTTCTCCTTAGACAGGAGTGTTAATTTATAGTCCAACAGCCAATGGTATATAGGGACCTACACTTTAACGTGGGATCCGAACCACAATTTGACCTTACATATACGAATTGGTCTAATTATGAGGATGATCTTTATGGATGAACTAGTATTCACTAGTGCGGTCGTTAATCCTCACCAGAGAATATCGCACCCACAAGTCATCGCTTAGAACTATCCACAATTCGTGACCTCCAAGTAGCTGGATTGCAGGACGTCGCCACCGTCCCAGTCTATCCCGTTCCTAAAAGTCTTCTCCGGGACACCGTCCTTGTGGCCGGCACATCAGACAAGCGGGAAAGGAGCGCGGGCGAGAGTTCTGGCCAACGACCAGCCCAAGCCTGGTAAAAAATTCACGAAAAAGAAAACGCGTTAAGCTGTGGTGGAAGGTGTTTAAGGTCATGCCTCAAAACCAGAGGGTCGTGCCTGGAAAGCAAAACAAAGAACTACTTTCATATTTCAAAGATTCAAGATTTAAGCAGCAATAAGCTGAATTTTTTAAGAACTGATAAAATATCTACTCGTGCCAAAGGTAAAGTGCATATGTTGACACAAATTTAAAGGACAACTTTTTAATTTTTTTATGGTTAATTTTTACGATTCTCGTGGTTTATCTCACTACAGAATATAAACCAAAAACCATTCGAAAATTAAACACGTCTAAGCTTAACTACTGTCAGACCAGTGAGTTCATCTTAAAAAGTCAATGTCGATATAATTATACATTATAATTATACGGGGAGCGCAAAAAGCCCTTGCGGCTGACGCGCTTTGGGATTAGGTCCGCCCCTTCGAATGAATGAATGAATAATTATACACAGTAGAATAAAACCATAATTTTTTAATAAAAATGAGTGTCCAAAAACCACACCTAATGAAAGTAACTATAATTTCCTTTGTGGGGAAATGGTTCATGATCGTCTACAAATGTTGATGAACTGTTTTATTTATTCAGCGGAAAAGTTGTAATGACTTTGTTATCTCTGAATCACAATTTGCCTCTTGAGAACAAAACTTTCTCAGACAATCTGACGCGAAGATCGCAGTTAGTTTAATTATCAAGGGTTGGATTGGTTAATCGTCATAACCATGAAGATTTTAATATAAATTAAACAAACAAGTTAGGATATTAAAAAGAGTAAATAAACATCTGCAAATATATTTACGTGTTCTGCATTATATAGGTAGAGCATAGTTTCAATAAATTAGGTGTATTTAATGGTCAATTTCTAAAGAAAACTGTAGGAGCAAACAAAGATACAAGGGTCTTCATAGTTCGTATCGATGGACATCTCCCCAGAAGTCCATAAACATTCTGAATCCCCATCAAAGTCCAAAAATGAAAGGTTTTTTCAAATGCCTATATAACGGACACTTTAATATAATTTTACAAACTATATATTCGTTTATTCCTTGTAACATATTCTTAAAGAATGATTCCGTACATATTTACTGAATTCGTTCTTATATAGCAATTTTGTTCAACTTAGACCCTAACAAAGAGATTTCACGAATTCTCAAATAAATTGTTTATAAATCATCATTTATTTTAAGCTTTTTGTGCAAAAAAAAAAAAAAAAACAAAAAAAAACAACAATAAAACGTTGTATTTTCTTGAAGCTGAAGAACATCTACCAGTATATTATTGGTAGTGAAATGCGTCCGGGAAACATAATGTAATGCGTTTGGCACCGGCACCCTAAACGCTTGGAGTGCCCCCGCCGTCCACCCCGCGTTACCGCAAATTAAACACATTTCAAAGTGCCATTTTTAAACGGGGGTCTTTGGTTCTCCATCACGCTATTACCTCAATTTACCCATTCCATCAGTGATAATTTTCCCTTCACACAGCCGACCAGTTTCTGGGTGTTACTCATAGCCAATAAGGATCCTCAATAAGGTGTTATTTACCCATCATCAGAGGCTCTTAAAAAGCGTCGACCCCTCGGAGAGGTCATCCACGGAGTATGGGTTTAGGCCCTTAGTTGCCGGGGTGAATCAGCAAATAGAGGACAATGAACTCACAGATCACCCCGCAAACTTCTAAAATTATTGAATGGCTATCTGTAAATTGGTGCCAGTGATGATGTTTACATATCATAAACAACAGTTAACCTGAAGTTACAAAAGATACCTTCTGCAGTAATACAATTGTAAAGGTGCATAAATCATACACAGAAAATTACGAATGTCCTACCACGTATCTCGCACTGTTATAATTATTCTGTGCTTAAACCCATTTGGAAGCTAAAATATCATATTAAATATAAAAAACTTGTATTATTTTTACAGTGTGTTGTTGCATTTTAGAGCTATCAGTAACAAAGGGGCTTTAGAATAATTTAATCTCTACAGAGCAGCCGTCTGTTGCTATTTACAAAGCATTCCACGATGCAAATAATTGCCTTAAATGTAAATTCATACGAGTGGTGATTGAGCGGAAATGCATTCAATCGCAACACAAACAGCGGAGACGGGCCATCGGTTACATTTACACTGCGAATAACAGACAAACAGTGATTCAATCACGAGCATTACCATGGCGGCCCATCAACTGCGCCATCTGATATTGTCTGCTGCTTTAGCGGAAGCACACTTTCTCTACAGACTTTATTTTTGTCATTTTAGTAACTGCAGCATATAGTTTGGTCGTCCATTATTGGAACGTTAAGTCGAGAGATAAAGAACCACATCTTTATAAAGAAATATTCCTGTGGGAAGAAACGTGCATTGACCTCTGTCATGTTGTACACAATTTTAAAGATCTTAATACTCTAAACAACACGCCACAAATTCTCAAAGATCAAAACGTCGGAGGGTACTAAATTTTTAAGTTTTATGATTATATTTTTTTAACCTCCACTCCCCGTCACCATGGGCCTATAGGCCTGTGCAGTGATTTAAAGACAGCAAGGTACGGTCACGGTAATCACATAGGCTAGCTAAGGGTGACCGCTCATGTTTGAGGTTGTAATGTCGTCGCCCGGGATCGTACCAGGGACCGCTGGCTTGTGAGGCCACAGCTTTACCACTGAGCTGCCACTCCCGTAAATTTCAAGTGTCGAGTACAGTATGCTACTTTAATGCGAAATTTGGTTGCCTAACATTTCAGACTCAATCATTAATTTAAGGTCAATTTTGGCATTGTTTATTTAAGAGAGGCCTTTGTTATGAATATCAAATTTAGCGAACTTTTATGATGTTTTACTGCCTATAATTAAGTTTGTAAAAATATTTTTACCATTTAAAAAAATCTTAAAACATTACTAGTGTACTTGTTGCTCGAAATTGAACAATTTATTTTGATACAATACAAAAGTAACGTTTAGTTCTAAATCAATGGCATTCGACCAATCAAATACCCCTTACCTACCTTGATTAAGAATATATCAGTAGTCACCAAATACGAGTACCACATATGTTGACAGCTGTACATTAACGGCTGTTTAAAATGCTCAACCCAATCCCAATGTTATTCTAATGGGAAGTTTTCGAATTTAATTTGTGGAGAGGGCCCTTATGTTAAGTCCGATTCGCATCAATTTTTGCAAGAACAACTACAGACCAAGCCCTATCCAACGACACCAAAAACTTTAAAATCTGCTGAGAATTGTAGGAAGAGTTCTCTTAAAAAACCCTTAGCGTATTAAATAAGTATAGATTTTTACAAGTGAATATTTTTTTACTTTACTAAATGGTTTAGGATATATAGACAGTTTAAGTTTGATCTTATTATTCTTAAAGCACAAAAAATGAACTTCAATTGCTACTAGCTCCCTAACAGTTTGTTTTAGAGAAAGACGCTGAAGAATAAAAATGTATTTAAACTATCTATACTATCCACATATGACATAACAACGAAGAGGTCGTATTTAAAATATTTAAGTTGACCGCCATATAAAAAAATGGAGGACTTTATAAAAAAATTAAAATTACCATGAAATACAGAACCACACGTCCACTGGAGTTACTATTTAACTCTTTTCGATATCATTTACAGTTTTAAGTAAAACAGCTGGCATACTTGTATCAATCAAGTATTTGTGTTTTTTACAAAACTAGTCTGATTGTTGCTAGAAATCGAGCAATTTGTTTTGATACAATACAAAAGTAACACTTAGTTCTAAAGCAACGACATCCGACCAATCCAATATTGTGAATATCAGTATTCACAAAAAACTACACTTATTAACATATGTACATTAAGAGATATTTAAAATGACCAAACCCAATCCCAATGTTATTCTAATGGGAAAATTTCAAATTTCATTTGTGTATAGTGTCCTTATTTTATGTCCTATTTTCATCAATTTTTGGCTGATACAACTACAGACCAAGCCCTATCCAGCGACATAAAAAACTTGAATATCGGTTGAAAATTGTAGGAGGAGTTCTCAACTAAAAAAAACCCTTAATGTATTAAATAAGTGTATATAACAAAATAATCTATAACTCCTAAACGGTCTGAGGTACATCGTTGATATTTTTCACAAATGATTGATTATTAAGATCTGTATTGTGCAAAATTATATCTAAATATCATTAAACGCTTCAAAATGTCGGTTGTTAAAAATATTTTATGCAAAAAGATATTAAGTGAATATACACTGGCAGGCTTAAAACTGATGGCCATTTTCCGTCTTTTCGCATATTTACAGTCTGAAATCACTTAGTCACTTTATAAGCCGCTGACGCCACCAGGGTTTATTTTACGGCTAATATAAATGAAGGATAAGTGTAGAATCGGAGTGATTTCTTGTGTAGCTTTGTTACTCTCAAAGTTCAGACGGTTATTTAAACAGGGTTATTCATTGTTAGAAAAACAACCAATGGCAGCTGGGTCCAGTTCAGCATTTTTAAAAAGCTCCTGGCTTTCCTCGAAATCGACCCGATGCGACCTTATAATTTAAAGGCGAGTAGTGTAACCACTCAGCTACCCAGCCAAAATATAGAATATTCAGTGTAAGTTTAAATATATATGTGAGTGTTGCAGACATTCATGTTTAATACATAACTTAACAGTTATATGTTAACTTAACTTAACACATAAGTTTCCCCTTATTCAATACTACCTAAAAACGGCTACGACGATTTTAGTGAGAATGAATTTCTTTGCATTTTAAGATAAAGAACATTATAGCACCACTCGCAAGTATAAAAAATGTGACAATAGTTGTAAGGGACCAAATATTTCAACCATTATATATGACCGTGTATGTAATAGTGAAAGAAATCGTTTCTCTCTGTATAATATTTTCCTTGTAAATAAAAATTATTCAATGTAAGAATTGGATAACAGTAAAGAAAAATTTCCTATCAGAGAGATAAATACTTGCTAGCTTGCTAAAGCAATATTTTTATCATAACTTTTTTTCGCTATGTCTTATGAACGTGTGCCTGTACGAGATTAACAAACACACATCAGACTTGCAAATGCAATTTGTCGCCAGAAACTTCAAAGTTATGTAATTTAATCTGCTTCTGCAAAACTTTCTGTTGACAAACGGTGAAGCGGGGGACCACATATTGGCCTACAATTTTGTATACATAGTTAGTCTTTGAATATCGAAGAAAACAAACGTATTATAAATAGTCTAACAAGTGTATTTTACAAAAACAGTGCATGAAATCGCACAACATCATACAAAACTAACGCAACATTTTGAGAAACTAAAGACATTTTTGAAAAGAGTATTTTAAGAGGGCTGAAAATTAAAAAAGAGTCATTGCTTTTAAATATGATTGAAAAGTAAGAATAAATAGGAAAGAAGGGTTCGGTATGATGTCAGAATATTACAATTCTGCTCGGTTTACAAGTCAAAATCCAAGGAGGGCCCAGTTGTCAGGCAGCAGGCTTATGAATATGCAATTATCAATATTCCATTCACATCTCGCCCTGGTTTTCATTTTCACTTTGTTTAGGAATTCTCTTTGAAAACCTTTCTTGCTATAAAGTTATTTCTTTTTAGTATACATAAAATATAATAAACGTTTAAACTTTTTTATTATTTTTTACGTTTTGCATAAAGAGGCACGACAGAATTATATTGATCATAGATTATACCTTCATAAATTGAAAATTTAAATTGTAGGTACGCGTTTATATTGCCAAACACATATTGATTCATGTAAATATGAGGATACAGTAGCCACTTTTATTCTAGTATTTCAAAATTCTATTTTTCTTTAATACATATACTGAATATTGTAAATTAAACTCTTTCCTTATCCCTTTAATTATTATAAAATACGATGTATAATTCCTCTCAGTAGTCGTTTATTAATTAGCTTTTAGATTCTTTGCGGGAATAGGCAGCCTTGAGTGCCGTTATGATTAACATGAGGAACAAAGTAAATAGATTGTAAACTAAGATATCTTTTATAGTAAAACCTTCTTAAACATAGTACAACAGAGTGACACATTCTAAAAGCATAATTTAAGCAAGAAAATTACTGATATGGAACAAACTGATTCATGAGGTGCATTTCACTGCTCAAGCAAACGTAAAATAAATAGATTTGCAAATTCAACAAATAATTGTTCATTAAATGATCAAAACGTCAGTCTGAAGTAATTAACTGTAAACAGCGAGGAGGATGCTGCAATATAGTTACCGATGTCGCTTAGACTACACTTAAGATTGTGCTCAGATTGTGACGGAGAGCGAGGTAACAAAGCCACATCAACTAAGTAAACACTTAGGCACAGAGTCGTTTACAAAACTGTCACTGTTGAATTGCAGTGAAGGCACTGGTGTGTAGACTAATTCAATGGAGTGACATCAACAGTTAACCGCTTTGCCACATATAAATCTGCTTATGCTGATGTTGCAGGGAAGTCACTAGTGGGTACACTAAATCTATGGATCACATCACCTTAATAACCGCTTATACAAGGAGACGTTTACTAAACTGTCACTGCTGTTAATACAGTGAATACACTGGTGGATAGTCTAAATCAATGGAGTCACATCACCTGGGTAATCGCTTAGCCAAGGAGACGTTTAATAAACTGTCACTGCTGTTGTTGCAGCGAAGACACTAGTTTAAAAATTAGTTACACACCTTATTAGAAGTGATATTAGTGTATTCTACTATTCAAACATAAACAATAACAACTCTTAATAATTATATTAATCAGCTGGTATCTATTATATAATTACATCTCCCTTCTTCCGAGTGATCATCATTTTACTTTTAATCATTCCTTACTTTTTTTTTCTTATATGAATTTCATTTCTTCTCCTTATGCTCCCATTTTTCAATTTGATTAAATATGATCTGGGCGCATGCAGTTTTTCTATCACTTCACCTTCTTCCCAACTTCCATGAAGACTATAATGCACCCAAACCGGTTCACCTTTGGAGAAAGATTCTACACATTTTCTTGATGTTTTTTCGTATTGAACTTTTTGTTGATTTTGATTCTCAATCATCTTCTGGTGCACATCCGCAGGTACAATCTTAGGTTTGAGTAAGTCTTCTCTCAATGGTAATCGGCTTCTCATTAGTCGACTGTTCAATAATTCTGAAGGCGAAACGTCCAAATTTGCAACAGGAGAGTTTCGGTAATTTAGTAGATAAAGTTGCAAGTCACCTTTTGTTTCATGGCACTTTTTCAACATATTTTTAACTATACCCACTCCCTTTTCGGCTAATCCATTGGACTTGATATTTTAACAAGCTTTTATACATCTAGCCGTATGGGCTAGATGTCACTATTTCAAATCCCCATTCACAAGAAAAATGCTTGAACTCCTGACTATTCAGAGGTACATTGTCGCTAATAACCGTTTTTGGAATTCCAAATCGACTAAAAACTTCCTTTAGTTTATGGATGATGGTGGCACTATTTTTACTTGTAATTTTGATTGCCTTTTTTATAGTAATTTAATTGCGTAATTTTGATTCCAATTCAGCATTGTTTAGGGAACGAGAATCAAAGTGAACTGGTTTCCCTTGTTGAAGCATGCAAAAACCAAGAGCATTTTTATACGCATCACACTGGATTTCAATAAGCTTTGCAAGATCAAACGATGCTAGAACGTGATAGCTACAAATTACACTCTTTAAATCACTTAATGTTCTAGTGTGTGTGTCTGTCCATTCCCAGATAACATTTTTCTTTAGCAAATCCCTAAAAGGGGATATTCTTTCTGACAATTTTGGAATAAAATTCCGAAGATAATTTATCATCCCTAATAACTTTTGGAGCTCGTTTTTTTTTTGTGTCTCCATCAATTGAACTGCCTTAAGTTTGTCTGGATCTGGTGACATCCCTTCTTTAGAGAATTTTACACCTAAATATTTTAGCTTTGATTTACAGTATTGGAACTTATCAAAATTAAATTTTACATTAAACTTTCGAGCTCTTTCAAAGACTTTACATAGAATAGCATCATTTTCTTCTTTGGAATTACTAGAGATAGATCATCAAAATAAACAGTAACCCCTTCTATATCTCCAAAATACTTAAACACTAAACTCAGGCATGCATGATAACCCAAATGGTGCCCTTTTAAACCCATAGGTGCCAAAGATAGTACTAAAAGAACACAGTTTGGTTGAATTTTCATATAAAGGTACTTGATAGAACCCATCCTTCAAATCCAAAATCCTGAAATGAGATTTGTTAGCTAACTTAGGTGCAATTTCAGCAATTGTGTGAATTGTATATTTTTCTAATATTATGTGTTTGTTTAGTTCTGTTGGATCAATGCACACTCTGAGAGAACCGTTAGGCTTTTCTACTATCACCACATTATTGACCCAGTCTACTGGTTCTTCTACCCGCTTGATTATACCCTTATTTTCAAGTAATTTAAGTGTATCATGGAACTTATCTTTTAGTTTTAATGGAATTCTCCTAGCACTACTTACAGTAGGACGAGCGTCATCTTGGAGTCTGATACGGAAAATATCTGGGAAACAGACAGTAGTCCATCAGATCCAAGTAAGTTTTTCAATCTTGTGACTTGAACTTCTTTATTTTTTTTTTATTTGTTTCAGTTGCAGTAAGGTAAATATTAACTTCTTCTTTGGATTGCCGAAAATTTTCTGCAATATTACCACTTAGGCTTAAGGTTTCAGGTTTATTTAAGTCTATTATCCTTTTACTTAATTACACTGTGCCATACTTTAAAAATTAGTTAGAAACCTTATTAGTAGTGATATTAGTGTATTTTACTATTCAAACATAAACAATAACAACTCTTAATAATTATATTAATCGGCTGGTATCTATTACATAATTACAGACACTAGTGGATTTAATAAATCAATGGAGTCTCATCAACTAGGTAACCTCTTTGCCACATAGACGTATACAAAACCATCACTGCTCAGTTGCAGTGAAGGCACTGGTAGGTAGACTAAATCAATAGAGTCACAACTGGGTAACCGCTTAGCCAAGGAGACATTTACAAAACTGTCACTACATTTGTTGCAGTGAAGACATTGGTGGTTAGATTAAATCAATGGAGTGACATCTTCTGGGTAACCGCTTTGTCACATAGACATTTATAAAACTGTCACTGCCGATGTTCAAGTGAGGACGCTAGTAGACTAGATCGGTGGATCATATCAACCGAGTAACCGCTTTACTAAGGTGACATTTTCAAAACTGTCACTGCCGATGTTGAAGTGAAGACACTGGTAGATGGACTAAATCAATGGTGTCACATCATTGGGCAACTGCTTTGCCACAGAGAAGTTTATAAATCTGTCAATGCTGATATATCTGGTCAACTAGTAAGTTACTTGTTTATGTTATGGATTCAATTTCAGTTCCTTTCATTCATCTGGTTGATTAAAGTATTTTATAGACATATAACACAAAACTTCCATGTTTTGTAAATCCATTTACTAAAATAGAATAAATTTTTTATATTCATGATTTGAATTTTTTTTATTTACCTTGTGATTCTTTAATAGCCATTATGCATAACAGACAGTTATGCCAACCCAACAGAAGTCGGTTGGGAACTCGACGGAAACGGACAGTCATGACGAGCTCCAGAAGCTGACGAGAGAAGGGAAGCAAGTTTGGAAACCGTGCGACTATATAACGCTCAAGAAGGTTTTTTCTCAAAGTCGAGCAAGGGGATGCAATTTTTAGAGCTGATTGATAACATAAAGTTCCCTTCTTTTCAAACGAACGAGCAATCTTGTGCCGATTTGAGTGCAATGATTTTAATAAATGAATTAAGACATATTTCTAAAATTATTAACATTACGTCAGGCTATGAAATTATGTGGGCTGATCAACGTGTTTATCGTACCTAAAAATTTGATTAGGAAATAATATTGAATAGAATGCATTAAGAAAAACGCTGAAATTACTTGCTACTATAAAGCCTAGTTGTCAATCAGCTCCAAGATTGCATTGAAATTTTTAAAGGTTTGTGGTTCAAGCAGGAAATAGATTGGCAAACACGGGTTTGAAATCTGTCCTTTTAAAACGTTTTAAAGAATGTTAATGTAATATAATATTATTTTATTATAATATTTTTTATGATAATCATATTTTACCATTATTAGAATCTAAAACAAATTAATTCACATGAAAACGACAGCGATCCGTCCATTAGATTCCTCTAGATTTAAATGTATCTTATATATATATATAAGTTTACCAACCCAATATAATCTGTTAATCTGTTATTGGTGAAAAAATACCAAGCAACAAAGAATATTTAATTTCCTTTTATCTAAACTAGCATAGATTGTATCAAATTTCTTGAGACCCTGAGGTAGTGGCGAGTTGCACTTGACGGGGCGTGAGTGTGATTGCTATGGTAATGTTGACGATTGATTCACTGGTGGTTGTTTAAACACAAACAATCCGTCCAGTGTAAATGTAACCGATGGCCCGTTCTGTTGTCCACCGATTGGACGCCTCTCCACTCAATCAATCACCAGAGGTTGTGAATTTACACGGATTTTGTTCCCAAAAATACAACAAAATACGTAGGCAGGTTATAATGAATTTTTATGTTTTAAACCGAACACAAACAATCGTTGATCAATCAAGGGTGGAACCTTTAGAAATTAAAATACTTTGAGCCCATCATGATGAAGAAAAATATGTGGGTTGTAATCTGAAAATACTTAATTAGTCAACAACGTCATTCAAATATAAAAAGTTGTGGCTTGAAATTTTGTGTGGTAAAACCACTGTTATATAGAATAACTGTGTACTCCAAAAAATAGCAATTTAATTTGTCTCTAAAAACTAAGGAAACCCCAAAACTGATTTATTAGAAGCAATTAAAAACAAAGTAAACAATAAAATAGACAAATAGTTAACAGAATAATTCTAGAAAGACAAATAATTAAATTTATTTCGACAATCCACTAAGAAACTTGCAGGACATTCGTTCAATTTATACCGAGAAGTCACTGGCTCTTACAATATACTATATGAATATGATGGATGTTTTCATCTTAAATGATCTATCTAAAGCCAAAAAAAAAAATAATAATAAAATATATGTTGTATTACCTGTTTCAGTCAGCAGTTTTTAAGTTGAAACATCAAACTTATGTTGACGAATGTTTCGGTTTGACTAAATTATTATCAAAACACAGTACACTTGCAGATCGACATGGTCGTTGTCAAAAGTTAAAATAAAATAATTTTTCACGAATACAGACAAATACACAGTATATTAAGTCACGGATATCCCTATTCACTCTCACGGGTCAATTATCGTTATGTAGATGACACGAAAATATTATTTTATGGAAATCTACGAAAACTAGACATGGGACTAAACTACTTAAACAGCATTGCCCCTAAGCTTGGTTTTACTCTTGAAACTTAATGGACGGTGTTTTTATTTGTGTGCGTTCGTGTAAATGATTTTATTTTAACTTTTGACAACGACCATGTGGATTTGAAAGTGAACTGTGTTTTTATAAAGTTTTAGTCAAACCGAAACATATGTCAACATAAGTGTGATGTTTCAACTTTAGAACTGATCAAGGAAACAGGTAACACAACCTATATTTTCATAATATTGCAGTTCTGGGGCTAGAGAAAATTAATTAAAAAATTATATTTAATTATTGATACAAATATGCATAAGTACGGTTTATTTAAATAATGTACACAGGTATAACCAATCAACAACTACACACATTCTCATACCTATCAAACTTTCATAGATTAATAAACAAAAGCATTTTATGAATAAATATTTGGGTCTCCTAAGTAACGCTAGTTCTGAAACTTATTATAAAATTATCAGTGTTTTGGCTGATATTGGTTACACTTTTTTAGTAAGGTCTATTATAAATTAATATCAATATATAAATTAAATAAGAGTTCTGCAATGATTACTGTTGATTAACAAACTCAAGCCTTGTGACATAATTTATGATGTTCAAAAATATCAACCTATCTTTGAAGTTACTTTATAGTAATAAAACTAAAAAGTAATAACAGTTTCATAGCTAAAAATCAATGCAAAGAATAAATCTTTCAAAAGTAGAGAGAGCAACGTCTTAGAAATAGTTAGATAAATGCAGTTTTTTACGGTAGTTTTAATTAGTTATATGGATAAGATAAGATGTTAAAATATGGCAGACATTCGTAGAATTTTTTTTTATTTCTGAAGAACCTCCATGAGCGTAAAACTAAAGTGTTTGAAGACCTTGGGCCCGATCGGACTTACATAAAAACACTACTCGACTTTTGAATAAAATTTTCGAAATTTTCTCACTCCAAATTTCATGCATTTGTAAAGTTTCTCCCTCACAATTGCACCGGTTTTGTAGGAATGAACAACACTCAATACAATTTACACTTAAAACCTTACCGAACCACTTGGAAATAAAATTTCAATTATAAATACAAAGCCGCTACCAATCACCAAACCAATTACAAGTGTTAACGCTCATGAGGCTCGATCGCACGTAGAGTAGTCTGGGTAACTAGTTTCTCAACAGTCGTTTCACGCTAGGGAGTCGATGCCGAACAGTCGATGGAGCTACAGTAACAAGTTCCGAGCTTAGTGCTAGTTTTGGACTTTAATGTGTTTTTATCCAAGATCTAGAAGAAATCCAAGATCCAAACTTAACAAACAACCAGTAATTACATAGAATTGTTGTGTAATATCATTCCTTAACAATATGACATACAAAGTGTATGTTGTACAGCGAGGCAGTGACTTAAACGCCCAGTAAATTACTTTGAATTACTATAGTAAAGCTCTCGGATATTACTCTGAAAGTAAAAGTGAGGTAAAGTCTGCCAAAACACACATTTAAAAGTATTTGATAGTGCTAAAAGGGGTTTGACTCCTTTTAATTTTTTTAAGTTGCTACTAGTTTTAAGTATAGTAGAATTTGAAGCAAACCACTTTCATGAATGCTGATAGTATTGTATCTGATAATAATAATCGAACTTCAAATTTTGCTGTAACACAAATTAACGTGTTAAGAAATGAAAGTGGCGACAGTTTCACCCAGTGATAACTACAGACATCCAATCAGTTCTTGGCATCGCGCCGCTCAGTTGGATCCGAACCAAATTACTTCCAGTTACAGTAATAAATAATCGCTTCTTCAGCACGAATTGGAAACAAATTTAACAACTTGCTTTATCTTTTAGGCACAAAAAGTAGTATTTAAATGAAAGTTTTACAGAAGTATAATCCTTTTAGCGATTTTCCCATAGGGAATAAGCTATTACCGTAGGTCTCATGGTAAGACCTAAGCCCGGGACCATGTTACTTTTTCATTTTTAAGCGCCCAGAGACCGAAAATAATAGTAATTAATATATATATATATATATATATATATATATATATATATATATATATATATATATATATATATATATATATATGTATGTATGTATGTATGTGTCCCTAGACACGATGACTCTCGAAAAACGGTCCGATCGGCACCAAATTTGGTAGATATGTGTAATCCGACGTTTGTTCGCATGAGTTCGTAAACCAGGTATGTGGACCTACCGGAAGGGGTAGTTTTGGGGGGTTTTGTACCCCAAAAATGGGATTTTTGCATTTTTCATATGTAATTTTAAAAAATTTTAAATTTTTATTTCGATCATTGAATTTAGCTAATAAATACACAATTTAGTATTTTGAAGCTTTGCTCTATCTCCATTGGTTACCGAGATATTAAAAAAGCTAAAGACAGTACTTTGTATTTTGGGGCTCCAATGTTAATGTTATGGAGAATAAGGATGTGTTAATATTTCACTTATTAACAAAAACGTGTGGATGAAACTTGGTATTCAGCTTCATTTGGTTGAGATTCATCCATTAATGATAAAAAATCTTGGTTTTTGTGTTTATCATGGCGGCAAACCTGCATACTCTTTTCCCATGTTAATCATAAGGAGAATTGGCAAACTCCTTTAGCAATGGACAGATATTGATGAAACTTGGTACATGGCTTCATATGGTCGAAATACATTTTTTTATGCTAAAAACCTACTTTTAGTGTTCCCCTTGGCAGCGTACCTGCATACTCTTTCCCTTTATTTATCATAAGGAGAATAGAAATTTATTTCCCTGAGCATTTCCTAATGAGTGATGATATTTGGTTTACAGGTTTATGTGATCAAAATTAATATTACTATTTTGGAAATTCGCTGAGTACGCAGGTCTGCTGTGACGGGGGGTATTTGGATCTATCGCCTTGTCATACACAATTATTTTCTATCATTCTGAACGAAATCAGCCTGTTTTTTGTTCTCTCGATAGTACCAAAAACTTTACCTTTTTTGGCCTAGGACTGAAAAATCAGCTGGGATATTTTTTAGGTCCTAGAACTGAAAAGTCAGCTGTTTGCTAAGTGTTATTTGTTAATTTTCTATTAAAACATGGTTTGTAAATAACAGAAATGTAAACACTGTATATTTTTTTCTTTGTAAATATAACCACAAAAATTCATCTTTATAGTTAATATTTTTAACGTTTGAAAGTGTAATTCTGCAATATGATAAAAAATGATGTTCATCACTCAGAGTGTCTTTTTAGTGATTAATAGTTTTTTACTCGGCTGCGTCTCGTTTTTAAAACACGATTGCCACTAAAAAGAGTCACTTTTGCTTCTAGCTATGAAAACTTCTATTAGCTAGAACATATCGTTGTAACATCGTTACAGCCTCTGAATGTTGTAGTGTAAATAGGCAAATTAAAATATGAATATTCCTTCATAAAATTTTTACAAGGTATTTTTCTTTTTTTTTAAGAACAGGTTGTATATAAGAAAATGATACCACAAATGTATGAATTTTTGAACGTTTTTAGTGTCTGGTTGAAACTTTCAGCTTTGTTTTTAAGGTATCCTACATTAAAAAAAAACTTTTGAAGCTACATTCATTATTAGACAAATGAAACTGATTATAAAGGCATTCAGAAAAATCTGTACACTTTTTGAACCCAATAGTTGAATAGAGAAATGCAGGGCTGTTCATGGAGATGGGCTAAATCGAACTATTTATTTTTTTTAGTTAAAATTCAACAAGCTATACTATAGCTAGTTCATCAGCTAGTTTTTTTGTGTTCACCCAATATAGTATGATTACCACATAAAGCTCTTAAAGTAGTACGAGCCAATCAAATAACATTGTATAAGGCCTATAACAGCTTGTTGCGATGGGGCTTTTATCCCATGCGAATGTTTGTTTTGGTAATGGAAAGAGTGACAACACGTTTAATCTCCCACACCTATAAACATCCTACTGAAATCCATGTTTCTTTTTTAAATTAATTTTGCAATGTGTTAGAAAGAGAGTTTGTGAGGCAACTGGAATGAAGTATGTTTAACAAAAATGTTTAACATTATATAATATTTGGCAGATGGATGATATTTTAAGAGAATGATATTTTTAAGCTGTAACAAGTTATACACAACGAGTTGTTATGTAAAACAATAAAAACCCGTGCAGTTTTTTAATTATTTTATTTTTTTTTATTTTGGATAAATAGTTAGAGAAATGTTTTGATTATAGAGAAGGCAAACAATCTATCTTTGTTACCATTGATAATGTTCAATCGTTCCAATGCATACTCATAAAAATTTTATGCAGTAGCCAATACAGCAGTAGGTTACTAAATACAAAATTTAAGGTTCGTAAACCAAACAACTTAGAAAATAGAGGGGCTTAAAAATCTTAATGGAACTACAATGAAACAACCAGAAAACAACCAGAAACATATTTCTACTATCTTAAATAATGATTTTCACTATCTAAATAATCAATAAAAAGTATTTCAATTCAATACGTGATTATATGGAAAAAGTTAAAAATTTTATTTACTATACGGGAAGTAATGCATTTCTAAGACACTGGTGATTATTCTTCTGGGGCCATGTAAAATCTGACAAACCAATTTTACACCGTTAATCCCTGTTCTTTTTGTTTTGAGCATTACTCGCTCGATTTAAAAATCCTACACATTTCAAGGTGTTAATTCAACAATTTAAAATATATATATATATATACAGGGTGTCCCGGAACTCTCTGGAACCCTTTTGTATAACAGTATATGCATATATATATATATATATATATATATATATATATATATATATATATATATACATAGTGTTTTACGTTTCGAAGTGCAGGGCGTTTGAAAGCTCCAAATAATCTTTCAGAACCATTTTTTTGCTAATTTCATTCATAATTTCATTCATACAAAAAGGTACTATTGAATTATTAGTGTAAACTGCAAATTTTGTGCAACTCATATATTTTAATTGTTATAAATTTAATATAATTTAAGACCATTCTATCCTATTAGTCTTAGATTTCTCGAACAAACCATACTATGAAATTAATCAATTAAGTCAATTAATTGTAAAACAATGTAGACTTCGTAAAACAATAAACACCAATGAGCAATCGGTCAACTCAGTGTTTTGCGGTCTAAGACAAACACACCCTCAGCTGACCAGGCTCAGGGTGGTGCCTTTGTAAATGTAAATGTCCACGGTCTGTGTCCGAATGTTACGTGACTTGTCGCTGTGTTTCTTGAGTGTCCAGTGCCTCTTGAATGTAGCATTACAGTAACATGCAAATGGATAGCAATAAATTTTCAAAATACTTTTTAATTTAATAAAATTAACAATAACTTTTACATTAACATTTTCAAGTTGAAATAATATAATTAAAAAAACATAAAAAATATCTACTCAGGTTGAAAAATATTTTTATATATTAATAACGATATACTTAACTATTTCTCAATCTTGTAATAAAGCTCTGATTAACCTTTGATTTGAAGTTAACTTTTGATTGTTAACTTTCAAGAATTTTGATCTTTTAACATTCGTGTATGAATGATTTATTTTATTGTAAAGCTTACATCACAGAAAAAATTTTTGTTAGATAATCGACGATTGGTTTTACGAGTTGGTGGTGGAGATAAGTTAAAGTATATCGCCTTAAACTCCCAAAAGTGCAATGCAGGTTAAACTGCCAAATGGGTTTGAGTATAGTTTACATATTTAAAAATACAGTTTTTTTTTTACTTACTAGTTTTTCTGACCCGTGTTACTTTCAAACCTAAGAATTAAAAAAAATGGATTCACATTCCGATAGCCAAGTATGCTCAATTCAGCTTGTGATCGACTACTCTTATGACGTATCCATTATTGCCAGCAAAAACATAATGTCATTTAGTTAATGCAGGAGTACTTTATTTTAAATGTAATTAGGAAAATGACAATTCACTTTGTAACAATTTCTGTTGAAAAATCAGATTTGATGATACTCTAATTTGAATTTGAAAAATAAACATTTGATTAATAATAAGATCTGCAAAAGATCTTATATCACATCTTCATGTTAACTTCTTATGTTTGCAAATCACCATCTTGAATCTTATCACTTTTAAATATTCACACTAATATATTTCAAATATTCTTATTTTTTTAATAATTTATCATATAATTTTATAATTTTAATATATATTTTTTTAATTATCACTTTTAAATATTCACACTAATATATTTCAAATATTCTACCATCGTTTATCAGGTAAATGTTAAAAAAAATTAAGAAGTAAATACGATTTGTTAAAATATATCATTATCCTGTAGCATTTAATGGTATCCAATTATTTCAAAAACTTCTTGAGCCAATACAATAAACTCGTTATTATAAAGGGCTGAGTTTAAACTGATTGTCTCTTTACAGATAACAATGTAATTAAAACTTCCCAATTGAAGTGCCCCACAGTCAGATTGATTGAATTTAACGAGATAGAGGGAGACGGAGAGACCTTCGCTAAACATTTGGATTAATTTATGGCACTGTTATTACACTAAATTAATTTTCTTGAAATAATTAGAACCAAATTGAGTTTAAAAGACATTATTTTATTCAACTTTACACAGTTTATCGTATGTTATAGTTTGAGATCAGATAGTACTAAACTTTATTTTACACATTGTTAAACATTATTAAACACCGTTAAAACTTTCGGATATGAAATATTTGCAAAAATAAAAAAATGATTCATAATAACATCATAAATGCAAATTCCAGAGAAAACGTCTCTAAAGAGATTTTAAATGGTAATAATTTAAATAATGCCTTTAAAATTAGTGTTTTGCACAAACTCTATGCCCAACTTTTGACATATTTTGTAAAAATTTGAACCACTGTAAGACCCTGTTACGATAGCCAAATCATTCCAGTAGATAGAAATTATAGAAATATTATCAGTCCTACACTTCAATGCTAATTTGGTTGAAATCAAATGTTTCGTTTAAATTTTACTGGGTTTACAAGATTTACCTATAAATTTATAAATCTTTATAGATACTGTATGTATGCAAATTTGAATAAACCGGCTTTTTGTTTCCTAGGTGGGACCTTAAAAATCATATTTTTTAGTTACATCATTAAGTCCAACCTTGACTACTGCAGTAACAACTTTGTGGTAATATACGCTTAAACTACCCCAATTACAAGTGAATTTATAGAACCATTTTTTACACGTATTTTATACAAGCAACTACCAACTCACGTTACATATAAACAAGTGCATAATTTAACCTCGAAATGTTAGATGGCGGAAACAAATCTGGAAACTGTCAAATATATTTAGAATTGTTTCATTAACAAAACTATTACTTTACAAACTGATTTTGAGTATGAAAGTATACGTCCCAGGGTACTTATTTTTATTGAATCCCCAAGAGAGGACGGTCCACAGTGAGTCAGAAGAAAATCTTGAAAGTAATAATATGTTCATCAAATTAGGTCTCTGTGGATAGAGAGCAATTCCGCAAATTTGACATCAAAAGGATGATCGAGTCAAAAATGGCAGCCGATCAAACTTTGCATTAAAATCAAATTTTGAAAAGCAAACAATGCAGTAACTACGAATTATATTCGAGCTTTCGGGTTTATGGCAAATTGCTCAGAATTCAAAGCTCTTTAAAATTATATATGATGTTGGTCGATGCAGTTTCCCTGACGATTTCCACTAAGGAAGTACCCTTAAGGAAGTTTTGGGAAAACCTAAATTGTGGCCTACGTCATGTGAAAAATACTTTAAAAGTATTTGTTCTGAGATATTCAACACAAACCCGACCCAAAACGTTCGGGTGTATCGAGTTATTGCATTTTGTTTTCGGCAATATAATTTTAGTGCAAAGTTTCATCGGATGCCATTTTTGACTGAATCATCCATCCCCCTTGAAGGTCCAAGGACATTAATACTTTGGTAAGTAGACTTTAAGACTCAAAATTAGTTTAGAGAGTTTTAGATTTGTTAAAAATTCATACCGTTTACAGACTTTTTATACAATGTGTAAGCTATCACTAAAGGTTAGAAAAGAAATTCACAAAAAAATCAAATTCTACAAAGCATAGTTAGAAAGATCAGTCAGATTAAGAATGGAGAGTTCCGAGAAAGAATTTTCACCATTGTTTTTGCCAGGTCATTTTACAAAGGAATCAAAATGAATTCGTTTGCAATTAATTACTTTCTGGCATCCGATGCTTCTTCCTCGTTGATGTCTTTCATCATAACGGTCAATGAGCGAACTCGTTCGCTTCGCTTACTCGGCCCCAAGATACACACGTTCCATACGCACTTACTCGCCTCAACTTACTGTAAAATACCAATTAAAAAATAACATTTAAGAATGGACTCCATTCTTAGAGGGTCATTATCTGAGCCAAGCGCCATTCTCTGACATCTGGACAACAAATAAAATTTAAATTAAATTTTTGTGTTGCTTATCAATTAAATTCCCAAGAAATCTAATAATCTTGTAAATTGGTATTTCTTTTTTTATTTTTTTATTTGAGGTGTCACTGAGAGGTAAGATGTCTCAAATAGTTATTCGTTATTACTATAGTGTTGTCTAACCAAATTCACATATATTTGTAACAATTACCTTCAAAAATTTATGACAGTTCTTGATTTTGACATTTATCCAAGAACCGAGGCATAAACGAAGCTTATGTTTCTAAAACACCTACAATTATATTACAGATTCCTAAAAATATAAAACTAATGTTTTCACTCCCAGTGATGCTTTTCAACGAGGTAAAATGTTAATTAACAAGTTAACACAATTTGACGTTGCAATTCTAAGATGTGAAATAATCATGTGATAATTGTCATCGAACCTCAGACTTACAGTGCAATGTATACAGAACAGTTTTCATTGTACGCTAATTGCTATTACCTTAAGAAGCATGATTTATTGACTGTAACAAGAAGTAATTTGGTGCTGATCCAAGTGAGAGGCGCGATGCCAATAGCTGATTGGATTTGTCTCATTATCACAACCTTTAAATTTATAAAAAAAAATGTAACAACAACATTTTTTCTTCAAATTCACTAAGGGTATTTTATTCAGAAGCGATGTATACATTAAGTTGATGTATATAACTGTCGTTACAAGTGCTATATTGCAAAACATAATATTATTTTGAGGGCGGATAAAATGTTTCATGGTCTAAAATTTGTGAAACAATAAAGCAAAATAATTTTAACTGTTGGGTGTACATATCAATAAACTATCTTGAACTTTATTATCATGTTACAAAAAAGTACAAACATGTAAACTGGAGTCACAGTTGGAAGTAATAGATAAATAAACTACTTTATTTTTTTAAATAACATTATCTGATCGAAAGTAAAGTTTATGGGTTGTATTTTAATGTACTACTAATCTATATACTATGTATATATCAGAGATATAGTTACGTTATTTTGTACGCTTTAAAATGATATACTGTATACCACACACGAGGGTTTAATCATAACGTAGACAAAAACTCATAAAAAAAAAAAAATGCTTAATCCAACTTTTGAGACATTTGTGTAATTGTTACTTTTATTAATAAAACACAAATTTATCAATAAAAAATATTAAACTTTAATTTTTCAATACATTTTTATATCATTCATTAAGTTAATATCCAACAAAATAAATAATGTTCTGTTCAGAAATTTTAAAAACCAATGTCAGAAGGGAAATCCCCAAATTTGGAAAACCATAATTTGCGTTTTGGGCTCTTTATTTCTCAAATATTTTAAGTTTTAATGGCGCAATAAGAATATTGAATGCATGTATCACAAGCTTAGTTTTTTTTTTTTTTTTTTTTTAACATAACAACATTTTGAGACACTATTTAGCATACTAGTTTGTATACTGGCAGCGGCCGTAGCTCAGTGGTAGAGCTGGGTTATCACCCAGCTGGCCCGGGTTCAACTCCCGGCTCGGGTACAAAAAGATCGTTAGGCCGCTCCCGTGGTTCGGAAGTCACGTTAAGCCGTTGGTCCACCTGCATAGAAAACAAAAAAAAGCAGGCATTTCAGGCGAGAAGAACTATCAGTTGATTGCTGATCTCCCTCCACTAAAAGCCATTAAGTGTTGCATATAATTTAAAAACATAACAAAGTTTTTAACAATATTTGACACCTTCTTTAAGCAAAATGGTGCAGTTTATTAATCTTTAGGAAGTTAAGAGTTAAAAAAATCATTTTTAACTTTTAACGGTTTCATTTTAAGCAAATGACTGACTTACATCAATGATTTATTGTGTTAATCATATTGACCATTTTTTTATCATATTGACCATTTTTTTATCCGAAGTTTAAGGTCTTGAGATTGAGACTTGATATTAATAATGTTTAACCTTTCATTGCTTCAATATTTAGAATAAATGTCTCAATCTAACACAAATTATAAAAAATATCATCCTTTTTTCCTATATGTCTCACTCATCGAATAATTGCAATTAAAGATAACTTACACTAGGATACTAATAGATATTACATTACGATCTTTAATTACAGCAATACAAAATCTAGAAACACCAAATTTTTAAATATAATTTGAATATGTTCTTTGAAACGAAATAAGCAAAGATCATATAAAAGATAACTTGCAGTTTAGGCCATGATTGCTGTAGCAACAGCGATTGTGTGACGGTTGTGGGTTCACACAGGATCCCCTCTGCGCTGGACTCCGGCCAGTGGGATTAAAACAATCAATGAGTCAGCAGAAACTCGCCGTCACCAACTGATACCGCTGGCTTGTCTGACTTTCCGCTGCTGGGATTTATCTGAGAAAAGGGTTTCATATGGCTTAGTTCAAAGAAAATATTTTCCATACTTCCATTGAAAACGTAAAAAATTTACCAGGGACAGCTAACTACAACATATATACATTACCTTATACATTATATATATATATATGTAAGTTATAGTGTAGGTGATGAATGAAGAACCAGACTTGATTTAGACGGCTCACAATATAGTTTAAAACATTAGTTATGTACCACTTATGAAATACGAATAATACAATTTGCAATGAACCCAATAACAAGGAATATAAAAGAAACTTAAACATCGCAGTTTTCATTAAAGAAATAGAATAAATTTTGTAAAACAAACTTGACTACTAGGCGCATAGCCATCCATTGGAATTGTGACCTTTGTGATTAATTTTAAACTTTTACTTACTTTTTGAAGTTTATTAAAATTGTTACTCTACAATTCATTTTGTATGAAAAGACTTTTCTTTAGTTAGAATAAGAAGTTTTATAGGAGAGGCTATTGAACATACCGTTTAGTGTTTCTCAACCGGTGGTACGCGTACCACTGGTGGTACACCGAAGCATTTTAGGTGGTACGCGAGAGACAATGGAAGAAATAAAACGAACATTGATTAGTAGTTACCCTGACTGTTTTGGTCAGCTCGGTTCTGCGTTACAACGCATTTCCACTTAGTTTGAGGGATTCTAATCTAGCAGCACCTGTTCTTAGTTAATGCACATCGTACTGTACCAATTTAACAAAGTAAATTATCTCATGACTCTTGTTTTCCTATAGCATATTTATATTACAGATAATAATTTTGTGTCCAGTACTCGTCTAAACTTGAATTATGTCCAGTTCAAAATTTACCATGCAATACAGTATCCTAGGCTCTCTCCGACTGTCTATAAGGGTGGGGGTGATACTGTAGGTATGAGTTACGATGCATCGCGATGGTACGCCAAAAGATTTTAAAATCATCAGGTGGTACGCAGGCACAAAAAAGTTGGGTAACTCTGAAAAAAATTTCTTTTTCTGTATATCTTTATCATGAGACATTTAGTAATTCTTCTAGTTCCTTAAAAAACTGCTTGATATATCTTAAATTTTCACTTCAGATTGAATTTTAACTCGACAACACTCCAATCATACCCCAAGAATTATGCATGAGCTTGAGAGATTTCATAACTCGTATAACTGTTGTATAATGTCAATAGAATATCATCTTCTGATTTAGTCTGTTGTCAGATTAACAAAAGCTAATTGAATTTTTTAATTTTATTAAGTTTATTTTCGACAGTAAAATGTTAGCAACATTAAATGTTAGAAACATGTACAACATTAATGGCCCTTCGATACATCAGTATTTACTGTTGTCACAACCAAGAAAATCATAATTAGAGTACTAGTAATATGGTAAGGAAATCGAAGGGGAACGCGGTCTGTCTCGCCGCACAACGGAGGGAGCTCGGAGATTGGCAGATTCCTGGTGTAAAATTGGCTTGTCAGGTTCAACCCGGCCCCGAGGAGGAATCCCCGGCGCGGCGTCTTATAAAACCATTACCTCTCGTATAATGGGGTCCCTCGACTGATTACACCGCTTGTAGAATGCGGTTCGCTTTGGTTTATATGAAAAAGGCTCGTATGTTGTGTCTGAAACCCACACACATTAATAATAAACTGGAAATTAGTGCATTGATAGTACCATTTATGCATAGAAGTCACCAAACTTATATGTGAATACATTAACTTAAATGTGGGAGTTGTTCTGAGAACTTTTGTATACAGGGTGTATACAAACTCCCTGGAAAGTTTTTGTGTTTTTGTTTTTTAGGTCGAGAAAAAAAGATTATTACTATAGTAGGCAATATATCATGTGTCCATTTATATTACGAAACTTTGTTCATAATGATGGTAAGACCTTAGCTTTGAACACACATAACCTTCCATCTAGAGTAACAAACATGCAAAAACATAATTATGCCAAATAATTTTAATATGTGGTTAAAAATACACCTTCTGTACACAGAACACTCGTTTTACATTCGTAGGAACTAAATGTTTCTTTCCAGGCTCATGTATACGTTGTTTAGTTATTTAACGCATATCAACAATTGAATATTTTTTATCTACTTATGGCCCAAGTCAATTATTAATGTCCATAATGGTTTAATTAATAATTATGAGTAACACTACCCAAAAAATAATAAAGTAACGTAAAATTCAAAAATGTATAGTGAATCATGTGGTGTTGTAAAACGGTTGACGGTTCATTAGAATTGATGGATAATTTATACTGTACAATATTAACATTAAATTTCCAAAGTCTTTACATTCAAATAGATTGAGATAGTTTTATCACATAGATTGTTTTAATTCAGCTGATCAAATCAGCAATCATAACACATTAAGTATATTAGTAAATGAAGTACATTAGCGTATTTCATTAAGTCCGCATGAAAGAGCAAAACACCAATTGAAAGCTTCCATTATATTCAAGTCAACTTGAATAAAGTAACTTGACCAGTGTAAACCCGGCTTAACAGGCAATAATGACAAGAGCAGTCGAAATATTGTATAATTTAAAGAGTCTTATAAACACATGTTCATCAAACGTATGTTAAATAGAAACTAATATGTCCAAAGTTTACTTCAACCCTTCCAAAATTGAATAAAACTAATATTGGTCATGTGCTTGTAACTCGTTTCAAGTTAGTCATAAACAATTATAGAGTTTTATTCACTGAATGTCCTTAGACAAAAAAAAAGTGTGCCTTATTTAGAACTGTGTTAAAACAATTAAGATGGCTACAAAAAGAAACTCTTAAAAGAAATCCATCTAGAGACTTTATTATTTAGTATCAGTTGAACTAGGCGAAAAGTACAAGAATTCTTATGCTCGTTGCGTCATTTGCATGTAAATACCTTTAATTTAAAACATAAACCACGTAGATAGGTGCAATAGAACCACCGGATGGACTCGGATACGATTTTATAAATATTTTTACTGTGTATCTTTTTTGTATTTTAATTTTCTGTATCCTTTGTCATTTGAGAGTACATACATACTACCACTATGACACAAGAAAGAAAACGGCTAAATCTTAAGAAAAATTACTGAAAATGATTCTACTGCATAATTACAAGGATTGTTCAAATGACGTCCACCTTTGCGGTTACATATCCTTAAACGTTTTTGCATTGAGAGTCTGACTTAAACAAAACATCGGCATTATTTTGAACGAAACCTGCAACTCATCTCATCTCATCTCATCAAGTTCTAGTGAACTGTATATACATATGACCCCGTACGTCAAAGTCAAGTGGTATGAGGTCTGGTGAGCGAGGTGGCCAGTTCACCGGACCACCACGGCCAATCCAACGCCGCCCATAAGTGCCATTAAAACCCGGACGATGGTACCAAAGTGAGACGGTGCACCATCATGTTGAAACCACATGTTTCTTCTTACACCAAAAGGAATATCCCCTCTTTATTTAGATAGAATATATATTTTAAAAAATCAAGGTAAATAGGAGAGTTAGGTATGTTTGGCAAAATGTTGGACTCTCAGGTAGTTGCCTAAAATACCGACCCTAACATTGAGGGGAAACTTTGCTTTATAAACATTAGTAAAAGTATCACGGGGATAGAAAAAGACTGGTACCAAATAATGAGCTAACAGTAGCCTTAACACAATGGTAAGTACATTATAAGTATAAAACACGTTAAATTACCCCAAAAGCGCTGAGTTTGTGAAACTTGGTCACATTCTCGAGCCCATGTTTGACTGTTCCGAACTAAAAATTTCTTCTTTGTTCTATGTCACCTCTTCGGTAAACAGATTCTTTTCTAAAAATCTAGGGCTGTACATTTCTTGATTTAAGCACCATCTTTAAAAGTCCACCCGAAGGGTAAAATCTCTTAAATTGGGATTCTGGACTTTATGGAGCTTGTAAGATAAGAACTTTTCATTCCCACATACGTTGTCATACCCATTTCCGTTGCAATTTACCTAGAGCTTGGATCAAGTAGCATAACTTCAAATTGTTTGTAGCATATTTTCTTAAAAGTTTCGTAACTGCTCTTCCCCTTCCTGTATCACCATCTTTAAAAGTCCACTCGACCGGTAAAATCTCTTGAATTGAGATCCTGGAATTTATGGAGCCTGTAGGGGGAGAACTTTTCATTCCCACAGAGTCCAAAGGCAACAACTCATTTCCGTTGCAATTTACCTTGGGCTTAGATCATATTGCATAACTTCAAATTGTTGCATCATATTTTCTTTAACTAAATGTTTCCTAACTGTTCTTTCCCTTCCTGTATCATCATGTTTAAAAGTCCACTCGGCCGGTAAAATCTCTTGATTGGGACCCTGGACTTCAGGAGCTTGAAGGGGTAGAAATTTTCATTCCCACAGAGTCCTAAGGAAACAACCCATTTCCGATGCAACTTATCGTGCGCTTAGATTAGGTTGCATAACTTCAAACTGTTGCATCATATTTTCTCTAGCTAAATGTTTCCTAACTGTTCTCTCCCTTCCTATATCACTCCGAGTTGGTGCAAAGGATCAAATTTACCTAATTATGAACTGCTATAAATGTCTTAAAATTAGAGCACTATCGACTAGGAAAACGCTCACCATAGTCTTCTAGCTTCATTAGCACTGCCACCAGCCAACCCGCAGAAATAATGAATATCACAATACTCTTCAATCTTGTGGTTATTCACTATAGCTTGGTTGGTGATTCTAATACTAATTTACTAAGTTTATTGCAAAATCGTGGTGGCAGGAAATAAGCACTGTTAAACACATAAATTATGCCAACAATATAAAATAATGTGTAAATATTACAATTGCTGTTTACAACAAAAAGGGTCGTATTTGTGACGTAAACAGGGCCACACCAAAAGGTCGGAAATAGGATTATGGTTACCCAGCGATTATAGCTATGTCTGTAAAGTGGCTAATGGAATGCTGGGTTGTTGATGCACCAGATTACAAAGAAAGTATGTCATATGTAAAAAAATTATATAAAGTTTTTAGTTTTTCCAACGTTTGAAAGAGTTATTTACCGATTTCTCAACTATTCACCTCTTAACCTAACTGGTTTTGTAATTCATTTTTAGAGCCATGATAAGTTTCAGTCTGTAGGACATGAGCAAGTGTGTGTGTCGGAGCGGCGCGGCGGGGAGTGCGCGACACAGAGACGGGTGATTTGTCTGCAGCTTGGCGGTTCCCACAGTTTGTCGCCGTTATTGAAAGCGATCATATACAATGCGAGGATAAATCTGCTGCGTCGACACAACATGAGCTATCGCTACGTCGATAGTGGGCCTTTGATATACCTCGGTTTTTCGGTACCATTCAGTTTAAAAATCTCTGTTCTACTAGCATTGCAAGATAACACGGAGATTAACATAGCACTGCATTTCAACTCACCCCCACCACTGTCAACAAAACTGTGCAGTGCTTACAGTGAGTGAGTGATTTTAATAGTTGATAATATTGCGTTCATAAAATTATTTTGTGTTTATTATGGGTTCTGTAAGTTTTTATTGTAGTTACAAGATAAATGCATAAGAGTATATTAACTGCTAAATAAAAATTGAAAACAGTCAAACAAAAAGTTTGATCAAAAAAATTCAACTAAATACTTAGTACTGAAAAGACGGTAACCTAAGTGTTATCTGATAGTGCATAATTTGGTATAGTGCGTACTTTATTTATTTTGTTCAATGATTTATGATAGTCGTTTTTTCAACCAGCTAGAATTAGGTGGAGTGAAATATTGGGAACAATGATTTAATAATGTAAGTTCTCCTCTCAGAAAGCCATACAGTGTTTCTCCTGCTCCCATTGTGGGCCTTAATTTTAAGTCCGATAAAATTGGGAGGGTTTTTCAATAAAAGATAAATACTTAGAACATTTTATTCGAGTTATTTTTTGTAAATTTTTACTTCATATTAAACTACAATGGTTTAATGTTGATCCAACTTTGAACCATTAGCTCAAATTTTGAAGAAAAACTTAAATATGAGGTATTATGTTCAGTTAGTAGGGAATACGACGAAGTACAAGCAAGACTCGACTAGGCTTTAAAGCAGTTTTAAAGGGCTGCCAGGCAGTTCCAAGTCCTAATCTCTGGAGGAGTTCTCCAACATCCTCGACTCACCGCCACCACCACCACCACCGCCACTGTCCGGCACGAGGCCGAGGCCCACTTCGTGAGGCCTGGTCAATATGTATTGTCCACTATTATAATGCATTTAACTAAGAACAGAGTTGATATGCTGCCACTTATGCAGATTAGTCAGTTTAACATTACTGGATGAGACGAATGATAAGCAAAGTAAAATTTTCATGACATAAATTTCCGTGATTAGGTGACCAATCATATTTAATTGACCTCTGCAAAGAAAAATTTCCGTATGGTTGCTGTATATCAAAACAAGTTCCAGGGGTATTTCTCGTGTCACAAAAAAGTCTAAAAATAAAGCAACTTTACGTTGTTATTAAAGCAATCGAGTTAATTAAGCAATGAGAAACACTATTCTACGATAGTTCTACTTCATTCAACGATAGTTCTACTTTATTTGATAAAAATTTCAAATCATACAAGTTAACATATGTTTTATATGTAGAAACAACACTGTTTTACATTTGTCACAACTCCAGTAGGTCCCGACTCTCAGGCGGCAGGCTTATTATCATTCAGTTATAAATTTTCCACTCTCACCTTACCCTGCCTTTTATTTTTCACTTTGTTCAAACATTCTCTTTGCAAATATTTCTTTACGAACTCCACCCCCCCCCCCCCCAACTTTCACATAAAGTATAATTAAATGACCGTCTTTTTACTTATAAACCTAACAGGATCTAGGACAAGTTGTTTCATAAGTTTTTCATAATAGAGTCAAATACGTTGATTTGAGTTGTTTAAGGTTATCACAGTTAATAAATATTGCACATTATTCATATTGAGTATAAATGTACCTGAGAATCTGGTAAATACACAAATCAATTCTTATCTGGCATTCAATTTTCGAGCATGTTCGTAACATTACAAAGTACAAAATCATCACAGTTCTCATATATTCTAAACGAAACCGAGATAATTTATTAAATAATATTAGGTAGATTATTCAAACAATTAATTTGATTTAGTCCTTAACAAAACCCTCCTAAAATTATAGTATATTGGAAGTTTTGTATTTTAACGATTTAAAATGTAATGTTCATAAATAAAACGCTAATATACCAAATGATATGATAAATTTACTTTACATAGACATAGACTATTAACTTGATGTAAAAACCAAATGAAAATAAATTTATAAGTAAAAACTGCTTCATAAATTTTGTTTACATCAAGTTTGGGATGTATTTCAAAAGAAAATATTAATTTCAGAAGGTTGTTTATCGGTGTGGGAGCTTACACGTGTTGCCACTCTTTCCATTACCAAAACAAACATTTCTGTATGACAAAAACACTACCAGAGTGACGAACTTGTTAAGGGAGGTTTTTGTTTGAGATTATAAATGTGCATTATTTTAATAAAAACTAACGGAATCATTTTTTAAAATTATTTTAAATGAGTGTTAAGTTGTTCACATTAAGCACGTTGTTAGAAAATAATATTTTATGGAAAATAATATGCCGTAAAATATAATTATTTTATAAGTTACTCTTAATTTTTTAAATATTTAGGGCTCTTAATTTGAAAAAGGAACCCAGTTGCGTCCCAAATCTCAAATTAACAATATTGTAATTTCAATATTTCAGATGAACAAAATATTAAGGGGGAAAGGTTTTATATTTCACTACTCCAGTTAAACTTCTGTGAATAGTTAATTCCCAATATGTGAATAGTATTCTTTATCTATACAGAGTGTTTCCGAAAAACTTGGAAATATTTTGTATATATGTTCCTTAGGTCGAGACAGTAAAAAAATCTTATAAACATATGTCCTAAAATGCTTAGTTAAGCCGCTAGCCGCCATTTTATTTTTACACATAATAATTTTAATTTCATTGACGGTTTGTTGTATTAAGTTCATATTTGGCATGAAACTTTATGACACCAATGTCCATTTTCAGGAAAAAAATATTATAGCCCGATGTGAATTTTCCAAATGGCGGTCATTTAAAATTTTTAAACTCAAATATCTCAAAACCGGTATATTTTATCAAACTTTTACAAGAATATTGCCAAATAAAATTACCTAACTAATGAAACTAATATTGTAAGGATCGAACAACAGATAACGGAATGATTGCCTTTTTTATGCATAAAATAATTGATTTTCCATCACAATGCATGCAAACTTAGGTTATTTTTTAAGAAAAATCTCGATAACTCCGTTATTTGTTGTCAGATCCTTACAAACTTGGTACCATTGGTTAGATACTTTAATTTTTCATTCTTTTTGCTATTTATTGTAGTTTGATAACATTTACCGATTTTGAGTTATTTGAGTTTAAAAACTTATAATGGCCGCCATTTTGAAAATACACATTGGGCCAAAATAATTTTTTCCCTGAAAATGGACATTGGTGTAATAAAGGTTCATGCCAAATATAAACTTAATACAACAAACCACCATGTAAATAAAAATTATTATGTGTAAAAAACAAAATGGCGGCTAGCGACCTAACGAAGCATCTTAGGACATATGTTTATATGATATGTTTTTATTGTCTCGACCTAAGGATATTTCCAGGTTGTTCGGAAACATCCTGTATAATAAAACACAAGCATGATTCTTTTCTCCCTTTTTCCAAGCTTGTGTGGATTGCAAGAGAAATCATAAAGGAAGTAGATCTTGTAGATGGGGAGGAAGCAAGAATAATTCAAATAGATCTTAAGGACTGTGCCCTACAGGCTTTCAAACTTACAATGTAAATCTTATGGAACAATGGCAATCGATAAAATCATTAGACAATTGTTGTAATAACAATACTAGTAAATCAGGAATAATGGATGTTTCAGCTACAAAATATATTAAAACTAATTGGGTCTCATTCAAGTGAAATTTTGGTTTAAATTTGGATCTATGAGCGACCTCAAGTATTTATGATTCCATAATGTTATTAGCACCTTTTGTAAACTGACATTTTTTATTATTATGCATGAGATTTACATCTTACTGAAATGTGATAGTACTACCATAGAGCAGCGCACGACAACTCTTCCCTTCCAGATTCAACCCCCGAATGCATAACATGCTTATTTCGTTTCCACAAGACAAGGCAGTTTGTGAAGATATCGGGATCGGTCACAAACGGAATAACAAGCAACATTGTTAGCCGCAGCCATTGTGAGGCTCCAGTCACCGTTCAACCGCCCGCCCCTCGCTCAACCTAACTGATACGTCCCGGAGGTTGATTTTGTTTAACAAATGTGCTTGTCGGTAGGAATTTTATTAGAGTTTCTTGGAGCTTTTGCGATAAAAACAGGTTTTACAGGGATTAAGTTTGCGAGGATGTCAAATAAAATTTGGTTTATGTATGATAATCATAGACCGAATGCTCCATAAACATTTTAAAATGGTATTTTGGTACGGGTTATGAGTTGTTATCAAGGTTTGAGCTGTATTTTGTTCAATGTTACTGTTCGTTGGGAAGAAATCGAACAACTCTATTTTATGTTAATTTTTTTTATTTATCGTAACTGCCACCACTGTCGGCAAAATTTTTAACTTGGGAACGTAATATGCGTGTTTCAACAAATTGAATATGATAGCCACTGTAGGTTTAATTTAATTTCTTATATTAGAATGTTTTGAAGTTGTTAAGTTTGAACAAATATTAATTTTTCGGAAAAAATGTAGACGGAACCTTGTTTAAAAAAACTACATTACAAATTGATGAACAATAAATAATTTTTCGTTAGAAGGCATCCATGCTTGACATTGTTTTTATTAAACAGAAGAGGCGTTTCTTAAAACCATATAATAAAAAGACTGATTGAAAATAAGACGGAAAGAACTATTATCCTAATATAAAATACACGTTGCTCTCTCACAGTCCTGCGAGAAAAGTCTCTACAGAAAAATAAACTGTATCAGATAACTGAAACAAACTTTCTCCCAAGAATATTAAAAGGTGTTAAAAGCCTCAAAACATTAATGTCTTGATGGCTCAGTCGGATAGCTACCAGCTAAGCAGTACGAGTTTGACTCTACGCGCGTCTGTGACGTTTAACAACGTACTACGTTTGCCGCTAAACGAAAATTAGAATATTCTCCGCAACCACTTGACGTAGAGCAATAATTCAAAGTACTGGATTGTTTAGTTTTTTGAGCTTGTTTTAATGACGATGAGTAATATTTATTTCAACGTAAAAGCTATTTTAAAAATCCAAAAATTTATTTATAAAAATACTTTTTGCTTTATGACTTTTGAACGCGCATTTTCTCGGAGATGCGGCTGTTGTCATTTTATTCAACATTTTAATAGAAATAAACCACAAAATTTCAATCAAAATCATTAGAGCCGTTTTTGAGAAATTTTGATTTTTCACGTTTTTTGTGGGTTTATAGGGGTAATTTACTCTTAAAAATTAAAAATTCAATACCCACCGTCGAGACCTGCGTACCCAGTGAATTTCCAAATTAGTAATATAATTTCGACCAGATGAACCTAAAACACAATTTCATCACGTGCTCATAAATAGGGAAATACATGTGTTTTCTCCTTATGATAAATATAGGGAATGAATTTACAGGTATGCTGCCATGTGGAACACTAAAAGTAGGTTTATAGCATGAAAAATTATTTCGACCTTATGGAGCCATATTCTAAGTTTCATCAATATCTATCTAATAAATAAAGGAGTTTGCCTACCCTCCATATGATAAGCACGGGAAAAGAGTATACAGTTTTGCTGAAATGATCAGTACAAAAACCATCTTTTTTAACAATTAATGGATGAATCTAAAATAAAAAAGGCAAAGTACCTAGTTTTATCCAAAAATGTTGGTTAATAAGTGAAATATTAACACATCCTTACTCTCCTTAAGATTAATATTGGAGCCCCAAAATACAGTGTAGTGTCTTTAGGCTTTTTAATATCTCGGTAACCAATGGAGAGAGAGCAAAGCTTCAAAATACTAATATGTATTTTTTTAGCTAAATCTAGTGGTAAAAATCAAGATAAAAAAAATTAAAATTACATATGTAAAATGCCCCGTTTTTGGGGTGCAAAACCCCCCAAAACTCCCCTTTCCGGTAGGTCGATTTATCTGGTTTACGAACTCATCCAAATAAAGGTAGAACACATCTCTACCAAATTTGGTGTCTATCGGACCGTTTTACGAGAGTTATCGTGTTTAGGGAAACACACACATATATATATATATATATATATATATATATATATATATATATATATATATATATATTTTTAATGCCTATTATGTTTGGTCTTTGAGCACCTCAAAACGAAAAAGTAACATGGTCCGGGCTTAGGTCTTACCATGAGACCTACGGTAATAGCTTCTTCCCTATGGGGAATCCTCTAAAAATTTAAAACGTCGGAAATTATCGTGGATTTGGACCTAATGCTTTTTTACTAAATATTTTTTTGGACCTAAGTACCAAATTTCATTAAAATTAGACCCTTGGGGCATTCTCTAGTTCTGTTTACATCCAGACACACACACAGACATCACGAAAACCACTTTTCTGGACTCAGGCGGCACCAAAACGGATAAATTTACCAACAACTCAAATTCTAAATTTTTTAGAAACCACTACTTCTTTATACACACATTTATAGGGGGAAAGGGGGCTCAAAAATGGATATATACATCATCAAACGAATTCTACATTTTTTTAGAAAACAATACTTTCTCCATATAGCATGGTATAGGGGTGAGAAAGTCAAAGACTTAGAGTTTTGCAGTTTCGTTCGCATTTGTTTGGTTTGGTAATGGAAAAATATCAAGCATGTATCCCACGCTGTCTGGCTGCAGCTGACAACTCGACATAACCCATCCATACGTACAGGTGTAATAAAACTACTTGATATTTTTATTAAAAGTTTAGATAGGATTTAAAAACAATCAGGAGTTTAAGTACAATCAAGGGCAAATAACTATTTACTAGAGATCGCCTCCTGGTTGAAATTCAACCAAAATTTTTTCAGTTGATCTGGACCATTTGGATCCAATTTGAAAAAACAATATGTTATAACTGAAGCATCTGTTCTTCCTGATTTGCTAGCATTTAATATTACAATATAATATTACAACATTAATATTACAATATTACAATATTAATATTACAACTGTGTCATTCATTCAATAATGTCTCATAAGATTAACATTGAAACTTTGAAAGCGTGTAGGGCCATTGGCCAATGTGAATTACAACGGGGTTCTGCTCATCTACAGAACAATACCTTTCAAATGCTATGCGCGGATTTCTTCTACGATGCACACAAGCTGAGAAAAAACGAGGAAATGAAATATGCTTGCCTATTTATATATAGATAAACGTTGTAACAGAGTTTCCAAGTCTCTTGGAGGTCGGCCCATGAGGAGTCAGTAGAAAATCTAAAATGTAACCATACGTTGATGTGCACATCAAGTTAAAGGCCTCACTTAGTAGAGTAGAATGTCGCAACCCCGACCTCAAGTCAATGAAACCAACCCTTAAATGACAAGCAAACAAATTTCTCATAAAATTCACATTTCTAAACCTTAAAATTTAGTAACTTTGAACGTACTTGACCTCTTGAGGTCGGTTCTGTAGCATATTATTTAAAAAAAATAAGTATCAAAAATTATTTGACATAGACTGATTTTCTTCAAGACTCCCTCTAGATCACGTTCCGAAAGGAAGTTTTAACGGAAAATTCTTCTGCCTATATCATATTGTATAGTGTCAATGATTAAATCGTAGGCTTTGATATGATATGGAATCGGCTTTTCGGCATTGTGCTCTACTGAGTGAGATCTTTAATTTGATGTAGTTATCAACTTATGTTTGCTCTTAAGATTTTAAACTAACTCGTCATGGGGCAACCCCCATCAGACTTGGAAACTTAGTTCTGACGTTAATAAATTGGTTTCTAGCCCTCAATTTTATCCTCTGAGTTTTAAACCTCTAGCTATTTATAATAATATCTAACGACAGGTCTATTTAGGTAGTAACAACGCCAGGGTTTAAATCACTGCAAATAAAAATTTTCATATGTCACTAGCGAAGAAAGAAAAATAAAACAAATAACCAGTAATAGAAACACTATTAATTAGACATCACTGTTTATTTCAATTTTGATAATAATTTTCAAAGCATCAGGGAAAAACTCCCAATTTATAGGGGAACATTGCAAATAGATTGTAATTATTTTTGTTTTCTTATTAAAGTGTTTCGGAGTTTAAAAGATTTAAATAAAAAATCAGCAACATATTAATGACTACTATAATAATAATGTTGTCATTCAGTGTCAACATTGTATCAACCTCTAGCTCCAGTAGACAAAGAAAGGTAGACGGTAGACATTGACGCGGGTCAGTGGTCCAGATTATGCCACAATGGAGAAGGATAATGATGACTACTTGTTATTCTGTTTGTGTCTGACTCGGATCTCATGACCCGAGAGCAGATTGAACATTGGACACGGTGTATATCTGTGGCACCTATTGTGTAAAGCGACTAACTGTTTAATATATGTATGTTGAGATTCTCATATCAATAGCAACATGATAATCTTACAACTTTTTCTTGATTCAAGAATAATATGCATCCACCCAATTTAAGTTATGAAGCCTAAAGTTTAAAGTTAGAAGCCACGGCCATCTCTAATACAAGGCCAAGGCGACCGAGAAGTGGCAACGTCGCACTCTAGTAATTTGGCGCTCTGGCAGTAGTGTTGCACTAAATGGAGGAAGTTGCGGGCCGTAAATTTTAATCACCTATAATATAATGTTTTTTTTTTTTAAGTATAGCATAATCGTCTATGGCAATTTAGAGGAAGGGCCAAAATATACTTAGCAATCATAATTCGCTAAAAGCTGTATTTCCATTTCTAGCCGAAATTATATCAGACTTAATAGTGCGCGCGCGAAGCGGATGAGGCCGCGATGTACTCAGTGTTAAGCACGGCACATAAAACTTATTTTATACAAACCTCCAAATTTAATACATAAGTAAGAAATTTGTAATTTCGATTATTGTATACTAACCAGATAAAAACTTTAAAGGAAGCATTAAATAGTTTTAGAGTGTGCAACCCATATCCGAAATGATTTACATATAGAACGTTTACATAATATAACGTTTACATATAGAACGTTTACATATAGAAACGTTTACATATAGAAATAACTAAAAAATTATTATTTTGATACCTTCATGAAAATTAATTCTCAGTACATGAGTAAATAATAAAACAAAACATCCAATTTAATTTGTTAAACTATATAATGTAATAAATGAGTCAGGAACTTTCTACAGGATCCTTTTAAATTTAAATATGAGTTATTTACATTATTATTAACTTGCAGAATAAATTTTGCTTGTTTGTAATTCTAAATATACTAACTGACGAACAATTTATATAAATAATTATTAAGCATTCTTTAATTTAAAGAATAAATAACAGATTTCGCGATTCAAACAATTAATTTAACACATGATTTAAGGATAATATAACAGATTGTTGGGTTTGCAATTTGCAAAATATGGGGAAGTACCCTCATGTACAGATTTTAAAGAAATCCAGACTAAAAAGTTTGATACTCGGGGACCCACAGAAATGAATCCCAAGTTACTAAGTATACAATAACTCTGGTTTTATTTACGTAGCAGGATATAATACCTGTAAGTTAGTAAGGGGAAGTAATTGTAATGCTTGTTCAGAACTGCTTACTAAACAGAATGTCAATAACCAGTATTCAAGACATTAACCGGGGAGGTCTTTCCGTCCCTCCGATTTTGTTTTAAGCATAACTTCACATGTCATTGGCATCATAAACACATTAATATATGAGTCTTATGAACACGTATTTTTGACCTGTCGTAACATATTTTATAAAACGAGAATTTTACAAAATTCTAACAGCGTTAAAGTTGGACTCAAGTTTATTGGTAATGTTTTTAGACTCTTGTAATAAACAATACGAATCCATAGTTTCTCAGATTGTGTTCTTAATGGCAAACATATTGTTAAACAACTATTGAAAGAAAATTAATTTTTCAATAAGTAGACCATCCATCAAAAAGAGAAAGTTGAATATCTTGTCTTAGCCATGTATGTTGGTTGAAAATATTGTATTGTTTTATGCAAATATCAATTTAATAAATATGCTACCTTGATACTAATGGTTTATACCTTACAACTCACTAACAAAGGTTTTTTACAAATTTTTCACACTTAATTGCAATAACGAGAAAAAGTACATGTAAGTCTCATTGTCAACAATAGCGCGAGTGAAAAGAACGTTACTACGGTTCGACGCCGTTGCGGCGTTGCCAGTACATGGCCTTGTACTAGAGATGGCCGTGTAGAAGCTCAATTTCCATTATAATGTCGTCTGTGCACACCTTATCTATTCTTATAATAATTCAGTTTTGAAAATCTTGGCAGAATCGAATCTGGAGTTCCACTGGACCAATTTTAATTTTTAAGATGTCGTTGGAAAGCTCTCATCCTGTAGATTTGCCAAAAAATATGAAAGTTTGATGTTTTTTAGTATTTATGGTAAAAAGATAAAAAAACATGTTTTCCATAAGAAATACATTAGAAACACGTTTTTGCGATTTTTTCATTTAAAGGCAATCTTTGGCTGCCTTTACTGCGGTTATTAAAGAAATCCATAATAGTAATTTGTAGGGAATTTCATTCTCTTTCAGAAAATCACCATCCACTTTGGTCGATTTCCTCACCGTTCAAAAGTTATTTACAAAAAACCAGAGCTACTACCAGTTTTGTTTGCGTTTCAAAAATACTGAGTTAAGAGAAATCTTGGGGAAATCGAATCTGGAGTTCCACTGGACCGATTTTAATTTTTAAGATGTCGTTGGAAAGCTCTCATCCTGTATATTTGCCAAAAAATATGAAAGATTGACGTTTTTTAGTTTTTATAGTGAAAAAATAAAAAACATCTTTTTCATAAAAAATACGTTGAGAACGGGGTTTTACGAATTTCTTATTTGAAGGCAATTTTTGGCTGCATTTATTATGGTTGTTCAAGAAATGCATAATAGTAATTTGTAGGGAATTTAATTCTCTTTCAGAAAATCACCATCCACTTTGGTCGATTTCCTCACCGTTTATAAGTTATTTACAAAAAACTAAAACACACCAATTTATTTGCGTTGAAAATTCAGTTTTGAAAATTGAATCTGGCGTGAGTTTGGGGCAATTGAATCTGGAGTTCCATTGGACCGATTTTAATTTTTAAGATGTCGTTGGAAAGCTTTCATCATGTATATTTGCCAAAAAATATGAAATTTTGATGTTTTTTAGTATTTAAGGTGAAAAATAAAGAAACATGTTTTCCATAAGAAATACGTTGAAAACGGGTTTTTCAGTTTTTTTCCTTTGAAGGCAATTTTTGGCTGCCTTTATTACGGTTATTCAAGAAATGCTTAAGAATACTTTGTATGAAATTTAATTCTCTTTCAGAAAATTACCATCCACTTTGGTCGATTTCCTCACCGTTCAAAAGTTATTTACAAAAAACCAAAGCTACTACCAATTTGTTTGCGTTGAAAAAATATTGTGGTAGAGATATTTTTATTAAACTTTGTACACCTAAATCTAGAGTACTGGATCGATTTTAATAATCTTTTATGTGTTGTCGGAAAGCTTCGTCTATGTATATTTACTCAAAAATGTGAAACTTTGATGTTTTTCTTAGGAGTTATGGTGAAAAGGTTAAAAAAGATAAACATTTTCTTCCTTTAAACTGTGTCTGATCACATGGAACACGTTTTTAATTTAACAGCTGATTGATGCATTGTTGTGTCCTTGACTTTTCTTTGTTTACATTTTGTTGTTTACATTTCAGATTTGTGGTTGTGAGTTCCTTACGTTTTGTTGGCGTTTAAATAAAGTTATGTGCTAAAGCAGTGTGTGGTTTTATGCGGTATGTGGTTTTTACAATCATAAATTGTTATTTGAAAAAAATAAATTAAATCCAACTAAATTAATATAAAACTGAACTAAATTAAATAATTACAAGTATAAATTTTTAAATGTTCTGAAAATGAATAATTTTACCATTTATAATATATATCGAGATGGAAACTGTTTGTTTAGAAGTTTATCTTTTCTATGCCATTCAACACAATCTAAGTACGCTGAAACACGAAACCAATTATTTTTATCGAATAGAATTTCAATATTGAAAACAAATACTACAATTTTTTATTTATTTCACCGGAAATAGCATATGGGTGCAATTTTTCTAGAGACCGTTGTATTTAACCACAACGGGCTTTGTTACTAGTTGATTATAAAATGCTTTGATAATCGCGGATATTCTCTGTTTTCCTTGTCTGTATTGGATTATTCGAATATATCGTTTAGTCTCCATGTTAGATAACTTATATTTTTTGTTTAATTTAATAGAATATTATTTACATATATGAATGTTTTAGTGTGAAAACTATTTGAATTAAGCTGTAACAAAATAAAAACAAATACTTGTCATTAAGTTAAACACGATTTTTTATAAATAGTTAATATAGTGCTTAGTTTATCTTATATTTAAAACGTGATTTTTTTAATAATTTTAAAGTTTAAAACATTTTGATAGTATTGCAATGATTATAGCATAATAATCTGAAAATATACTAAAACGTATGGGAACCTAAGAATATATTACAAGTAAAATATGGCATAAGAACTATCTTCATCTTTCTGGGCATGCAGCCCTTTTACTTTCTCCCCCTATACCATAGTATATCGAGAAAGTATTGTATTCGTAAAAATTTTCCAATTTCTTTGATGATGTATATATCCATTTTGGAGCCCCCTTTCTCCCTATAAATGTATATATGGAGAAAGTATTGGTTTTGTCAACATTTTAAAATTTGAGTCGTTGGTAAATTTATCCGTTTTGGTGCCCCCTGAGTCCAAAAAAGGGGGTTTCAGAGTGATGTCTGTGTGTGTGTGTGTGTGTGTGTGTGTGTGTGTGTGTGTGTGTGTGTGTGTGTGTGTGTGTGTGTGTCAGGATGTAAACAGAGCTAGAGAATGCCCCAATGGTCCGATTTTGGTGAAACTTGGTATGTAGGTTCAAACCCACGATAATTCCAGGCGTTTTTTTCATTTTTTAAATTTTTGATTTTTAGGGGTAGTTTACCCCCAAAAATCCCCAAAAAACGTGAAAAATCAAAATTTCTCAAAAACGGCTCTAACGATTTTGATTAAATTTGTGTGGTTTATTAAGATTAAAATGCTGAATAAAATGACACCACCCGCATCTCCGGGAAAATGCGCGTTCAAAAGTTATAGAGCAAAATGTGTTAAAAAAAACTCAATTTTTGGATGCAAAAACTCGTGCTGCTCACCTGGTGGCTATCCGACTGAGCCATCAAGACATTATTGTTTTGAGGCTTTTAACACCTTTTCATAATCTTGGGAGAAAGTATGTGTCAGTTATATGATACCGTTTATTTAACCATCCCTATACTTTTGAATGGTATGTGAAAAACCATTCACACTCATACCAGAATAGCCGCCTGTAATAAAGTCCAAAACTTCTATCCTTCAAGTGACACTATCTTGTTGTTGTTGCTGTTGTGCTATTAAACCAATACTCTCTATATTTTACACAATTTTATTTTAGAATTAACATGGTTTATTTATACATAGTGGAAAAAATCTGAAAACGGCATTATATATTTAAAAGTATTTAAGTAGTAAAACTAAAACTTTGCAAATTGATTTATGGTTCTACAGTCTACTTCCCAAAGTAATTATTTACCTTGAACCCCCAAGGGGGAGGGAGGTTAGGTCTACGCAATTTTATTTTAGAATTACCATTGTTCATTTATGGTATAACATGTGTATGATTGTTTTGATAACTGTCACTGAATACTTAAGTATGAGATTTTTATATTTTATCGGTATTTTAAACGAATTGTCAACCTATAGTTTAAACTGGATAGGGGAGATAAACTGAGGCAAGATTTATCGAAAGAGCTACCGAACGCTTGGCGGAAAATTGCCTTGTCAGACCTCTGAATGTCGGCAAGCCGCAACCGCCTTATACCGTGACGGATCAGTTACTGGTGAAAATAACAGTTGCGGCAGAGGACATGCCTTGTATTGACTGGATCACTGAGTTATCGTCACAAGTAACTGTTGAAGCTTTATATTACAATCAAAACTAATAATTATTTTTACCACAAGGTAATTCGAAGTTACACTTGAAAGGAGTACTTATGACAGAAAACAAGCTTTATTGTTTTCCAAAGACATATTCCAGAAAATTTTACAGAAGTGGAATTGATTGTTAGTATCATCATTGTTACCATGTTGGCGTTGCGAAGACCACAATATTCGCTACAATCACCTTCAAAAATAAAAAAATAAAAAATGGTGAAATGGTATATATATATATATATATATATTTTATTTTATTTATTATTAAAACTAAGGCTGGCCGCACACCAAAATGGACGCGAAACGACAAGACTCGACCAAACTTCTTACGACTTCGTGAGCGAAGGATGTGTGTATATGAACATGAGTAAATTGAATACCCTCATGTTTATATTTATATTTACATTATATTTAAACGTATGTTATTATCTTTAGGCGGCCGGCCTGATACACATTAAGAACAAAGTATGAAAAATGATGGTTCGATATAGCTTTTTTTGTAAGTTTGTACCTGGTCACCTTGATTAATATATAATAAACAAATAAGAAATAATATTAAAGGGTAAGTTGCATAATTTTTTGTACATTAACTATAGTTCAAGGTGAGTAATTTTCACTGACCTGCAAATGTAAAATTGAAAAAAATTATCCTATCATGTAGTCCAAGGTGATTTTCATTACGTTCTGTTTTACTAAGAACAAATATTTTGGAACGTAATGTCTGGCAGAACTGTTCTACGTAAATGGGACTTAAACTTTTGTTAGATCCTAGCATGAGCATCATAAAGAGGTTTACACCAGGATCGAAATTGTATAGTTAAATATCCTTAATCTTTAATACCCACGTGAGAGGATTAGTGTAGTGATCGTTTGTATTAGACTCGCTCTTCTGGTGGAACATGGTCAAAATTTTCACTTTAACATTTGTATGAATATTAATAATGCTCATTGAACTGCGATGATATAAAAAAAGAAAAAAATGGGAACGTACCCTTTTATAATACATACATATTTAAGGAATTATTGAATTTAATGTGATATTATAACACATTCGGGCAGCTATATTATACACACACTTAAGTGACTAAATATTATCTAAACCCAACCGAGCGCATCTTAACTGATGTGATGGTCAGGCGGAACATGAGCTAAACGTAGTCCTCAGTGGTTGTACCGTCGCGTCGCGTGCTCCTGTTCAATACATCTTGCGGTCCTCAATTAGACCATTAACTCACGGTCAGTTACTGCTTAATTTATGGCTCTCCTATGGATACTCATGGCATGTCAACATGCCATTACTGGTGTCTGTAAATAAGACAACTTAATACAATCTGATTATATTTATATTAACAAACTATTTACTCTCTGTTGACAAAACATTATTTATAGTTTCAGTTTTTATACATCTGTGGGAATTTTTTTCGTTTGATATGGAACGCTTTAACCCCTGTTATTGTTTATCGTTTATATAATAAATAATTAATAGATCAATGACAAATAATAATTTGGACAATAATCGACTGAGACAGAGATCGAACTAAGAACCTCATGATTTTGTGGGAATCATTATACTCTTGTATAATCTCTTGTGATTATAAGTATAATCATTATACTTGTGGGAATACTGAACTACCAACTCAATTTTTATCCTACATTGTTGTTAATGTTTAGCCTCCAATTACAGGTGGCTACAGATAAAATCTAAATAGAATGTTCTGATTGTCATAAAAGGAAGTAAAATTAAACTACATTTTCGTTTATTACTTCGTAGCAACAATACACCATTGTAAGTAGTTCTCTGCAGTTTTTAGGAACAACTTTGGATCGTAGTTAAAGCTGATATGCACATATTGATGTAAGTGGTGTGCAAAGTTTGGTTATGCTACTGAAAGTTAATATTTGAATTAAAATGATAAATAAATAAAGGGTAAACTAATCTTGACTCGCTTGGCTTAATGCAAGAGGTTAAGGATCGGGATTGAACAAACACAAATGTAAGTAAAACATATGTTTAATAAACACCATAAACTTAACCTAATAAATGAGATTACCCTTTAATGATTCAATACAGTCTAATCCAAATCTCACAGAAGCGCTGGAGTCCTTTGTTATAGTTCAAAATCACAAATCGTAGTTTCACTGGATCCGGATTATCGAAAGTCTTTACACCTTTTGTCTCTCAATGAGCACTTTGGTTGAAATAGTCGTCACCAGAAATTCAATAAAGACAATAATTATAATTACATTTACAAGTGATCTATGGAGTTCAGGGTCCTATGCTTTAAATCAGTTTTATTACTTAGATATATTTACAACCGTTCGTCTGAAAATCTGTAATTAACTATAACCATCGAATAAATTGATTTAATTAAGCTAATAAGGTTCCCAATAAAAATAAAGTTCATTAAAATATTTAGGACCTCCAACCCAGTATTAGACACATTTACTTTTAGTTAGATAATAACGAAATCAAAGACCTAATGTTAATAATAAAATGATCTGTACAAGAATTGATGTAAGCTATCTATCTAAAGGTAATATTTACAATTGAATACTCCGCGAGCTGTTTCTCACTATGTCCTAGTCCCTACAATCATTTTATTTAATTAGTTTATTTAAACTGTGATTTTACTATCCTCTCTTTCGCTTTAATATTATCAACGATTAAATAATATTGAATTTGAGTTCTGTTTTCCGTTGATTTTGATTAAATTAGTTTTGGGCCTTTCTCTCACAATTTGGAGGGCACATACCCTATTCATCCGGCGGGTGTTGTCCTGGGCGCGGCGACGTTGTCCACCAAGGGATGATCCTCCGGGAGGGTGGTCTCGAAGATGGAGCCCCCTGGTGTGGTCGTACGGCTGCAACCCTGGTCCGTGGATGCGGTGTTGGTAGGCCGCCTCCGCTCCTGGGTGGTCCTCCGGGCAGTCTGGTGATGTCCTCTTTGGTCCCCGAAGTCCGTGTTGTGCAGTGGGATGCCGTCGAATTTTGGGAGGGAGCAGGAAGATTTGTCTCCAAAGATACGATGAGAGTTGATCTCCGGGTTTGAGTTTCTTCGTTGAAGTACTTGATGTTTTCAGTAAGTCTTCGTTGTTCGGGGGATGGATGTTGGAGTCTTGGAGATAGGTGGTTCGGACGCTGGGGGTGGCTTACTACCTTGTCCCGCAGGTTGATCCTCTCCTAATCCTAACTTCTTCCAGACTAAAGTTCTCTTCTCTTCCTTTTCGGCCGCTCGGCTCTCGCTTCCCCTTCCCTAAAATTTTGTCATCCCCCACGAGACATCACATTAGCCAATCAGTTGATTTTCTGACCACGCCCCTTATTTTGATTTGCCGATGATGTCGTCACCGTTAGTTGCCCCCACGGGTGACCATCATGGCGGCGTGGTGCAGCGTTGACAAGTTTCTGGCTTCGTTCTCGTGGGAATGAAGGTATTGAACTTATATCGTGGCGCATTTTATCACGTGCCACTCCTGTTACAGTTCGCGGTAATCCGCCATTTTGGTTCCCAGCAACACTATACCTAATTTTTATGAAATGTGATTTGCTTTGTCGTTGTCTGGGTCTATGCACTAACTAACTAGAATTATAAATTACATTTTGAACAAATACTTTACATGGCCCTACTCGGGGAAATTGTTCGTTCCACCCGAACAATAAGTTTCATCAAATACGATTTCAGGTTGGGTTGAACATAGTGAGTGCTCCTCAACAACGGGAGTGGAGCCTTTCTCCACCTAAGCTGGGCCCCGCTAAGCTGACGCGGTGCATCGTCCACCAGTGTCGTATGCTGCTGACGGCTGTTTGTTTACGTTGCTCCTCTCGTGTGCGTGTGTGTGTCAAGGTCGTGGCCGTCTGGTGTTTCTTGTTGTGGATCGTTATTGTTGCTCATTCTTGCAATCTTTATCTGGAAGTTTCATACTGATCTTGATCGATTGAATATGTACGCAATAAATGATTACTAATATTGTAATTGTTAATATTAGTGTCCAACTAAACATTATGTAGAATAACAATTTTGTATTTCCAAAAATTTCGAATTCGTCATTCTTCAAAGTTATGTGTTCAATTTTCTTAAGTGCTGTCACTTCAAACGTTGGATTGTTGATTGTCCAATTCGCATTTATGATTTCGGATAAATTTTTAAATTTGTACGTAACTCCTGAGGTAACTGGGAATAATTGGATTGTTTGTAGTTTTGACCAAGTTACTGGTATCAAATTAACAATGTTGATCATGGGAATGTCTTTAGAATCACAAGGGCGAATTTTTGTTATCAATATTGTGTCAGGTTGATGCAGTTCACAGTCGCAGGGTATTGTAACTTCCAAGGTTCCCGCTGTAATGGGTTCTATCTGGTGTACTTCATTGTTATCAAATTCTAGTGTTAAAGTGTTCTTTATGTTTGTTATCAGATATTTATTTGGCAAGAGTTTCGTTATAATAGGATACTTTGGTGGCTTTTCACAAATGTAATGACAGTTTTCTTGTAGTTTTGTGATGCTTTCAGAGTTCAAAATTAGATGCAAACATTCTTGTTGTTCCGTAGAGACGAGCGTTTGCCTAGGTAATAGGCATAGAGGATACGTTTTTCCATTACAATCATCATCGTTCTCATAAACGACTTTAGAATAGGTCTCTGATTTGAAAATATATTTACTATTTATTTGTAAACGGCAAATCGTATCTTTCCAAATAACTGGTGAAGTAATTGATTTGTAGGCTTGATATTTTTGATTCGCAGTCTTTAGAGGAATATTGATTTTTAGTAGCAGAGTTCCGTTGAAAATAGTGCATTTTGTAATTGGTAATTTATAATATAGAAATATTTTGTCACTAGGAATGGCTAAAACCAGATTTTTGCTTTGCGCCTTTTGTTTCAAAGCTTCTAAATGATTAGATAGATTTGTAGATTTGTATGATTTGTAAAGTGGTGTGCAAAGTTTGGTTATGCTACTGAAAGTTAATATTTGAATTAAAATGATAAATAATTAAAGGGTAAACTAATCTTGACTCGCTTGGCTTAATGCAAGAGGTTAAGGATCGGGATTGAACAAACACAAATGTAAGTAAAACATATGTTTAATAAACACCATAAACTTAACCTAATAAATGAGATTACCCTTTAATGATTCAATACAGTCTAATCCAAATCTCACAGAAGCGCTGGAGTCCTTTGTTATAGTTCAAAATCACAAATCGTAGTTTCACTGGATCCGGATTATCGAAAGTCTTTACACCTTTTGTCTCTCAATGAGCACTTTGGTTGAAATAGTCGTCACCAGAAATTCAATAAAGACAATAATTATAATTACATTTACAAGTGATCTATGGAGTTCAGGGTCCTATGCTTTAAATCAGTTTTATTACTTAGATATATTTACAACCGTTCGTCTGAAAATCTGTAATTAACTATAACCATCGAATAAATTGATTTAATTAAGCTAATAAGGTTCCCAATAAAAATAAAGTTCATTAAAATATTTAGGACCTCCAACCCAGTATTAGACACATTTACTTTTAGTTAGATAATAACGAAATCAAAGACCTAATGTTAATAATAAAATGATCTGTACAAGAATTGATGTAAGCTATCTATCTAAAGGTAATATTTACAATTGAATACTCCGCGAGCTGTTTCTCACTATGTCCTAGTCCCTACAATCGTTTTATTTAATTAGTTTATTTATACTGTGATTTTACTATCCTCTCTTTCGCTTTAATATTATCAACGATTAAATAATATTGAATTTGAGTTCACAAATACTTTACTTTGATGTATTAAATAAGAAATTATCAAAATGGTTATATTTATTGCGTAGGTTAAGAGGGACAGTAAACACTGATGTATTTTTAGGTGTTTACTACTCACAAATATATTCCTTGCTGTGCTATGGAGTTGCTGCTGTATGGGGAAACAGTTCTAAGTCATTAAAAGTCTTCAAAATGCGGGAAAGGGCAGTTACGATTATTTGTTAAAGTCCCCAGAAAGCTCATTGTAAAAGTTTGTTTTAAATTAATAGTTATGATCATAGAAAACACAAGAAACAAAAATAACCTTAAAACACAGCTTTTACATTACAGTTAATCAAGAAGTAATTGGTTCTATACATCAACCAAACTCTATAATGATATAACTCTATAATGATAGCTCTTCTCGTATACACAAAAAATGCAATTAGCTAAAAAAATTAATGAAACTATAAATAAATTATTAATAGCTCAATATTTTAATCTAGACTTTAGTCGATTCTTATAACTGAATGTTTGTACAACACTGATGAATTTTTAACACTAATTTTAACATGTATAGTATTTCTTAGAGTTCTTATTCTGTCATTTGTGTTACATCCTTGTGCCTGTGATTTTAGATTAAAGTTTTGACTAGTTTTAAGTTGGTATATCCAATAAATAGCAGTTACTATTTTGGGATGTGCTATTTATTTATTACTTTAAATAGTTAATTACTTCACTTTGTTAGTGAAGAGCTGATAGTTGTTACTTCACTTTGTTATTCCTAGACATTTATGTATGTCAAGGAAGGCTATGATACAATTGTTTTTATAGTCTTAGAATGTTGATCTCAATAACTTAAATGTTTTGAATATCACTGTACAACTTGATTAGATTTAATGACTCTTATACATACATTATGAAATGTCTAATGATAATAACATCTCAGATTTCTGATTTCAAAATTTCTGTATCCAATTCCCTTAAACATTGCAAACATATTATTAATATAGATTGGCTAAAATGTTAGTCAATTTAAAATCCAAGTACCCCAAGATTGTACTGCCTTCCAAAAATACATTAACGAGGAAATAAATTGCATCCAATAATATCGAGTATCAATTCACCAACTTATCTTCTCTCAATATTGCTAGTTAAAAATTTCAAAGAATTCCTTTTCCAAAATCTTTAAGCATTCCTGATAGGTACAGTTTTATAGATAAAGTTAAGGATTTATCAATAGAACCTGATGAATATCTGGTATCTTTTTATGTGGAGCCCTTACATACAAACGTTCCAATACCAACTACAATTGATATTATAAAATCTTGGCTAAAGTCAACTTATTTTTATGACGAAATAAAACGTTTTTACAGTTTAAAGATAAATATTACTGGCAAAAATAAAAATAAAAAAAAATAAAACAATGGGGAACCCTCTCTCACATTTTCTAGCCAATATATTCCTAAGCAGTTTTGAAACAAATATCAAATCCACACTGAAATATTTTCCTAGAGTTTGGTTCAGGTGTGTAGATGATGTTTTGGTAGTTTTTAAACAAACTGTAAATCAATCAGTCAAATTCACTTATTGACGTGTTTGTGATTAGAAATGAATCTCAAAAACTTGAACTTGACATATATAGTAAACTTACGAGCAACAACCGCTTTATGACTAAAGACGAATTTGCTCCAAAATCTACCAAAAAAGCAGCTTATAACAGTCTAGTATATAGACTACTTAACCAACCCTCTTAGTAAAAAGAGATACAAACGACAAATACATAAGCCAAAAATAAAAGAACAAATAAGCCACATCGAATTAAATCGGCTAGAAAAATCTGCAATTGCAAGACACGCTTTAGGTACTAGACTCATTTTCTCAAAAATAAAATTAATCTAAGAAGTTAACAATAGTCAATATATTAACTAGTCTACTTGTTGCTCGAAACCGAGCAATTTATTTTGATACAATATAAAACATTTAGTTCTAAATCAACGACATCCGACCAATCCAATATTGTGAATATCAGTAATCACAAAAAACTACACGTATTTACATTAACTAGTTGAACATTAACAGATGCTTAAATTTTCAACCCAAACCCAATATTATTCTAATGGGAAAATTTCAAATTTAATTTGAGTATAGCAACCTTATTTTAAGTCAGATTTTCATCATATTTTGGCGGAAACAACCACAGACCAAGCAAGCCCTATTTATTGACACCAAAAACTTGAAAATCGGTTTAAAATTGTAGGAGGAGTTCTCAACACATAAAACCCATAGCGTATTAAATTAGTATAGATTTACAGGCGTTATTACCGCAACATAGTATACTTTACTTAAATCTTAATAAACAAGGCAAGTTACGTTGTGTTGGATGACTTTTCAAGCGAAAGTGTACTGAATATTTTTCCTTATAAATAAACTACAGGTATTAAAAATGTTACGAGAACCAAACATTTTCCTTAGCTTTTATCAATCGTTAATTCATCACCTCTCTACATTGTTTATGTAAGAAATGACTAGTAAAGTAGTACACCAAGAGGTAATGAATCATGAACATGAGCCACAAAGATCATCACTCTATACCTTCTTCCACTATCAAAAACTGTGTCAATAGTAGCTTGAAGTGTGAAAGCCTACTACATTTAAGCAAGACTTAGTGATTGACTGAGCGAGCTTAGGACCATATAATTTTGTTACATTTTATACAGTTAAATACAGGTACATCTAATTAAATTGAAGCAATTCTTAATACTAATATTAAAGTCCATTATGAAGAAATTTTAACTTCTTTACAGGGAAATAATTATTGGAGAAATACATTTAAAACTTAAATCAATGTATGCCTTGAAGATCAATATAAAATGCAGCTTCTAATTTAATATTACACCCTACAGTTAAATAAAAAATCAAATAAAGCTTAACTCTAACAAGCAACATAATTCAAATATACAGGGTGGAAAAAAGTCTGGAAACGATGTAATATTTTTTGAAGTATTTAAGTTATAAACCTAAAAATTTGCAAATTGAATTTGAGTGACTAAGTCTACTTCCTTAAGTAATTTTGTCCTTGGACCTCCATGGGAGGACGGTCCACTAGGAGTCAGAAGAAAATCTTAAATATAAACATAGGTCTATATGTCCATCAAATTAGAGGTCGCTAAGAATATAGAACAATGCCACAAACTCGACCTCTATCTAATAGATGACCGTGTCAAAAATGGCAGGATATCTAACTTTACATTAAAATCAAATTGCTAAAACTAAATACCCTCGTAGCAGCAGACCTGCGTACTCAGCGAATTTCCAATGGAATTTCAGATTATTTACTTTCCCCATAAAACACCATAGGATCGTGTATGTAGGTTTGCTGCCATTGGGTGTTGTTAGAAAATCTAAGTTAATTAATAATTGGAGAATGTAAACACAAAATTGTATCAAGCTCTGGCAATTTTTTATTTTCCCCATAAACCCAATGGGGTGAGTATGTAGGTTTGCCGCCATATGGGTTTTGTAAGCAAGTATAAGTTAAACCTTATCTAGATAATGTACCTACCAAATTTTATTAAGTTATGTCAATAAATAAGCAAGAGATAGGGGTTTTTTATTTCCCATAAACTTTTCTGTCCTGGTACTGAAGTATGTTTTTAGTTCATTTTTCTCCTTCATATTGTAAGTTAGTTCATAGATCACCCAAGCTATCGCTCTTGTTTTGTCGTAACTCAGGGAGTTTACGTGTATATTGTTTGATTAAATCAAATAAAAAATAAAAAATCAAATCAAATCATATGAATGTTGTATTTTATTTTCTCTGAAACCGTTCCATCCCCGGATACGTCTTATGCACTTAGCCGGGTAGAAGGATTATCTTCTCTTTTTATATTTATTATCTGTTTTGAAAGTGGCAATAAATTAAGCGAAACCTGCTTAATGCTTTTATACCACCGATGGTACCTCTACTGCAAGAAAGAGTGACAATCGGGATAAAGACGAAGGCTAGGCGAGGCATATAACGGTTTGAGCTAGGTAGACATTCGAGTCAATTCAATTTCACGCGGGATCAGGGCTGGCCTGAAGTTGACATGTACCAATCGGAATACCCAATACATTGTGCTATTGTCATGAGAAGCGACTTAATATGAAAGTATAAGTTGTCTTCCACGATGTCACTAGTTCCCAGTTCTATCAAATGTCCTAATATAATTTTTACCCGTTCAATAGCATCACACATTTATACCATTTTCTTAGTTTATTATAATAAACTGAGAAAGAAAGGATGGTTTTAATCGTTACCTAAGGTTATAAAAAGTTTTTTTTTAATTTTAAGTGTAGGTAGAGAGACTTTGCGGAAGTCAGAATTTATACGTTTTAAATATGCGTTTTTTAAATCACACCTTATTTATTTATTCTTTTTCGGCACTATAAACTTATAATAACTGAATGTTTTGTATTCTTTTAATAACCAACAAGAGTCTTAAATTTTAGAACTGTGTCTGTTAAAACAAATAATAATCTCTATTGCCTTCATGTTAACTTATTGTCTTGGGTTGAAATCTTTTATTTACTAGTGATACTCATCAAACCAAAATTTAACAGATTTTTATTTGAAATTGCAACTGTAATTAGGCCATTAAATCATGTAATCCTTAGTGAAATAATTATTTTTACGGACATTTATTTATCACAATAGCTTACCTAATGCAAAAGCACATCAATAATAGACACATAGTATGTACATGTTACATACAAAATAAAAGTTTGGAGCAGGTAAAGGGGAGGGGGGTTAAGAAGTCATTAGTCTGTAAAAGCGTATCTATAAGTGGATAAGTTAACGTCAAAGCGAGTCAAGTGTTGTAGTCACTTAGCGGTAAATGATGTCTCATAAACGTCACAAGACTAACAAAGAAATCCGCCACCTCTTGTGGCTTAATGGAGTCTGTGCAGGCTCCCAACATTTACACAGAAGCATTACAACATCGGCCGGTATTTTAAATTTTCTTATTTTTTTAGTCCTCCTATAAATTTTGAAGGAGGTCTCTGTATTTTTTTTATTTTTGAAGAATAGTATTATTATGTGTGGGAAATGTTTATTTTACAGTAACGACTGCTTATTTCATAGTAAAGAATTAAGACTTAACATCAACATGTAGTTAGGTTCAATAACTGTTCACCCAGACTATGGGCTCCAATCCATGGCAGATTTCGAAATCCTTATAATAGTACAGCTAATCAATACATATTTAATAGGCGACATGTATTTTTGTACAAGGAACTCCTCCAACAGTTTTTAACCAATTTTAATAAATTTGGTGTCATTGGAGACAGCTCGGCTTGAAGTTATTTCTTAAGTAAATTGGTAAATATCCATCCAAAGGGCCCTGCATGCCCTTAGAGTTATATATTTCCCCATAAGAATAAAATTTAGAAAATAAAAGATTTTCATATTTAACAGCTGTAACAATTAAACTCAGTACAGCGAGAACATCTGTCTATTCATACGAAAGAATTTATGTTAAACCATGGAGGATAAACTAATTAACAAACTGCCTGTAAAAAGTATTCAAACTAAACTGCTCGATTCCGAGTAACAAGTACACTAGTTATAGTAACGTGTGGGCAAAAAGTTTTAAAATTATTAATAATAAATTTACATCTTCTTCAAAGTTTATTAACTTAATTAAGATTAAAATAAAATTTGAAACCAACAGGTAACTCTAAACAAAGTTTAAGGAGTAGTTGAGAGAATGTTTCAATTATTATTATGATTATTACTAATTAAAACAAGTTTTTTTTCTGGCATGCAAAACCAAACCAAAGGCGATATACAAAGAAACTATGGATAATGTAATGTGTTGTTTACTCATCAATCAAGAATTCTGGTCTTATTTTTTTCAATTTTTATTTGTTTGTAATATTTACTTTTTTCAATAGGAAAAAAGAATTTGCTACCTCATAAGAGCATCAAAAGCATTGCATGATTAAGAAAAAAATAAAATTGTAAAGACATGACATTTGTTTAGAATACACTTCCATTTCTAACATGAATGTAAATTTGAAGTTAAATATCTAAATAACTCTTTAATATAAAATTAACTCTTTAGAATGGATTGACACACAAATTTGTAACAATTAACTCGATTCAATTTTCATTAGTTTACCAGTTTTATTTTTATTTTTTTATTTTATTTTTTTATTTTTTTATTTTATTTACACTAAACATCTTTTTATTTGGCATTGGAGAAGTCTACTAAAAAGATTGAAAGATATTCTTTTAAAACACATTTTCAGGTAAAGAAAATTTTAAAACTTTTACTTTTTAGATCCCTCCACCTCCAAAGTATGTTGGGAGTCATTAGTGTTCTCCCAAAAAAAGGTAACATTGATTAAATTATATTAATTTGTCTCCAAAAAATCATTTATAAAATTTATGATAAATTGCATAATGAGGTTTTTTATGATTTATGGTTTTACTATGATTTATGCATAAATCATAGTAAATCGTACACCCTTACTAGTTACAATTTTGCATACATAATGCTTATAATTAGTTGCGTAATAAACTGATAATAGTTTTTAGAAAAGCCAATAGTGGTTCTAAGTGATTTATATACCTAACACTTTCAAATCCCTCGCCTTCTATCGAGAGCTCCAAACCTTTTAAGTTAAATCAGAAAATATGCATCCATCCTGTTGGAAGGCTTGAGGCATTAGCTGAGGAATTCCTTTCTTCGCTGAAGCTCGCAAATATTTTATACGCAGCAGATTAAAGTAAATTGTTATAAATATTTATCATTTTTTTAAAATTTTCTTTTAAGGAAATCCTTAAACTGGTATGTATTAATGAAAAATTGTGATTTTTTCATTTTGTTCCTTGATTTTAAAAATATATTCAAGATTTTAAAACTGTTATGTAGTTTTAACCGTGGTTTAAACCCGGTGGTTAAATCGGTTGACCGGCAGCCAGATGGACAGAAAACTAATAGTGATAGGACACGTTACATATTTTCTTGATTTACCTTTTGATTAACATAGTAAATTTGATTCAGTGGATTCGGGGTACTCTGGTATATACAATGTTATGAGCATACATTATTAAATGTCTAAAAACGTTTCAATTTAACGTTTTCAAAGAAGCAATTATTTGGAAGAGGGAAATGTAGGTGCCTAAGAATAGGTTTGTTGGCGTAGTTTTCTGGGGTTACTTTGATGACTGGAACACATTCAAAGATTTCAGCGAATTGGCTAAAAGTAATTTCTCTAGTTTATCGGAAGAAACTCGTCAGATAAACGTTTTAATCAGAATCCCGAGTGTGTTAGTCACAATAGTTTGTCAGTCGTGTCCCTACACAGCACAACAGTGTCCGCATTCCAGCGCTTGGAAACTATGTCAAAGTGATGAGCCTGTGTTGCCGCTAATCAATGTTAGCTCACTCAACTCAGGGAAAATTTAAATACTTTTCCTTGAATAATGTTAAGGAATGGATTTCGCCTTACCGAGGAAGTTAAAAAGAAAATTTAGGGGTCACATAAACTGAAACCAGGATTAGCTGGTTCAAGGATTGATAACTGAGTAATAATGATAATAATAATAACTTTATTACATAATACATAATTATCAGGTAATACATAATTATCTTATTTTAAATTACTTTAATTGAGAGTCCAATAGACTATTTTATTTTATTTTCCAGTATTTGGTTGTTAAACATTCTTCACTTTTGTATGGACATTTTTCAATTAAAATTTGTTTGATTTTCTTCTAAAATTGCCTCTCACTGAAATTTTTCCAATCATTCGGTAAAGTAGTAAACATTTTGACGCCCATTTAATTATAATTTTTCATGCTTCTTGAATATTTTAATAAAAATACATTCAATTTGTTTTGATTTCTTGTATTATGTAGGTGGATATCCGAATTTAATAAAAATTTTGAATAGTTCTTGTTTATATGCAATAAAATTTCAAGTATATATAATGATGCCAAAGTTAATATATTTAAAATTTTAAACAATGGTTGAGAGTGTGTTTTAGGTTTAACACCTGTAATTATTCTTATGGCTTTTTTGGTATTTTAAATATTAGATTATAGTTTTAGCTATTTGCCCAGATAAAAGTGCCATAGTTCAGATATGAGTGTATATATGCATAGTATGCATTCTCCTATCCTTCTAAACACATAATGTCCTTTCCTAATTTTTCCAATGATGTACAGAGTATTATCTTTCCAATCTAGTTATGAATCCATTATAACTCTTAAGAATTTCAAAGAATTTTTATTTATATTAAGATAATACTTGTTTGTTTAAAAAAAAATCTAAATTTTGAATTTTATCCAAATTTAATACTAATTGATTTGCGTGACACCAGTTTTGTATTTCTTTAGTTACCATATTGAGGTTAAAATGTAATTATTCTGGGGTATTTGCAGTAACTATCACTCCAAAATCATCTGCGTATAAGCATTTTTGATTGTGTCTTAATTGGTTATGCTTGATGGCAGTTCATTAATAAATATATTGAATAACAGAGGGCCTAAGCAGGAACCTTGTGGAACACCCATTTTTACTAGCCTTTTATGGGATCTTTCATTATTGAATTCCACGAATTGGCAATCTATCCTGGAAATAAGACTTTAAGAGATTTAATGCAATATTTTCACATCCATAGTATTAAATTTGTTCTAAAAGTATATCATGTGAAACGTTGTCAAATGCTTTAGATATGTCAAAACTTCTAAGGCATATTAATTTACCAGATTCTATTTCGTTCATAATGTTTCTAATTAGATCTATGGTTGCATTAAGTGTACTTAAATTTTGTCTAAATCCCAACCCATTTTTACTAGCCTTCCATGGGATCTTTCATTATTGAATTCCACGAATTGGCAATCTATCCTGGAAATAAGACTTTAAGAGATTTAATGCAATATTTTCACATCCATAGTATTAAATTTGTTCTAAAAGTATATCATGTGAAACGTTGTCAAATGCTTTAGATGTCAAAACTTCTAAGGCATATTAATTTACCAGATTCTATTTCGTTCATAATGTTTCTAATTAGATCTATGGTTGCATTAAGTGTACTTAAATTTTGTCTAAATCCCAACATCATAAGATCAAATAAGAAATTTGATTCAAAATATTCAATATACTTATTTAAAATAAGTTTTTCCATAATTTTTGAAATAACAGGTATATAGAAACTGTCCTTCATATAGAAATAATGAAAACTGATTTTATTATCATGAGTGTCTTTTTCAATTCGTTTTAATAAACTGTGATAATTTTGAACATGTTCAGGAATATGATTCTTTATTTCTTTGACACTTTCAATAAACCAATCATTAAAGCCATTGGCATTTAAATTTATTGTCCCATTTTCAACAACATGTCTTTCTAGTCCTGTAATCCTTCTTATGACAGACCATATTTCCTTGGGTTTATTATTAGTTTAAGCTATCAAATTTCTATTATAAGTTATTTTAGTTTTCTTTATTAGTGTTTTATACTTTTTATAAGTTTCTATATAAACATTTTTTATTGACAATGAATTACTTTCTCTCATTTGTTTATCTTTGTCATTCTTTTTTTTAATGTTTTCAATTCTTCGTTAAACCACTATATCTTCGTTTTCCTCTAGATCTTTTTTTTAAATAAATACAGGTCCATTTTATATTGTAAATTATTTGTTTAAAAGATTATCTTGTTTAATTTCTATAAATACTTTGAGTTTGTTTTCCTTGTCTTTTCCTGAGTTTATATTCTTAAATATGTTATGTTATTTTCAACAATTCCAAGGCATCCCATATTTTTTTCTCTGAGGTTAATATTAAAGTCTCTCCCAATGAAAATTACACTCTTGAATTTAAAAACGGCTTGTAATGTTTCATCAAATCTTTTAAACAATTTTTAATTTTTTTTTTTTTTTTTTTTTTTTTTTTGCTATATGGTCTGTAAACTGATAATATTATTATATTGTATTTTACCATTCTGGTTGCAGAAGTTTCACAAATTATTTCTTCTGACATATTGTTGATAGATTTTAATTAAATTGTTTCTAAATTACCTCTGACATAAATTATTGTTCCTCCCTTAATTTCATTAGGTCTGGAATAGTATGCTGCTATATTATATCCAGGAATGTAGACATGTTTGAGATAATTTTGTTTGCACCAGTGTTCGACAACACAGGCAAAGTCTTCTTGAGGACTATGTAAGTATAATTTTAAAACATCAATATTTTTCAAGAGCCCTTTTATGTACCAATTAAATAAAGTTAAAAACTTGAAAAGATAGTATTTGTTTTATGAACACTAGACAAATTTAAATAAAAGTCATTTAACTTTAAAGTTATGTGGGATCTATTGAAATCAATACTTGAGTGTTTAATAACTGAAGTAGTTTGTTTTGAAGACGAACTCTATTCTTATCTTTGCCTTGACTATTTTGTAATAAGGGAGGAAGTACAGACATGTTATTGACGTGAAGCAATATATCATTATTAGAGTAATTATCTCTATCCTAATTTTTGAACTTATTATATTGTTTGCTTACATCTTGTAGAGCATTTCTAGTGTCATAGTTCCACTGGTTGTTATTGTGATGTTTTCATATTTTTCTAGGGATTTTGCTATTATAGTCGCCACTTCTTTCTTTCCCATAACATTTAAGTGTAATCCATGTTTAGTAAAATGTTCTTGTTTCAAGTGTTTAACATCAATGATGTGTACTTTGGGCAATATAGCGATTAGTTCTTCAATGTAGTTATTAATTAAGACGGTTTTGAAATTAAGTTAATTGTTTTGTTAAGAGCTTTTTAATATATTACTTATAAAAATAGTCTTTTTACTTTTAGTGATAATTCTCAGTTTCTTTTCAAGATTGTTGCAAATTTCATTTAGTTATTCTTCAGTCGAATCATTTTTTCCCCCAATGAGGATAGCACAACTTTTTTTGATTGATTGCAACATCACACACTTTCATCAAACCAGTATTTGTCATTACTATTCCTTGAACTACCAATTGTAATTGACATTTTTTCATTAGTAAATTCTGATATTTGTCGACCTTGACTGTCTGATATGAGTGCTATATTTGGTGTTCTTATTTTGCATCCTTTTTTATCAATGTCTTTCTTGGTGGCAAAAAGTGGTGTTTTCATAGTTAAAGAGGATGATGATTCTTTAGTTTTGTTTATATTGGCTTAAAGACTTATTTAAGATGGATGAAGTAGTTATTTTTTGTAAGATTTTTGTTTTTCTATATTTTGGCTTATGCTTTTCGCTGGTAAAAGTTTCTGCTATATCTTCAATGACAAATTATTTTAAAAATGCAGGGTTGCTACATAATAATTCAGTAGCGTTCGATATTTTACTTATTAGCATATAATAACCACAGTCGCCATTTTCGCTAACTTCATTTCGCTAACGAAATTGTTTTGTTGCTGGAAATCTATTTTATTCACATGTACATTTTCTCTTTCTTTACCAAGACAAATATTAATTTTTGTAGCCAGTTCATTTTCGCTAACTTCATTGTAGTTTTTTAGAGAATCCAAATGAAAATATGCATCAGTTGACCTCTTATACACGAAGACACTCTAGTGATTACACTCACTGTCATCATTGCTATCATTTACTAGAGCAATAATGTTTCCATAGTCTGATAGATCAAATATTATCTCCCAGGGGTTTTCACTGTTCTTTATGCTATGGCTGATTGAAGGTTTTTGAATTAATGTATTTGTGGAGTTGATCATTTAATTTAATGTACCATCATTATCAATATAACGAGCAATGTCTTCATCTCCTAGTTTTTTTCTTTCGCACCTTTTGTTAACAATATTTTCATCCACTGAACAAAAAAAATTTTTTTAGTTTCAAAATAATTTTGTTTTGATTCATTTTGATTCGATTTATTGTAGATTTTTTGCACTTTTAACAATTGTACAATTAACATCGATATTTGTTATCTTTGTTATCATTCATTTGAAGTGAACTGATTTTTTCAAATTTCTTTTGAGATCCTGCCAATGAATTTATTTGAAGAGTTAAATTGTCTATTTTACTTTCTAATTGTTCTAAATATGTTAGACTTGAAATTTCATCTTGCGAGATTAGAGCATGAGACCAATCTTTTGTGCTGCAATCTTTTTTAAGGCTCCTGTCTACCTGAGCCCAAATGCCGCCTCGCGGCCGCGGCCGTAGCTCTAGGCGAGTTTTATGGATTCAGAGGTTTACGGGAATCGTGTTTTAAAATTAACTCATGAAGATAGAGATTGGCTTTTAACTTGTTCTAAAAGTAGAAAGAAGGATCTCGTGTTCTCTGATTTTAGAATTTAAAAATATAATTTCTAATTTCAGTTATGACTGTCGAAAATTATCTGTTTTTTTTTATATATTTTTTTCTTTTTTTTTTAATGGCAAGTTTTATAGATGCAGAGGGTTTAAGGGGATTGTGTTTTAAAACTAACTAATTAAGATAGAGATTGGCTTTAAATTTTTTATAAAAGTAAAAAGACGGATTTCGTAGGCTTTGTTTTTAGAATTTTAAATAAAAATTTCTAATTTCACCTATAACTGTCTAAAATCTTTAGTTTTTCTTGATGCAAATGCAGGGATTTTTTAGAATCCTGATATCTTCTGCTAAATGCAGCTTAGAGCTATAACTAAGGTGTCATATTAAAGAAGAATAACAGTGCTAAATTTCCTTTGTTACACTTTAGTAGTTTCATCAAAACTAATGGAAAACTTCAGTTAAAAATCGAGAAAAACAGATAATTTTAAAGTAACTGCCTAATGTCATTTTTCAACCACCAGAATTAACCCAACTTCCTCTTCTTATTATTGTTGTTTTCCATTCCAAGACCGAGGTCAAGGTTTGGGTTCCCACTCCTTTTCAGGCGTCCGGTACCTACCATCACAGCATACCCGAACGGTCTGACACGGGGACTCCCCTTATTCTCTAAACAAATCAGGGAACAGGGAAAGCCCCCCAGAACGGGAAACTTATGGAAACTTCTGGCGAGGAACCGCCAACTGGTCCCAAATCACATTAAGGCGGATTAGACCCCCACAAAACCCGGAATTCACCAGGCCTGTGGTACTCAACCGGCAGTGAACCCAAAATCAACAAACAGTATCAGTGGCAGCACTATCCAACTACTTCTCTACTTTAGTTTGTGAGCAACGTCCCCAGATGAGGCTGGGGGCCCCCCCATAGCCGGAGCTATGTGCCGAGCGTGCCGACAACCTCTGCCGCCTCGAGGCCAACCCAATTTCCGGACCCTTCGAAGCCAGGGGCTTGAATCGAAACCCGAGGTACCCATTTAAAGTTTTCCTTGGGTCATGGGTAGTTCCCAAGCGGAATACTAGGTCTCTCGAAACCCGCACGTCTAAAGACCTGTTCGGCTACACTGCAACCACGGCCGAAGGTCACGGAAGCCCCAGATCCCCGACATCCTGACTCATTTCCACCTCCGCCAGGTCCCGGCACAGCCAACCCAACTCACCGAATCCACTGCAACCACAAACATCGGGCCACTCCATATGTGGCCAATACATCTGTACATCTGTACAAACACGACACCACCCGCAAACCTGAAAAAACTTACACTCAGACTTACCAGGGGCCACTTACCTCGACGTCGGCTCCAACTTTCAGGGATTCCCATGCCTCCAAGGAGGCCTGAGAAGACCGGAAAGCCGAAATGAACATGGCAAAAAACAAAAATGTTCAATACGCGAGTTACGTTACAACAAAAGGTATGAGAGCTGATTATTTCTCGTCCGTTTCTGGTTTTGACTATAAGGGGATTATTTTGTTTACTTATAAATTTGGGTCATTTTTGTTTGTTTAAGGAGTAATTAAGTGTGAAATTTTGTGAAGACAGAATTATCATGAGTTATAACACCACAGTTTATTGAAACATGTATGAGAGCAGTGTGTGGATTAACAATGATGAATAACATTGTTGTAAAAAAGGTACATGGCAGAATAGTTTCGATCTATGAAAGCTAGTTTACTAAAGGACATTTAAAAGATTTAGGTTTTAAAACAGAATGTTTTACCGGACCGGTTTCGGAAAGAACAGCGTTTACTTTTTAATGAATAATAATTATTGAAAACGTTGATCCTGGAACATTTTTTAGAGATGAGTTACGATGGTGCTGTAGCGTAGGTAAACATTTCTATTTTAAGGCAGTAAATTTTGATTATTTTTGTTGGCCCACAAACATGTACACGTACTTTTACACGTACTTGGGGAAACAATGCGTTAAAAAAACATTGGGGAACTAAACGCACAATGCTTAACAATTTACCAGTGCGAGTACATATGGCAGCGGTTCGGCCCTGACGACATTACCTACAAGTCTTATGCATATTTCCTAATTTACTCATCCAGGGCCAAAATTTTCAATTACCTTATTTTTTTTATCAAAATTCTTTGGTTATACTTGTTTGTTTTCAATAACTTCAAATCTTAATATTTTCGTTGTTATTTGATCTTGGTTATTTGACTCTAAAGTCTCTCTAATTTCGTTTCATGTGTTTCGATACTAAATATACTATGTGCATTTATTCAAAGCCTCCCTATACTTATTCGATTGAGAATTTTAAATTTTTAAATTCCAAAGTATTCTGGTAGTTGTACAACGGAAAAGGTCCACGATGGTTATTTAGCTAGATTGTAATCTGTTTTTATAGTACCGCATTCTACGTAACAATATTGTATAAACGATAATTCATCAAACCAATTAAATGTAATATAGCTGTTTAAGAAAAATCCTAGTTTATTGTATATTTTACAATAATTTTTTTATGATATATAATCGCAGTTGTGGCCCAACTTCTTTATGATCTCACTTTCGCCACGTTCATGAGATGAAATCTGTAAGAAGAACCTTTCAGGGACAGGAAGTACTGTGTGTTCCCTCGTGTAATCCTTGCAAATGCTCTTAACGATTCTCTATTCGACGTCAAGGAAATCGGTGTGAATAGGTCCGGGACCGACTGTGTAGTATTCCAATCAAGTAACCTGTATGTGTTATGTCATGAAATATGTAATTTTTTATACCAATTCAAATTTCATAAATAATGAAACTCATTATTATGGTAGTATTATTTTTTACAGTTAAGTTAAGGGTGTATTAAGATGTCATTGCAAAATCTTATGCATCCCAGCAACCGGGCTGTAGTAGTTATGAAGGGATAATGAATTACGCATAAACATAATAGTTATTTATAAATCATTTATTTCTTTATGAAAAATAATATTTGTCCTTGGCGTTTTTGCTGTCATTGAGAGGTCCAAACTTTAACGAAAGTTTAAAAGAGCGAGACCAATGATGACGTGGATTGTAGGAAGATAAAATAGTCAACCTAGACAGGGTGGGAAACAAATACAACTTCTAAACAAATTCAAAAGATAATTATTTTCTATATACCAATGTAGCACGTCAAGACGTGATGATTTTTCCTAGATTTCTTAAATATTGTTTTGAACATGTAAATCACACTGGATTGTGTATTATTTCAGCATGCTTAGTTTTTAATATAAAAATTTTATCAGTATGTGTTCACTGAGTGTTTAAGGAGTCCTATAAATTTACAGATATTAAATACTCATCTAAATCAATGCTAATTTTCAAATTAAAATTATTTATTTTACTGATGAGTTTTTTTTTCTACGTCTGTTCTAAGAGATATTTAAAATGTTTTATGGATTTTATTGGTGGAATTTAACACTACTTATTTTAGCTGCTGTGTACTTCAAATAAATCACGCTTCTGTAAGTACCGTATTCCGCCGCAAGAGTTCCGAACATGTCTGTTTATCGACACTACAGGTTTGTTGTCATAACTGATCTTATCGCTGTTGCAGCCTGATTCCCCAGCAATAATAATGATACTTATGGTATGGAGTTTAAAATTTTTCAAATGTTTAAAATATTTGTTGTGTAACTGTAGGCATAAAAGAATGATTTTTGAGTTTGTTTCAATTTTATTAACTGTTGATTTGTCAATGGCATTACACCTATTCTCTATAAAAGCATACCTCCTCTATGAGCGGTAATAAATTAATTAGTCTTGCTTAAAAGATATTTCACTATAAAAACTAATCAGTTACATTGAATTTTATTTACTATAATTTTTTAAACAATCTGCATGGAACACAATCGTAATGTGTGAAAATAACTAATATAAGTTATTTTTAACACATGCAACTAATACTCTGATTTGCAAACAGAACGGAACATTACAGTTGGATATTAATTAGTTTTCTTTACATTATTTAACAAAAATAAGCAGATGGATTGTTAAATTATTACTTGAAAAGTGGTATTTATCTAAATCTTTAGAAATATGGGTTTCTAAATGTGTAAGTAGAGTTAATTGTTATGAAAGACGCGGAATCTAAAAGTAACTGGCGATGTATCATCATAGCAATGAAATATTTAAAAAAAATATCTAAGCTAACTATTATTAAAAATGATTCGGACACATTAGATTATTGAAACAATAGAACCTATATTCGACAAATGCAATATTATAGCAGGGAGTCTTTTGTTCAACCCTACCTTCCATAACATTGCATTGGAGTAAATTATAATTGCCTTATATAAAAAAATCTAAATTCGAATAACATTAAGGGGCTTACTATTCAAATAAAGATGTTTTTGTCATAAATTAAATGACATTTCAGTACATAAGAGAATAAAATTAATACAAAGACTTCATTATTGGAAACAAAAATGAAAAATTCAGCACAGAAAAATATTAATTATCGTCGTAATGGAGTTTGCGATTGCCCTGTTCTAATTACGGGCCCATTTGTGATTATGGTTGTGACCGAGCTATTCACAACGATGTCTTTTTTCACTGATTTAACGGGTTACTAACAGCTTTATGCTTTGAATGCCTTGCGTCTCTGTTAGTTCGCGTCGTCGCCGCTAGAATTCAGCATTTGTCAGTTTATCGACTGTACCTGTTCTTGATGATAACTCGACGATCCTTTGTGTCTTAAAAACTATATGACTTGAATAATGCTTTGTAAATGTATGGTGCCTGCAATTTTGGGAAATATAATTATCTGCCTTTTTGGTTCGGTTTGGATTTTTTAACTTTCTCTTAATTATTTTAGTAGCCTTGGCAGCCATTTTAAAAATATACAAAGGAAAAAACTTACAAAAAGCTCGAAATGTACATTGGTATGTTTAAGATTCATACCAAAAATAAACCGAATACAACCATTCGTTTTGGAAATAAAAATTACTATGTTAAAATTACAAAATGGTGGCTGAAAGAGTAACGTAAGACTTCCGTACAATTTAAATATGGTATTTATACAGGGTGTTCGGAAAAAACGTTTCAGGAATTCAGGAGGTTATTGCCCACATAAAAATAAGCAAAAAAGTCCCCGTAAACATATGTCCTAAAATGCTTCGTTAACCCGCTAGCCGCCATTTTGTTTTTTACACTAAATAATTTTTATTTCCGCGATGGATCATTGTATCAAGTTAATATTTGGCATGAACCTTCATCATAGCAATGCCCGTTTTCAAGAAAAAAGTTATTTTTTTCCAATACGTATTTGCAAAATGGCGGCTATTTTAAAATTTTAAACTAAAATATCTCAAAACCGATAAATTTTATAAAAATTTTATTAGACACAAAAAAGTTGACAAATTTAATTATCTAACCAATGGTACCAAGTTTGTAAGGATCTGATAACAAATAACGGAGTTATTGAGATTTTTCAATTAAAATTACCTTAATTTGCATTAATTACAATGCAAAATCAATGTTTTTATGCAGAAAAATCTCAATAACTCCGTTATTTGCTGTCAGATCCTTACAAACTTGGTACCATTGGTTAGATAATTAAATTTTTCAACTTTTTGTGTCTAATAAAATTTTCATAAAATTTACCGGTTTTCAGATATTTTAGTTTAAAATTTTAAAATGGCCGCCATTTTGAAAATACACTTAGGAAAAAAAATATTTTTTTCTTGAAAATGGGTATTGCTATGATGAAGGTGCATGCCAAATATTAATTTAATACAATGATTCATTACGGAAATACAAATTATTTAGTGTAAAAAACAAAATGGCGGCTAGCGGGTTAACGAAGCATTTTAGAACATATGTTTACTGGAACTTTTTTGCTTATTTTGATGTGGGCAATAACCTCCTGAATTCCTGAAACGTTTTTTCCGAACACCCTGTATATGTTCCTAACCCAGGAACTATGCCCTAAAATATTGTCAGGGAGTTCTGAAACACCCTGTATAAATGAATAAAAGAAAATATTAATCAAATTTATTGAAGAGTTCGATCAAAGCAAAGTGTTACATAGTTGAAAGAGTTCCAAGACATTTTAAAGCGAAATAGTCATAATCAGTGGGTGTTATGGCTAGTAGGAATATCCGTTTCACAAAAATAACTGAAAAACTTTGAAGAATAATAAATTCCAGTTCGGATTGATAACCTTATTAACTGCCATTTGATAGAGGAACTCAACGTTTTTCAGTATGATCTGCTTGTATAAGTTGATCCTTTATTGTCGCTTCGAGCTTTAAAACCAACTATAAGGTAGTCTTCGGGTATCATGACGAGCAAGAGGAAAATCAGTGGTCGTTTCATAATAAAAGTTTCATATCCTGTTCAATGGAGTGTGATGTAATAAAAAACTAAATCTCCTAATATTGAAAATAATGAAACGATACTTTCGGTTTCGTACATTGAAAAACTTCTGATAGGTTAAGGTAAAGAAGTTTTAAGCCCCCATACACGAACATACTCGCCGAGCATGTAGACCGAGCATATTCGCCGGTGGATGTTCTCCTCGAGCCTAGCGCTCGGCTTGTCAGTCGCCGTGACCACTAGCCCAACATAACCAGGTTCGACCGTGTGTGGGCAACGAACGATAAGAATGCTTTGTGCTCACTGCCCAAGATTCGTCCTTATTGATAATTCACAATACTAAATAGTTTATAGTTAATCTGAAGTGTGGGCAACACTTAAAACATGTTCTTCACGTAACATTTAAAAAAATCAAAATAAACTCTAAACCTCTGTGGCGTAATTAATATGTTCTAACCGTCGTTATGCGGTAAAAAGTGTTTAAAATTCCCTGTTAATTAATTTTTCTACAGTTTATGAAATTAAAGATACACTTTGTCTTCCAGTATCCTAGCCCATATAGACTTAAAATAAAATAAAAAAAAAATAGTTATATTGCAACTCGTTGGCTGTGATCAAATTTGTTGTTTAAATAAAATTTCAAGGAATATACGTATTCGGATAGTAATAAACTGTTTTAAATTGTTATATCTTCCTAACAAACAACTATAAAACAAGCAGATAATGGTGGAAAATTTGTTTAACCTGTTCGGGGCTGCAAATTTTAGTTTTAATCAAAACATCACAAAATGAAGAGCAGGGCATTTCTTATTTTATTTATAGCCGCCCCAGAGTTTATTAACTCTAAAATCAAAGCATCAAATTTAAAATTGAAATTTAGGGATTAATGGGTTAGAGACTTTTATACAGGGTGGAAAAAAGTCTGAAGAAACGATTTAATATATTTCAAAGTATTTAAGTAACAAAACCAAAACTTTGGAAATTTATTTGGAGTGACTAAGACAGTTTCCCTGACGACCTCCACTAGGGACGTCCCTAAAGGAAGTCTTAGGAAAAGCTGCATTTGCCTACGTCATATGATACATAATTTTAAAGGGCTTGGAATTCTGAGAAGTTTGCCACAAACCCGACCTTAAAAGGTCACGTGGATCGGGAGCTATTGCGTTTTATGTTTTTATCAATATGATTTCAATGCAAAGATTGATCGCCTGCCATTTTGATCCACTGATCGGATGCCACTGGATCATCCTTTTGAGGTCGGGTTTGCGGCATTGTTATCTATTCTTAAATACCTTTAATTTGATGTACAAATCGACCTATACTTCCATCTAAGATTTTCGTCTGACTCCTTGTGGACCGTCCCCCCTTGGAGGTCCAAGTACAATAAGTAGTTTAGGAAGTAGACTTTGTCACTCAAAACCAATTTGCAAAGTTTTAGTTTTGTTACATGTTAAAAAAATCGTAAAACATACTTTTACTACCGAGCATATACATTTAGAAGTATTAAGTCGTTTCCAGACTTTTTCCACCCTGTATAATAATATGTACTTAAAATTAGTTCCTTCAAATCAATAAGATCGAGGGCTGCTAGTCCAATAACAAAATTATCAGTACCATTTCCTTCTTTCCTTGCGGTTTCTTCCATTAAATAAAGAAACACCACAAAGGGCTCACAAAATTTTAGCGCCCATTTCATTGCCAAAGTACACTATCAACATCACCGTAACTGCCCCTTGAGAATAGGCCACAATGAATTTCGACACGTATGTTGGAAGGATGTTCTTTACGTGTGGGCGTCAACCAACATGCTCGCTCGCCGATTTTGGTGCCGTTGAGCATGCAGAGCAAATAGCAAGTTTTCAACTTCAAAGACAAGGGCCTCAAACTTATATCAAGAAAAACTTAAGAGTATGAATACTTTACATAAATGAAAACGTATATAAGCGTGGTATTTAATTATTCACACTTCAGTTTTAACCGAGTTCAGTTGAAAATAGTAGTTACTGAGAACTTAGCGTAACAACAACGTTTTAAACAGATTGCGTTTTAATACTGTAAAACATGTATACGGGAGCATATGCTCAGTTTCCCAAATACTTCTGGACGGTGCTAAAATTTTCACTTATCCTCTTTCCTACAAAATCACAGGATTACAGCTGGTCTAGTTGGTTTGGAGCTAGTCATTGGTTGGTAAAAAGGCAGAGTCGATAAACAGTTCGGTACTGAACTCTGGTGGAGAAGTTTGGGATTAACGGGCGTGAGACCTGGTAAGTGTGCACCACAAGAAGATCTTGAAATTTTATGATAAAGCAAGTCCCTTCAATTTTAATATCGAGTATATGTATGTTTATAAATTTCCAATTCATAAATATAGCCTACACACTTTAATAAACCCCTTATTTATATTTTTTTAAATATCGATAAAATTAATAATAGGATGGTATTATTGTGTGTTCTTAATGCGCACAAAACTGCAGGAACAGTTTAGCTGACAATTTGTACGACTATAGTTTGTATAAGCAGGAGAAATATATGCTTATTCCCGACCTTCAAATTATATGTGCTTTGCCCCAGTGGAGTTGCAATTCCAATTTTATTCATATGGAACAACAATATGTTTAATATGCCAGATGATAACACTAACTGATGGTTATGGCTCGAATAGTGTAAGAAGTATAAACCATAATAAGGGACTAATACGGGGGTTGCATTTAATATTATTTAATTTTCTATTTGTTTAAATTTATTCTTTTTGGTATGGAGTTTATTTGGTAAAAAAAAAATTTCCAGTAATGATAAAATTTAGTGTATTAATTCTCATGTTTATTCGGTTACGCTAAATCGTATTAATTTACAAGTACCTGGTGGCCACTCAAACATTATTACTATTCACACAAATTTTATATTATAAGCAATCATTTTAAAGCAGTAAGTTTAGCAAGACACAATAAAGTCGTGAAATTTAATAATTTAAACAAAGTTACCAAGAGGATATAATCTTAAAGGCCGAACAACAAAAAACGGAGTGAATGCGATTAGCTCATAGAAAATAATATTTTAGCTGCATAACTGTTGCATATTTTGACATTTTGTCTGCGTGGGCTTAGGTGTAATGTTTAGCTTGTTTTACTCAACATGCAAACTAAGTGACAGAATGCTCTGAAGTGAAAAACAGTAAATAATTCAATTTAATTGTATATAATATTATTAAGAAGAGCTTCTTCAGAATGATAGTTGAGATTTTTTTAACTGTATTATTCAAATAGTTTTGTCAAATTGATTCATAAGATGTAGGATATTATTACAAAATTAACCTCAATCTACAATGAGTAACAAAATAATTTATAAATTACTGTATTATTCAAATAGTTTTGTCAAATTGATTCATAAGATGTAGGATATTATTATAAAATTAACCTCAATCTACAATGAGTAACAAAATAATTTATAAATTACAAGGTGAGTATACTTTATGACTGAACATACAAGCAAAGTAAAAGTCACTCGTTACCGGAGATCTCTACTGAAGTGAACTCTACTGTGACTGTTTATCTGTCAGTTTATGTATAGCCCTTTTTTTTTTTTTTTTTTTTTTTTTTTTTTTTTTTTTTTTTACTTGATACCTCATGAGAGGGGCCAGAAATAGTGGTGGGAAATGTTTATCCTTGCCAAAATTACATTGGCTAAAGCCTATTGGTTTTTTATTAGTTTTTTGTTGTTTTTGTTTTATTTCACTGTAGCATACCAGCTGGTAATTTCACATGACAACATATTGTGTATGAGTTTACTTTAGAACTGTTACTTTTTAACAAGGCATAGGTTTGCCTTAAAAAGTGAACAGCTGACAAAAGGCATTGATAGACATTTAGATTTCTTGATAGACATTATCTATATATTTAAAACAGTAAGGCAAAAACACCTTTGGACGGTTTGTCTGAGACTTCTACTGGGCCGATTTATATGGGGGTTTTACCAAATCAAACCTTTTCGGTTCTATATCAGCAGGTTTTATTCGTATTTCAAAAATATTTACGTTAAATTGGTCGAAAATGAAAAATAAACTCTTCCCAAGGGAATTTAACATTGGAAAAAATCAACTTTTTCAATGCTTTGGACAGTTTGTCTGAGACTTCCACTGGACCAATTTGCATGCAGTTTGTACCAAATAAAAGCTAAAAATTTATATATTAGCAGGTTTTATTTACTTTAACGTTGTCGTTTTTTGTTAAATTACAAAAATCAACATTTCGAAACCTTTGCAATTAGTTTATTATATACAGGATTTTAATTGGCTGATTGTATTCAACGTGTTCAACACGAGGTATTTTGTCTAAAAACAGTAGCAGAGCAAACGCTCAAGACGAATTTAATTTACCATGAGCCAGTACCTAAAATGCTCAATTTGAATAATTTATTGTTTCGTTTTATACTATTTAGAGTGGTAAATTTTATAGGTGGTGGATACAAATTAAATAAATAAATGTTTTGATTTAAAAATGTGTAGTACTGTAATTTAAGCTACTAACCACGTAAATCAGATGATAAATTAAATGGAAATAGCAATTTTAAAAGTGCATTTTATACTTGTTTCACACCATCTGCATAGCGCTCTACTCGATCACCATGGATGGAGCTGTTTCCATCAAGTATCGACGGGAAACGACTCGTAAGTTATTAAAAAACATTACTTAAGGAAGTATAATACTCAAACATGTTTGTCACAATTTAGATTTTTTACAGTTCCTATAACTGTCATAACAACAAGTACCTGATAATAAGGCATGTGTTTCTAATTTTTTGTTTAGTGTTTTTTATTAGTATTTGGAAAATAAAAATAACGCCATTTTTATAAAAATGTGTCATAGTATGAATCAATGTATTGTACAAACTGAAGATAATACAAATTTAAATGGAGCTAGGTTAAGCAACTACGGATTGTTTCGGTTTTAAATATAATCCAAAATTACGAACATAATTTATATAAGGTGATAACCTCTCTACAATATTAACAATATTTATTGCATGGTTTCCAAAGTAAAATGAGAAATGTGTTTGTAAATAACCTCGAAGATTTTCTGTTGTAACAAACATTAACGCACCAGACCACTACACAATTCGTTGGGAACGTTTCGTCCCTTCTTCAAACCATTCCTTACATTATCGATGAACAGACCAAAGGAGAATGAATTAATGTCGTCCATAAATAGGATTGCTAAACAGTAAAAGCCCGACGTCCAGTCCGCCATGCAATATTCACGGGAAGGACGGCCAATCTTTTATAAGAGCCTTCTGAGGCTCCATCCATTTCCCTTTCACTTAACTTGTATTGGTCTGCAGACTGGTCTAATGTACGAGCTTTGCTCGGATTTTGTTGTGGCTTCGAACGTAATACATCACACACTGTTAACTTGAACGTTTTTAAAGGCTTTATCTAGAGGCCAACTGTAAATTATAAGTAAATTAGACCTATTTGGAATTTTTGTAATATTGTCGAAGACTAAATTTGGTTTAATTATTCTAATTTACCAATCGGACTTTTTATCAGTATTTAGAAGCACTTTAATAAGCCATCACTCACATTCGTTATCTAATTATTGAATATGGATAATCAGCTCCCTTTATATTGTAATTGAAATGTTGCATGTAAAATCGTACATCTTATACTTTAAAATACGCAATGTACGGGAAAATTTTCTTTTGTTCAAGAATTTTTTTATTAAAAATATGTAGGTTTTGGCCACGAGAAACCAGTTCGATTGGAATTGGTCTCATAGCTGGAAAAAATCTGGTGTTAAAATAAAAGAGAAACAAATAATTACTCCAACGATTTCATAAAAAACTACTGAATGAGAATTCAATAGCATCTGATAATTATTAGCATTTTTCACTTGAAATTTTATAATTTCCTTATACATATGTTAGATTTTAAATAACTTGAATGTTACTTAACAAATTTTTCCAATACCAAAGAGTATGATAATGCATCACAAGTTTTCCTATCCAATCAACAGTCAATATTATACATTTATAACGAATTTGTATTTAAAATAAATATGGCTAGTATTTTTTCTTATTCCATTGGATTTTTGAATCATTTATCCTCTCACCGTGCCCTACACATAAAATCGTGGCTTTTGATAATCCAATTACAGAAATTTGTCATTATTTTTAGATAAATATATCTCTTCCATCCTAATAATGTACAATTAATGGCATTACCAAGAACCAAACTCGCTAAGATAAACTATGGCCTCTATTTAATACCGCTAGTAGAATTTGAGTATTGATTGCCAGATAGAAAAAAATGTCAGTAAAATAATTGGAACGAAACTGTAAAGTCCCAAACTCCGTAACTTATACTTTATTTTTTAGTGTTACAAATTGCATCAACTTCCTTTCAATATTTAATGGAAAAAATAAAAACGGACCACAATTTTTCTACACACCGTATGTTGGGGAATACTGTAGGTACAATAATTTAACTTTGTGCATTAAATGTTAAAGAGCTGCTAACTGCCTTGTTGTGTGTATGGGTAGCTCATATTTTTATATACGTTGGTGCCTGATAAACTTGTACTACAAAGAAAATGAGACCATGTTTTAACAGACACTTATTCGAGACGTTGCGTTTAAAAGCAATTCTTTGTCACAGTCAGATATGTCTCCCTGGCGCCCAGAAACAAGGACTTGCACTAGAAGCTTAAACGGGAAAAATGACGTCCACACAGAACTTACGCCCCACCCTCTTGTCCAAGCCCCCAATGTTAATTTATTTCTTTTTTGAGGCCAATTTTTACTTTTCTGTGAGATAATATACTTACACCATATATTTGTGTACCACCTTTAAAAGTATCGGTAACTGTAAACAAATTATGTCATTTGTAGTTTTGTTTTGTGTCTATCTAAGCCAGTTCCTTTCTTTTTTGGTGGGGGGGGGGGACGGTCCAAACCCGTCTTGCTACTATCTAACATCGACCAGTTGTTAGAAAGCGTCATTAATTAATAGCACAATAACAAATGGCAACTGGGTCGAATCGACCCTTTAAAAAGCTACTAACTTTCCTCAGGAACGAAACGGAAAAGTTTCGATTAAAATGCGAATACTATAACCACTAAGCTACCCATCCAGTTAATGGTAAGAAAATCCTTTGATCATTCTGTATCATTTGCGTTTTTTTTCTAAAGCTCGGCCATTTTTAAGAGTTTACGTTCAAGATCGATCAGATATGAACTACTGGGGTACCGGGGAATTTTTTATCTTTTTCTAAAGATAAAAATCAAACGTTTTTAATTTTTGGATTGTAAAAGTAAAAAAAAACAATCTTTTTGAGAATTAAACTATATTAAAAAAGTGAAACCCAAATATTTTTTTATAACGAATAGTTTAGTTTTGTCAAGAAAAACATTAGGATGTGATCCTCATGTTTTACGAGACAAAAATTAACAAGACTGAAAAACTAACAAATCGCTTAATTACCTTGAAAAGTTATTGAGAACACAGGTCTATTGACACAGGGACATTGAGGGACTTGTTCTTCGTTATGAGTGTAAAGGGAAAAAATGGAACAGAAACACTGCTCACAAGTATTCGATACCGATACAGTCATTATTATAGTATAATTATATCATAATAACAAGTTCTACAAAGAGGTCCATAGCCCTTTTTTCCTTTCATTGCCCCATCCAAAGAGACAATTTATCTGTGCGTGGATCATATTTGACAAATTAAGGTGGTGAGCCGCTACAACACAGCGGAATTGTACTGAAAAAAAACTTGCACAATATGGATTCGAACCCACGACGTCGCTGCCATGCCTCCAAAGTCCGGCATTGCCAACCATGCAACCCCACCGACTCAACCAAAAAGGGTACTCTTCCCGCAAAAAATGTGAAAATGGTGTGAAATTTAGTTTTTAATTAAAGGTGGATTAAATATGTACAATTTTAGAAATTATGTAAACTTATGTAGTTATGTAAACGCTAATTGGGTAGGTACTTATGCGATTGGGGTTTCTCTATGATTATCAGACTGAGTCAAGATGAGCGTCTGAGATGGCCTAAGCTGGAGCCGACGCATGTGACGCCCGTATAGCGTGACGTAATCTGGTGACGTCATCGTAGTGACGACGGACAATGTCAGTCGCACAAAGCCGCCACCATTGGGACGGTAATTAGTCCATTGTTCTTTGACCGAGTGTCCGCAAACGTGTATAATTGCTAGTACAGAACAAATTAATGTATCAGTAGAGTATTCATATTTTATTGTTTGTTAAAGGTTAATGAAGGAAATTAAATAGGGCGGAGAGAGTATTCTGTTGTCAGTAGAAAAAGGCTGTAACAGTTATTTGATTTCCTATTGCAAGCTCTTAATCGAAACATGGGTCTTAATCTGGATATTAGCGAGTTTGTGAGAGTTGTGTCTGAGGGTGACTTTGGGATGTAAGAATGTTAGTGTTAAGAAGGTTGACAATTTGGTCTTGAGAAAAGATAGCAGCCATTTGAAGGTTCAAAACTGTACCTATCTAACTTATTCCTTGGGCTCTCCTAATTGAATCAACTGGTCTTTGTCGATAACAAAGCTATGAAGGTCCAAAACTGTACCTATCTAACTTATTCCTTGGGCTCTCCTAATTGAATCAACTGGTCTTTGTCGATAACAAAGCTACAACCTTAACTTATCCACCCTTCAGTTATATTCACCTTAAATTTCGCACCATATTTTGTTGGTGTCTCATGGTAAAAGTATCAAAATGGGAAAAAGAGACAAATTATACCCCGTTCAAAATAAATGTGCGGTCGAAATGCAGATTTCAATTCCCCCATTTTCTACCGTTCCTCCCACTGCTAACAATCCAACCAATCGTAATCACTAAAAATTTTTACAGCTGTTTAATTGAATTTTTTACTATATGGAACATAGAGTATAAAATTCTTTTAGAGCGACTTTAAATTTCACTTAGGCGAATTTTAGACCCCCAAAAGGCTTTTTTATTACTAATTTGATTTCAATGAAATTCTCAGGTTAGATTTTAAGTATTTTAAACTAGGTAATAAACTATAATCGAGCAATTATTTTCAAGTATTAAAAAAGCTTATTTTCCGGAATTTTTGACAGAACTTTAGTTGTTTAGGCTACATGGTTTGACTAATGTAGTTGCTATGATCAGTTTATTTTCCCCCATCGCAGCTGAGTTGTCGATGTATGCTGAAAACATAACATAACCTTTTCTTGTTTATATTTGCTCGCCGTTATGTTACGTTTTTAAATAAAATTTAATTGATATTTTGACAGACCTGTTTGTTAAATTAAATAGATCAACACTGATGTTTACTTGTTGAAGTTATAAATTATAGTCTACCAAAAGATAGGCATGTTGATGTGGAATGAATTGGTGTCGTACGGAATTATGCGATTAAAAATTTATGGGATACAACTAATATCTATTTGGGAGAAAGATTTAAATTGAACAACTAATTAGAATGTGTTGTGCCATTGTAGCCTATGTCTAAGGTAACAAAATATGCATTAAGTGTTAAGTAAGCGTAATTCTACAATACTTACATTACTTGATTTTTATTAATTTAGATTAATTAATCATGGATTTTAAATTGTATTGTTTTATTTCGCTCTACAATCTATTTACCTTTAATATTGTAAGCATAGTTATTATTAAGTTACTTGCTTGTTTTGAGGTCTTAGCTAAAATCATTCTTTGTATGTATTTATTTGTAGGCTAGGCCTAGGATGTACGCCGGTTGACTTCGGACGGTTAGATGACGTTCCACTCTTCACATTCGAGGAGATGGAAACCTCCGTTCTCTCCCTAAAGAGCATCAAGGCTCCTGACCCGGACGGGATTCCCAGCGAGGCTTTAAAGAAAGTATTTTCAATTAATGCTGACTTGTTGTTGAGAATGTACAACGCCTGTTTGGTAGAAGGAGTGTTTCCGGCTCCCTATGGAAAACCGCAAGACTTGTACTGATCAGCAAGGGCAAAGGTGATCCCGAGCTTTCGTCGTCCCACAGGCCTTTCTACACGTTGGACACGGCTGGGAAGCTGTTCGAGAAGCTGATCCGTTCCCGCCTGACCTCTGCCGTGGAAGCTGCCGGGGACTCATGCCCCCGTCAGTATGGCTTCAGAAAGGGACGGTCAACGATTGACGCTATCACCGAAGTCCATGGAGAGCTGTGAAGAGAGTCGAGAGCCACAACCATTTCTCTCGCTGAGTAGTGCTTCTTGTTACGATTATGTCAAGAATGCCTTTAACTTGGCAAGGTGGGTCGATATGTTGGATGCGCTTCGCAACACCTTTCGCGTTCCTGCATATCTGTTGCGACTCATTGAGGATTATCTCCGCTCTCAAAGCCTTATTTACGACACAAGGGACGAAATGTGGACGATGGAAGTCACTTTTGGTGCCGCGCAAGATTCAATACTCGGCCAGGATCTCTGGAATGTTGCCTATGACAGCCTCCTGAGGTCGGAGATGCCTGAGGAAACCACTTTGGTTGGGTACGCCAATGATGTCGCAGCTCTCATTGTCGCACGCAACGTTGAGCTGGCCCAACTAAAGTTGAACAGAGTCATGCGTGTGGTCAACACTTGGATGTCCGATCACGGTCTCTCGCTTGCTCTCCGTAAGACGGAGATTGTGATCCTTACGAAGAAGAGGATAGACACCGTCATTCTGTTCCGAGTGGGAAGGGAGGTGGTCCAATCAACTCGTGCTGCTAAGTACTTCGGGATTATGGTGGACACCAAGTTAAGCTGGAGGGATCAGATATTCCGTACGGCGGACAAGGCCGCTAAGGTAGTCACTTACCTTAGTAGGCTGATGGCCAATGTCGGGGTTCCACGATCCAGCAGAAGACGTCTGTTGATGTCCGCGGTTCAGTTCGTGCTTCTTTATGGAGCAGAGGTGTGGACAGACGCTCTCGATAAAGAGTAGTACAGGTTGCGACTCGCCCGAGTTCAACGTCGAGCGGCGCTCGGGGTGTGTTCCGCCTACCGGACAGTGTCCGAGCCTGCCGTCCTGGTGGTCGCCGGAGTTATCCCTGTCAAGCTCTTGGCAGGAGAGAGGAAGGCAATTTATCAGAGACAAGTCGAGATTGGCAAGGACACGGCAAGAACAGCAGAGCGCTCCCGAACCTTCCAGCAGTGACAACACAGCTGGGAGCACGACACCCGAGGACGATGGACTGCGCGACTTATCAAGCACGTCCAACCATGGGTGAAACGGCGGCCACACTACAGGCTTGCCACGTGTGCGTAATGCATTTTTCTTACCTCTCCCTCAAAAAAAAAAAAAAAAAAAAAAAAAAAAAAAAAAAGCGTCACTTAATAACTCAAAAAGTGAGTAAAAAATTCTTGTACGGGACGGACATCGGAGCGTATTCCTAGTATCTTATGTCAATTTATGCCAATGTTTTGTTTTTTCGTAAACAAATATTCTTATTTTGACGTTTGAGATGTAAAAAGAAGCGCTTGCAACGGAGACGAGGTGAAGTAACATGTTCATCAGCGCTATTTTCTACTCTGAATTTCAAGGGCGAAATTAAAATAACATATGATTTTGAAGAAAATAGGGGAATTCGGAAAGGCAGTGAGGGGATTTCCCTTATGGTGGGAATAGAATTTTGCCTTTTGACCGCACATTTATTTTGAACGGGGTATAGGTGAGGTAAGAGATGATTTTAAATTAGGTTGAAAGGTTTAAAAAGTTATTAGTATGCCATTTGCCAAAAAAGAAAAAAATGTTTATTAGATCATCAACGATGAACTCGCGAATACTATTGCGTACAATTCATGAGTCGCAAGGCACAATCACACCAGTTATTTTGTTTATTGATGGCTACACATCTCATTTAAAATGGGGCACAAGCGACTTTAGTGTGAAGGAAAATATTATTTTATTTGCTTTCCTACCGAATGCCACACATCTTATCCAGCCTTTAGGATGTGGAAGTTTTTCAAATTTTGAAAGATAGTTAAGCGTTAAGTTTAGTGACAAAGTAACATAGCTAATCCTATCTTGTAGAATAGTTTCGCTCCACTGCCAAAAACGCTATAGATGAAAGATTCTTAGGGACCGTTGTAATAAATGGCTTCAGAAAATTAGACCTCTCCTCATGGTTTCCTCACTCGACTCAAAACTTCCTGGTGTTGAAGGAACTGAAAGTCTACAAAAGAATATGCTATTGACAGCCTTAAAAACATCATCGAATCAAAAAATTTACTTAGAAAATGCACTTAAATATTCAGTTATGTATATGGGCCTTGACAAAGTGGAATTACTTTCTCAACGTAAAGAACAATTGAATAAGGGTTGTCCAGATTCATCGTTGTTTCAAATATGGAGAAAACTGAAGAGTGATCTTAAGAATCAGAATACGATGAACTGAATAAAAGGAATGCAACTAAGAAAGGATAACAACTGTGAGAATGAAGAGGTACTTGAAACTGCAATTAATTTCAAAGCAGAACTTGATTTTCGATCAGATATTTTTTTCTACAGAAGTTGCTTGGACAACTAAACACTGGTCTTGTACCGGATGTATCAACAAATTATATCAACACTAGTCTGGGTTTAAGTGATGCACGGGATGTTTCATGCAACAAATTTAACGCTAGACTCAATTAAATTGACGAACCAGATATGTAAATGATCTCAATAAAAGTTGAAGTGATTTTATGACAGTTATTGAATTTGATGAAGTAAGACAGTTGTATCACAGCCAGAATCTTTATTGAAAGCACAGTGAATTTGTGAAAGTTTTTTAAGATTCTGAAAAAGTACGATCAATACTTAAACAGTAGGAGTAGATATTGATTTTACAAGTAGCAAAGATAACGTTAAAAACATTAGCAACAACAGAGGTGTCCGAATCTCGCTCCAAATATAAATAAAGAAGTCTGAAGGGAAATCACTTCTACTGACATCGAATAGGTCTGACGAATTGTCACTTTATCACTCCAATCTACAAAGAAATTTACTTGACGGGACATCACTAACAAAATCTTCAAAGATGTCAGAAAGATCATGTATAACAAAGACAACGCTTTCTGAAGTTCCATTGCCGGAAACAATCTACAAGATGTCTAGCAGAGTAGCAAGCCAAAACACCAATCAATCCCTTCAAAAAGAAATGGCATATTGGGAAAAAGCAAAAGAGCAGTTAAGCAATCATCTGATGAACAAGAATTAGTCCCTTCGCCTTAAAAAAATCATTTTTTTCGGCCACGCCCTTGAAACAAGAATGTTGTCGCCCCCGCTCCCGAAATACCCTCGTGAACGATTTCGACCAGTGACACCGAACATCATCAGAGATTGGGTCTGATAATGACTGGTGTGACTGGTCAAAATCGATCTTCATTATAACATCTTTCTTACATATTTACCATCGTGTATATAATTACTGTATAAGTGTAAATATATCGAGTAGCGTAGGAAGACGTTTTATTATTTCAACCAAAGTAAATATACCAAAATGAGACTTTTAGTATTAAATTTATACAGTAATACTATTATTTTTTGGTACACTGGGTGTCAACACTGTCAACTATTGGAGTAGTGGTAACTACTCTGTGGCTCATAACATGAGTTGTGAAAGGTTTATCTGGTAATTGGTCAATTTTTATAACTCGGGTATAATAATAAACTGTTTGCGGCACTAACTATTAAAAACGGTCGTAAAATTTTATAATTATATATTTAGAGTAAGTCTGAAAAAAACTAAACAATACACAATTTTCAAAAGAATATATTCCAAATGAATCGTTAAAGCGTTAGCAATCTGTCCACGGAAAGGCCTATAATCTTCGAGTTAGTAAATGTGCAAACAGTTTATCAACTTTTATTGTTATTAAGGTTCCACGAAAACTGTTAAAGACGGTGAAAAATGTACTCTGACACACGGCTAATGAACCGAGGCAAGATTAATGATACTAATAATATTAAATTACTACTCTCCATCATGAATTCTAGATAATTATTTTTTATTAGATGAATCTTAAATGGGATTATTAGTTACATTTAGGTTCATTCAGTAATTCCAACCAGCTTTGTATATTATTTAAACAAAACCTATGCATGGTTGAAAGTGTAACAGTTACTAAGAATATTACTAAACTGATTCACAAAATGTTGTGATTTAAAACATACAAACTGGGATGCAAGAGTGAAATAAAATAAAAACCGCCAAAAAACAACGAAAAAAGGCTGCAGCCAATGCCATATTAGCAAGGGTAAAGAACCCCTCCCACCACTATTCCTGTCCCTTCCCACAAAAGATCAAGTTTTTAAAAATGGGCCATGGTATGATTGTGAAAACCCCTCTCGTGTGCGATTCCATGTTCTGTAAGGTCCCAAATTAGCAACATAACTCAATGGGACATAATCAAGCCTAATTAGGTAGTTTACAGACGTCCCGTCGAGTGTGTTGTGCTCCTTGTTTGAACTCCTAATGGAACCTTGTTGATCGTACTAAGTGGATGGGGACTGATGACTCTCTTTTGTCACCTTAATTGCGACTTTGATATTTATCGCTCTTCTAATTAAATCAATTACGTCACAAAAATTCAAGTTTTTAAAATTTATATTTGATGTGTTACAGTACTAAATATTTCATACATAACGAAATAAAATTGTCAAAATTATGTTTGAACCTGATTCACTCGGTTTTACATATTTATATAAGTATTTAGTCACTATTATTACTACTATATTTACTCTTAAAATGAAAATTAGTTTGAACCAATTTCTAACTATAATATTTTACTATTAATTCTTAATACTATTGAGATCGTAAGTAATTAGTTCAATGTTTCACTAGCAAACATTGTCTTATCAACAAATATTATATTTTTACCGAAATATGTTTTGTATTTAGTTATATTTGACGGACCTGAATTATTATTTTTTTTATTATTTAATAATTGGAAAAATTCTATAGTCAAGAATTCTGAATAATTAAGGCTGTGTGAGCACTGGTTTTTGGTGTGTCTGGTCCAGCCGAGTTTTCGGTAATTCGAGATTTTCCTTATTATCGGTTTGCAAAAAATGAACTTAAATTAATTCAATAAAGATAATAGTAATAAAGTAGTAACTGGTAAATGGATTGCTCACAGTGAAAGATGATAATAATATTTTTCCTACGACTGTCCGTGAAAGCAGTTGTTTACGCACTCGATACTCGTCGCAAAACAGGTGATTGCCGTATTCATTTTACTTTGCGCACGCTAGATTTACTTTGCGCACGCTAGATTTACTTTGCGCACTCCAGTGTTTAAACATTAGAACACAAAACAATTTGCATTAGCCAGCAAGGAAACGTTGATTAGTCAGGAATTAAGTTGGCAACACTGGATTATTGCAACATCTGATTTATTGTCATTGTTGTCGTTTTCGATTGAATCAACATAAACATAACCTACAAACCAGCTACAGGTGAGCTACAGGTGTAAGTTAGGTGCGCAATGATCAACTATGACAGAGACTTTGGTGATTTAAGTGACTTATTCTCTGACGATCTTGCTAAAACTGCTAAAACAGTGGCGTTTTATCTTCTGCATGAAAAATCCAATAAATTTTTAACTAAATGTAGGAAGTGCATAATACAGGATATTAACAATAGTCAGCAGTAGATTGCGCTACACTTTACAATAACTAGCCAGTAGTTTGCGCTACACTTAGCCATAGTTAGCCAGTAGAGTGCGCTGCCCGTAACAATAGTTAGTCAGTAGATTGCGCTGCCCGTAACAATTGTTAGTCAGTAGATTGCACTACACTTAGCATTAGTTAGGCAGTAGAGTGCGCTGCCCGTAACAATAGGTAGCCCTTGGAGTGCGCTACACATAACAATAGTTAACCAATAGAATGCGACACGTCTCTAATGTATAAAAAGAGAGAGCTAAGGAGTGACATATTCAAATGTAAGTTAGAGGCCATGTGGGTACTCTATGATCTACACATTAAGTTTCAAGATTTGGGGTTAATTTAAGTAGCATCACTTTCCAACAATACTCAGAAAATATTAGGTTTTTTCAAGGTTATTTTGTGCACATTGTTTATGTGTTAGTAAAAGTTGTGTTTTCTGTGGATACAGTTACTTTTAAATTGAACCTTTGTTATAAAAGAAATATGAATTTCTTGGAACGTTGAGATAAATGACAAAATCGCCCTCCAAGTACCCTATATAATAAAAGAGCGCATTTAAGTGAATAGGGAAAAAACTATTGAACGTTTCGTGGTAATTTTGGTGTTAATAGATTGCTAATAGCCCCTAGATGATATGGAAAAAGGGAATGCCTTTTAACTCCGTAAATGAAAAATTAAACCTAATTTATACCAATCTAAGACGATAATTTATCGATTTGTTTAATGCGTCCATATCCTACATTGAATGTTGATACCACTGCTGATTTACAAATTAGTTTTCGTAAACAAAGGGCGCAAATAATAACAAACAAAAAATATATAAAACAAAAATTTATATTGAAATGTAATGCTTAAATAAAATTTGGTTACTATTTGAAGTGATCTTACTTTTTTTATTATTTCATCTTAATTTACAATTAATATATTAATTTGTTTACACGTATGTTTTAATATATTGATCGTCAGTCTAATAAAAATTGAGTCAAGAAATATAAAAATATATCAATATAAATGTTTGGTTGCAGTTTTTTACGTATTTCAATACATTTACTACTAGGCGTAGCGTATGCTTATTTTGCGAGTATATGGATGAACGGACAACGCTAAATATATTTTTCAAAACCAAACCTTCTAAAATTTACTAGCCTTCTTATACCTACGAAATCGCAAATTGTTTATGGAAATTCCATTAGTATGTAGGTTTGCTGCGACGGGGGTATTAATAAGTTAATGAGGTAGGTTTCATTTGATATATTGGCTACATATGATTAAATTTATATAAATGGTTTGTCATTGAGATGAATTCATCACTCATGATCAATGGACATTTTACTAATGAGTTGTGTAACTGGTGTAGATCGTATATAAAGTGATAATATGACAAATTAGCTGAGTTTCCTCAATTTAGCCCGTCATACTCTAATCATTTGGCAATATTTAAAAAGAAAAAAAACAATAAAAGAATAAAATTAATAAATACTAATGCAATCTACTATGTAGCGCAATCTACTGGCTAACTATTGTTAGGTGTAGCGCAATGTACTGGCTAACTATTATAAATTGTAGCGCAATCTACCGGCTAACTATTGTTAAGGCTAACTATTGTTACGTTTATCACACTCTACTGGCTAATTATTGTGACGTGCAATGCACTCTACCGGCTATATATTGTTACGTGCATCGCATTTTATTTTACTGGCTAACTATTGTTACGTGCAGCAAACCGTGGCGTAGCTGACGCCATTCATCACTGGTTATTGTTATTAAAGCTTCATAAACACTGCTTAAGGCTATGAAAAATGAACTCCTGCTAAGAAAACTCGCCGTTAATGAACTAAGCCAAGATTAATGCTTTAAAAAATACTAAATTACCTCTTTGCTTCATAAATTTTAATTTATTTCAGTCCCATTAGTTCCATGAAAGTTTCTTTATTGCACTTTCGGAATTTATCGTGTTGATGGATCACTGCGGTTGGAAAGACAGTTTTTACCCTTTCAAAATAAATTTATCTATGCCAAGAACAAATTTAATTTGTAATATTATATTTACTGAAAAAATCGATTTATTTAACGATTTAGTTATACATTATTATATTTTATCATTAGTTAATATGCAAATTGCAAAATGTGCATTCCACATTAAAAAATTATATTTTGTTAATTTATTCGTAAACAAAGGAGGAAAAAATGTCAGGCAATCAACGATTTATCTGTATTCCGAACTAAAATTGATGCTTTGTTTATCTTGGCCTACATTTATCATGACCATCATTGTTTTTAAACTAAAACAAAACTTTATATTAAGCAATCCCGCTTTAAAATGTTTAATCACAAGGAAAAAAATAACGCAATCATATCGATGAAGAAACCTGATTAAAAAAAGAATCGAGACCAAACTCAGGAAAGGGGCCCTAAAAATTAAGAATAGAATAATTAGGGCGCATCTCTTGTGTGTACTGCCATGTCTCGTTTAAGTACGCCATGTGATACAAAATAACTTTCTTTCTAATTATATCAGATGTTAAAAAGTCCCGGAAATTATTTTTTCATTTATCATTTTAGACCAAAGAAAACTAGAACATATTTATAGAAAAAACTTCCCGCGGATTGGGCACTCGGTTAAAATATGACTTAAACAAGTAAAGTGTACATTTCAACAAAAAATTTAATCGTTTATTATAAATTACTCTCACCAAGGCGTGATGTTCCGCGGAGGTTTAAGATCTGGTAACGTCCAGCATTTCATATATCAGCAGCTAGAGAGCGCGTCGAAAGGTCGTCACATGCGACTTATTCCTCCTGCACATCCCAGATGGCCCCTTTCTCTCAATAACCGTTGGCGAATTGTGATATAAGCACTCCTAAATCCCGCTGCTGCCGAGTCTATCCTGCATTTTGTATTTGACTTCGGCCCCTGCTGCTGGAAATGTCCATACTTTATAAATATACTGAATAAATTACAGTACTGCGCTTCTGGACCTCGCGTTACTCTTTCTTTGAACATTTTGTCAGTTGGTACGACAAACGTTTAATTGAAACACCTTCCACATTGCAAAATATTGAATATAACATAAACAGACATCTATTTGACTGCTAAATACTAAGATATCAACCAATTATTAGAAAAGAAAAAAGAAAGAAAACCATATGCAATATTGTTATAAAATCAATTTTACTTTAGATGGGGTAGAGGAGAGCGTTTTAAATTGCCATACGTTTTGGGAAAATAACCCGGGCCCTCCTCCAACAGGTAGGCATGTTAATATACAACGCATAAAATTGATGGTTTGTTGATAACTTGAGGTTATTTTAGTTTATCTAGGTCAATAATGATGCTACTCAATGAACGCATAACTCTGACTCACTATGGGGGCTGATCCTTAAACTGCCTTGCTAGGTAAGTTCATAGTAGAATTAAAATCATACTAGTAATATTTCTGACAGCCAAATTTATACATATTTATGTGCAATTTCACTCGTACAATTATCGACATTGTCAGAATTGCAACAATTTGAGGTCAAGTATAAATGTTCGATGTAATAAAAAAAAAAAATAAATCATTTATTTAAGACCCACAAACAAGTATCGATAATTATGGCAAATCATGTAAAACTTCCGAAAAAGTTACATTATTGGGAAATGGCTATGGTCCAGTGAGAGAAATTCCAACTGTATAGTAAACACTTGTATTTAAGAAACATCATTAACATGTCAACCGTGAATATAAAACAAAAAATATTTCATTCTATATTTTTATCGTGAATTGACGTAGAAATTAAAATTCCAAGTTACTCTATAAAACTATTTTCACTCAAGCAATTTTGCAACATATGATGAATACTTCAAATTCCTATCTAACTTTATTCACGATTCCTGGGGGGCTTAGTAATAGTTATGCTTAGTTTGTTTTAAATTGTAAAAACTATTTTAAAGATTTGTATTTTTTAGACACTCGACAAAACTGTGTCTCAATCGGCTGAAGAGTCACATAGTTTATACCCAGTACAAATAGACAGTATTGACGGAAGAAACAGGAGTCACATCGCCTTAGAATAGAGTCTGATATTTATGTGACACGTTGAATCCATTCAAATTGAGCGGGAAATGGAATAGAAGGGAACAGCAGTGCAATCTGTTATTCGTTGTGTCAAACAGCGGAGCCTCGCAATAAGAATAAACATCGTGTCGGTAGGTGTACCACAATGTTGCTGCTCTATTAAAAGCTAAGTTCTCGATTCACACTTTAAGTATCATTTATCATAAGCCAAACCATTTCGGAAACACATCAAAGTACGTAAGAAATAACTTGAATTTAAAATGTGAGTGAATAAGAATAAATAGCATTCCGAATTGAAATTAAAAGAATTTACCAATTTAAACACCAACGATTCTGTTAGGCGTAATTTTATGGCAAATATAAAATTGGTTTCCCAAAGTGGAATCAGAAAAAAGCCTACAGGGGCCGATGCAAATTAAAGTGCGATTCCGCTCATATACATGGCGATACCTTTCTAACAGAATCCGCGGAATTCTCCTACAACGCCCACTAGCTGAGAAAAAAGGAGGAAAAGAAACATGCTTGCCTATTAATATATAGATATCCGAAACATTTAATTTTAATTTCTGATGTCCTCCTGTTTTTATATGTCTGTGTTTCCGTAGGGTAACGAGTTCTATTATTGTTATTATTATTGTGTTTAAAGATTTTTAAAAAAAAGTGGTCCCAAAAGCGCGCAGTGTTCAGTAAATCGAAAGCTGTGTGCTTAACTGTTTCTATAATATCTATATCTATTCTATATATATATAATACGTGATGCCCCTTTTTTGTTAACACTACTCCTCCCTTATTTCTGGACCAATTTTGAAGTTTGAGGTGTCAAAAGAATGGCCTCAGTTTGTAGTTTTGCAATAAGGTTTTATATTTTTGATATTTTAATTCTGAAGCTCACGGGAAGCCCTCAAGTTCACTTGTTCATAAATTCAGGAACAATTTATATTGAATTGCTAAATAAAACAGCCGTTGATATTTAAACAAACAAACACATATGTTGAAAGCTAAATAGAAGCAAATTGAACTGGTACTGAAATATCAACACAATTTCATACTTTAATACGAGGAGTGTCTAATCTGAGGTTTTAACCTTTTCTCAAAATGTAGCAGGTAGATTTTGTTTGAAAGTTTTTTTAAGCGTATTTGGGCACAAAAATAAGTTTTTAACTTAACCCTATAGAAAAATTAATTTTTGTTTACGAAAACAATTTAGGAAATTGAAATTTTTGACATGGGTCTTATTGGTTGTCCGACTGGTGTTGAAACAATAATGAAAGGTAACAAATATTAAAATAGAATACTAAATTTGTGTGCATGGGGTTTCAAACTGCTGTAAACTAGTAGGAAAATGGATAGTTGGTTGTAAGTGTAATAATCTTTTTTTTTACTATTATAGTATAAACATGTTTTATGCAGAACGCTACACATATTAAAAAAACCTGTGTAAAAGGCAACATTTAAAAGTTTTTACCTCCAGTATAGAAAACAATCTTTTTACAAAAATGTTTTTTATAAAGAGAAATTTTAACCAAAATAAAAATTCACTAAAAACAAAATGGACCACACCAACAAAGATGTAGATTCTCTTAATTTTTGTGATTTATTTTTTTAAATTTTGTAATGTCATGGAAAGTTAAGTTGAAGAGGATTTAGGCATAAATCGTAAGGTGGACTCATTCACTATGTCATTGACTACCTCATACAGTATTACTACAAAAACAGCCGCAGTGAGTGCTGCATTACTCATACAGGAACGGGGAGTAATGAAATGTTGATTTTTATTCTGTGGTCATTTACGTTTTATGTTTGATGAACTATGTGGATCCAATATGTGTGAATTTATTCTAAATTTTATAGGAGGGCTTAGACAAAGGCCCTAAGACATATCGGCAAAAGAACAACTACATAATCTCACTAAATTGAACCAAAATTTGAACTACTGTATGTTTCTGAGCTGTAAATGCATCCTTTCTTGGCTTACGTTTGCTTTATGTCCAAACTCAAAAGCACTTAGTTGAAAAGTTGTAAACAATGGAAAAAAGATTTATAAAACACTAAAAACCAAGGTCATTTAGGAAAGTGTGTGTTATACACAATAGAAAATAAATCTGTATTTCTCTTTTCATTAATTATTTCGTATTTATCTTGTATTCATCATTTGTGGTTATGTGGTCTTTAACGTTTTACTAATTGTTTAGTTTAGAAAGTACAATAAAATCTTTCATCTCGCTTCGCAATTAATATGTATTTGGATAAATACTGCTGTTGGCCCCGGGATTTTTTAATTCTCGATAATTTTTGGAACAAACAGACTCAACCCTTGTGTCCATCAATAGATTTTGTGTTATGTAGATCAGCTACATTTAGTTTCACTAGCCACACAACTAATAACGTAGTCAGTTTATTTCCAACTGTTTATGATCCTTATTTTATACAATTTGTAATGGAAATAAATCCTTTATAATCTGTTTAATATTGCGGATAGCCAAGAATAGTGAAAGTTGCACTTTAGGTAACCTGTTAGCTGTGAGAAGTAATGAACGATCGTGCAGAAACAATAACCGCAACCAAGAGCCCAATAAATCCGCCGCAATTCCGGCTGTCAATGTCACCGACTCCACAGATTGCAATCAAATTCCATTTCCGAACTCGGATCTGAACGCGGCTTTGGCTCCAATCACGGACCAACTCTAATGTAATCTTGTTACGGATGATGTTTGAACATGTCATGTGGCTAAATCAGGCAAGAAACCCACAGGAGCATTTAGCACTTGTCTTGACCATGGAGTGAAACACGAAAAGATTTTTCTCAAACATGAAAATATAAGGTTATTGTTTTTGGAACACCACAAGTTACTCTAATGCTCTAATGTAAAAATGTGTTTAGTTAGATTATGTAAAAATATGAATGTCAGCCTAATCAGATGGTTTTGACATTTTTTTCAAAATGCTAAATACTTTAAAAGTTACAATCTTATACTTTTATAATGTTGATTTATTTCCTTTCTTAAAAGAAAAGGAAATATCAATTTTGTGAAATATTACTATCACTTTAGATTAATTGCATAAAATATCTGTTAAGGATCGACTTTAGGTTCGTTTTTACTATTCTAATTAGGCCTATTTGGCTTAACACAATATTAATTTGATTGTTTACAGATACAAGAGAAGGAATGCATTAGCCTAATGCAGACTAACTGATCGTCGGGGCAATGAACCACTACGTCCCGGTGGAAACCAATTGTGGCCATGGGACCCGAAGTGAAGTAAACATGGAACACCTCCTCTCGGCGATGCCAAGTGTGGACGAACACTGACTAACATTGACGAGACACATCTACCAGTCAGCCTCAATAACTATAACGGCCCAATCATTAGTGTTTGTAGTGACAGCTGACAGTAGACGTGGAACTCTGTCTTCTGGTGATGCCAAATGACAGTGGACATGAATTAAAATTCTGGTGAAGCCACCTGTCAGTAAACGTGGAACTCTACCTTACGGCAACGCCAAGTGACAGTAGACATGGCGCCAACCGAGAGAGGATCTGGAAGTCTTTCTTCTGGACAGTGGAAATGGAACTCTTATCATCTGGGACCCCAACCAACAGTGGACGGAATACCATCATCTGGTGACGCCAACTGACAATGCACATGGAACTCAAGATTTTGTGGCGCCAACTCACAGTCGTCATGAACTTTTTACACCAGGAGGAGTAATTACACATTCTTATTTAGCCAGCTGGCTTCGTTAAGGGATTATAGTGCTAGGTGACAAGCAATTACTATCTCTATATGGACTTAGTCGCTGGATTACTCTACCCCCACCCACCCAACAACCGATTGCTCAGTTGCAGATCTCGACCACGTAAACATTTGAAACTTACATTTGTTCACTTAGACTGTGAATAATATTAGTTTATTCGTAATTGATTGGTAATATATGATAATATTTAAGCTAAGAAATGTTTAATTTTAACAAGTACACTGAACACACAGACTAGATGATCTACAAATGTTATTGGCACAAAACTAGAATGCAAGAATACTTACTTATATTACCTCTCGACATACAACTAGAGCTTAATACACTGTAACTTATTTTATACAAATAGCCAATTTAAAAAGTAATTAAAGCAGTGTTGCTAGTAAGACGATATTAGTTTAACCGTAACAATATCAAATAGTATTCTATTTTACATTTATAATATTAATAACGAATTAAACATTATACAATCATTAGATAATTAACTATATATCAATTTAAATATGCTAATATAAATCATAATCTTATTTTTAATTTTTTAATGGTAACTGCTGTAACAAATGGAACACTGCCACCAGGTAACTGATGGACTCTGAATACAATCTGCTGGTAACGTCAAAAATAGAAGAACACCAACTAGGATATGCGAAATACAACATTTCCCAGTCAGCTTTCTAACCAGAACAGCAGAGTAATTGTAGTTTGGAGTGACAAATTAGATGAACATGGTCATAGCCTACAAAGTCAGGTAAGGTAATGCTGCTCCAACGGTACTTGAACATATACTCAGAATTCAAGACTGCACTCTTATTAGTTAAAGTAATTGCAGTTTTCCCCACGGCCGGATGTTTAATCCACTCTTTAATAGGAAAACGAGTGACAAAGTAGTCTTTTGCAAGAAGGCAAAGTAAGAAACCTGTAATAAAACCAACAATTATTCATTGTTGAAGTAATGAGTGCAATTTCAGCCAATAAATCAGACGGTGATAACGAAACGTGGGGTGGTGAGGGGGCGGGCCGGCAGGGGCGCTCGTGTCGCGTTTCCCGCCAAATATCAGTCGCCCGCGCCGCCTTCCTCGGTTATCACATCCTCGCGATCTCTTATCACCTCAGTGCTCGACACCGACCGGCCTGCGATCGTGATAAGGTAATGTACTCATGCAGCCACACAATGTACATCATTTGTCAGCTCGTTAGGTATTAGTTCAAGGATAGCAAATAAGTTGAAGTTTATTAGTTGAATTAGTTTGATGTTTTATTAGTTGAATTAAATTATAATTGAGGCCAGTTTTAAAACATCAATTTTAAAATATAAATTTATTTTATTAATCATCTGACGAGACAAGACGACGAAATGTAAGAAACTACATATTATGTATTTCAAGAATATGTGTCTTATTGTACTTAAGCTCCAAACTATCAAGAAAATCTAACTCTTATGTACCAGACTGCGTACGTTTAGTCTGACAAATCTCTAGATCAATTTTGCAATAATTTATTTATAAGTTTAAAAATAACATGAGACTACATGTAAAAGATCTTGCACTCAAAACAAACATTAACTACATTTATATTTAATATATTTTAATCAACATATTTCATTTAAATTATTATTATTATTTTACAAAAACGGATGTTGTTTCTTAAATGCGGTCTCATTAGAAAAAATATCAGGTACAACAAACACTCCAATAGTTTTTATATTCATTGTCTTAACTCTTTTGTAAGGAAACTACATATCAATCTATCAGTCATCTGGTTGTCTATTAACTGTAAATCTCATTAATTGTTATGATTACTTGTTTACATATTACTTGTTACGTGTTATGTATTATTGTCAAAATTGTTAGCTAAATTCTCTACAATAACAGTACTGTTAACCGACAACTATTAACGGTTACTTATCAACTGTTACAAGTAAAGTATTGAACCTGGTAATCAACCGATACTCGGTAACAGCTGCATGTCACCCGTTACCAGTCAGTTTCCACCTGTAACTGTTCCCGTTCCGTTGTGTTACCCGCTGTTGCTCCGTGGCAGGACCCGCCTCGCCGCTTCCAATTACAACTTTGTGGATCACTAACACTTGTTTATAAACTCCGCCGGAATTACAAATGGTGCCAAAACCAATTATCTTGAAACCTCTTAAACTCGTTTGCTAATAACAAACTTTCTCCATTAAACTTCTTAAAGTTTTCCTTCTTTACCGCATCATTCATATTAACATTCCATCTGCAGTTATTATCTGGTGTATAATGGGTTTAATAATTAATGAACAGAGATGAGTTTTGTAAATTTTCATCCATAGTTGATATTGCGTTAATTACTTATAAAACTATTGTTAAAATTTAAGAAATATGGATTACTAAGGCATTTTAGTTGTGGGCCGATGAACAAAAATGCCTTTTTAAGCCTGATCGAGACGTTAAGTTTCTAAGTTTGACAGAAAATTAAAAACCGTTATTTAAGTCAACGATCAAAGCTCGCCTCAAGAACAAATATGCTCACGGAAATTATTATAATACCATATAAGTGATGTCATGATTTAACAATATGACTAACAACCAAACCTACCGAAAACATGATCATTAAAAACCAAGGTGGTTTAAAGCTGATAAAACAAAATCTGATTTTAGTTAAAAAATACTTGATAACAAGTAAAAGATTCAATTCGTTTCGGTTTGTTTGGAATGCAATTTAGCTAACAAGCACATCAAAGTTATTCAGTAAAATGCGCTCGCAGTTATTTAACAAAAAGTGAGGTGTTCCAGTCAATTTTCCCCGTGTAAGGTAGGATGACCATTAGCCTCAGCCTTGGGGGATGAGGTTGGAGGGAGGGGGAGGGGGGTTACTCTCCACCAAATTGGACTGTCCCTCTCTGATTTATCTGATTCCTCCTTTATATCCTTCCTTCACTATTCCTTTTGATATCAGGCCTTCGCAATGGATTGACTCTTCATTGAGAGTTTCAGATCTTTCTTGTTTGGTAACCCTTCAAGTAATATCATTGTTTATGGTAACAACTTATACGAGTTTAAATAGTTTAGAAAAGCATACATTTCAGTTTCAAATATTTTTACCATGCTTGGATGAGAGAGGTCGTGTATACGTTTTCTTTACATCAATTAGGATTAATAGAGAATAACAGATGAAGGCTTTAAATTGCAGCTTGATGCTAAAACATACTAAAGAATAATGTTAAAATGTTTAAATAAGAGGAGGATCGATTTTCAGTCTTATGTGGGTTTGCAACTAAAAGAAATTACTAACTTTTCTAAATATTTATTTGCAAAGCACTTAAAGATTAAGAGTTAGCCCAATAAATTATCAATTCATAGGTTACTCAAACATATATTACTCTTAATTGTTATGTTATCATAACATGCTTATACTGAGGAAAATTAGTATGAGTCCCGAATATCTATCTAGGTACCTCAAGAATGAAGTGTTAACAAGTTTTTTTTTTTATAATTGACAATAATAGCTTTTTTTCTTTCCAAAATAAACAGAACAATGACTTAAAAGAATCAAATTGAAATTGTATCATCACCAGTCTGAAAAGTGGACGTTAACGGTGCCAGATGGAGTTCAAGTACGGGTCGAAGCCGAGTAATTGAATTCGATCGAGCACCGGTATACCACGTTCGGGCGAGTTACGAACAGATGAAGTACTTTTCATCATCCCACCTTTAATGAATATACAGTTTGGATAAAAGTTAATAAATTTTGACCCATATACTTTTTTATTGGTTTATCTTGTATTTGAGCTGTAGTACAATATATTCGCTGTTAGTACAAATAAAAATTAATTAACTTGGTTTGGTGTCCCGAAAACTACTATTCCGAAAATAGTATTTTACCCAACCCATCGGTAATCGACTAGTTTCGATCACAGCTGACAGTCCGGAAAACAATGTTTATCATAAGGGTATAATGGAAAGACTAATCGGACCTTAACATAATTTTTTAGATAGTATGTATTACATAATCTCATGGTAGTTGATGAACTAATAAAAGACTACAACGGAAGTTTTATACTTAAATTCGGTCGTCGACATGAGATTTTAAATTTCCGAGAATCCGGGTATATCTTTCCAAGACTGAGGCCTTTGGTTTTAAATTTAACTTTTGTAGTGTAAAAATCTGATAATAAGATTCTTAAATCAAAATAATATCTATTCTAATATCGACCGGTTATTAAGATGGTTACTATAAGTTTCAGTCTCGAGGCCGCGGTCGGCGAGACGCGAAATAGCGTCGCCCCGGACAATCAGGTATTGGTTGAGGTGAGGTTTTCGATTTTCTCACTTAGACACCTGAGGTCGTGAAGGTCTCAGATGAGGTTTTCGGTTGACCCCCAGTGAGATGAGTAAAGGTTAAAAAGAAGAAGACCTTGTCCTCTTAGAGCCGAAAGGACCAAACCCCAATGATGTAGAACAAGGGCCTCTACCCAAAATAATGTAATAAACAGTTCTGGTAGGAAACAAAGACTGGAAAATTGGCGTGTTTTGTAGGTATGGCTCAGTCGAATCCTACACAAAGTCCGTAAAGATGTTTCTTACTTAATTCTTCTAAACAAAAACTTTTACATTTATAGAGTACCAAAAAACCCTAAGGTTTGGTTTAAGGTACTTCCTTGTTTTATTTTTAAAAATACGGAACGAAAGTTTTATTTGCATAATCAATTTGGAACAAACGTTTCAACAAAGTAACTTGTCCTCATTAAACTTCATTATACGAGTATGTGAGTACGCAACCCTTCACAAAAGATCACCAGCAAAAGAGGACCTGAAAATCGCCATTAACAAAACGTTCTCATAAATCATTTCATCCAACTTTACGCCTGATGTTTACTTTAAGCTCCATAAGGTTACCTACTTTTGGACGTGTAAGAAAATACATATCGCTGATAATTTAGTTGGCCTCAGTTTGCGCCACGGGGCGGGACGGCCGGGCCCGGCACGTACTGTATTGCCCACATTTCCATTATATTGCTGACGGATGCATGATATATTCTCCCTCGTTGTTACTACCATTTCGAAACCTCGCGTAGCGATTGTGCCTCTAACTTGTTATGAGACCTCTTCCCGAATGATTCTCTGCCTAATTTTATTGATAAATACAAAACTCAATTAATGGTTTAGCTCACAGCTGAAGATCTTTAATTTTAAGTTTTTTAAAGAAATTTCAGTATTCTCGAACATACACTATCTACCCAAGCACCATTTCGTAAATCTTGGGTCCACCGAAGTTATGTTAGTCGAACTACATGGCTGGACATACTATTCATAAATTTGCATTGATACATGCAATTACAAAGGCTATCATTATAATTTTTTTGTAATTGTTATAATAATTAAGTTAATATGGTTTGCGTGACTTTAGAAAGTCTGCATAGTTACTAGGGAGTTATATTTTAAACTAATATACCACGCTATAGTCACAGTGTATTATGACAGTTAAAATAATAAGCATCAAACACTGGCAACGAAATACCGATTGATAACGAATGAAACTAGACGATTTGTCACCTTCAATATCCATGCAGGGTAAACTGAAAGCAATTAAGTAGTGACAGCGAAACTTGATCCATTACAGTTAAGTGAAAATGAAAACTGTTCAAATTGTGCGGGGTTAGTTTGAGCGGAGTTGGACTATTGGAAAGATTTCCAATAAATGGCTTCCTCGCAGCCGGGCGACTCTTGACTTTCTGTAATGTAAAAGTTGGACATCAGAAATTCTACATGGACCAGGATCTCTAACTAAAAGTATATTACAAAATAGGTTAAGGAATGACATGTCTTCGTTATGGCTAAGATTATGCAGGGTGTTCAAAAACCAGGATGGCTTTATATTTGTATTAATGCAAGGAGACAACCTTAAACTAGTGAATAGTTCTAAGATATAAAATACAATTTTAAAACATTTCCACTGTTTTTCTATCTTCCTTGGGCCCACAAGGAGTCACTATGTAATACTAAATAAAATACTAAATACTGAAATACTAAATGCAAGAATAACTTAATGTATACGAAAAATTGAAAGCCGCGAACTTGACCTCAAATAGATAACTGGTTTAAAATGTTAGACGACCAAATTGTGCAATGAAATCACAACCAAAGTTATTAAGTGTACAGCAGCTTCTGGCTTATTCAACCTTTTGAGGTCCTGTTTGAGGCAAATTGATTCTAATCTAAAGACCTTTAAAATGATGTACGAAATGACATAGACCAAGTAAGTTTTATCAACGACTTCCTCCAAGCTACTGTAAAAATTCCATTGGTTATTTTCAAAGACATTTTCTAAGTTTGACCGTATATTTCTTTTGGGTCTTTATGGTTGGCTAACGTTCAACAGTCTTGACGCTGTAAAATTTTTTAATATAGAAAAATCTATAGTTAAGCAATTAAACATGTGCAACTCACATTTTAATTTAAACGTATTACTTTTACTCATTCAAATATTCTAAGATCAATATTTATAAACCAACAGATACTGAAAGTTTCTATTTAGCCTTTCAGGTTCAAAATATTTACGTTAAAATTATCGATCAGTCCTGAACCAACACATACAGAATTCACAAATAAAAATATTTAAAAAATAATATCTTTGATTAAAAGAAATACTTGGAATGAATTTTAATTTCAACCTTATTTTACCTTTATTCACCAACATTGGTCGAAACAGTAACAATTAAATATCGAGAAGGCATAAGAGAGGTGGGCATTAGGAGCTGACTAAGTCATACATTGGAGCATGCAGGATGGATGGGAAACCACACAGCAGTTAGGACGATGGCCGCAACATCCCCCCCCGCGCTGTGTTATCGTTGGCTGGTGTTTTATGCACAATATGACCTTACCACTGATATCTCTTGTTTACGAGTAAGTGGCTGTATCAATTATATTAGTCGATCATGTGGACCACCACCTAAACATGATGCTTGTGGAGTTCCACAACCAGGTGGGTTCCGTTACAGCCGCCTTGTGACGTCACATTGGACCACTGGTCACCCAATCCGTGTATCAACGGTTGAGACCTCTTGGTTTTACCGTGTTTACTCTTCAGTGCAACGCATCAAGAGGGTTTTCAGGACTTAATTACGTTTCAATTTTGGTTTTTTTGTTGAAAAGAGGATTTATAACCCTTTTAAAATTGCCTTAAACTTAACTTGGAAAGAAATAAATCGAGAGAAAAAATGTTTTAATTTTAATATAAAGACCAAACTTTGTTTCTACGAAACATCCAAATTGAAAATTCTAATACCGTGACTTTTCAGAATTACCATTGATTATAGACCGTTTCTCTACTTCTATAGTCAATGGTATCACTATTCTTACCGTGTTTATTACGTTACTATTTTTTCGTTATCGGGATTGTTCACGACTTAAGTTTATAAAGATATTTATAAATACAAAAATAAACACTGTTTGTTCATTATTTATGAATGTTACTTTTAATTTCGAATTAAAAAATATATATATATTATATTGAATGAAAAATATTCATTCAATAACTTGGTAAAAAGACTACTTTAGGATGACACAACCGTTTAAAACCCATTTATTTTAAGTAGGATGAAACAGATTAAGGAGATAAAAATCTGAAATATTAAAATTTGGTAAATTCCAAAGCAAGTTTAGGGATGAAACATAGTAACGATAACCGAAATTCAAAAGTTTTTCTACAAAAATGAATCAATATAAAAGTTTCATTTACTCCCATAAGAACGAAAAGTATAATTGATAAGTCTCGAAATAAATGTTGAGCTGTCGCCTTTGATTACAGTTGGACAGTTGGGCGGATTTCCTATAAAAGCTTTTTGCAGCTCGATTTCCGCTTTACTTTCCACTTAGAAGTTGTTCAGATCTTACAAACTTAATTGAGAACACGAGGGTTTCATGTTATTTAATAATTACTAAATTATTTTTATCTATTTTGTATTTTGTACTAGTCAGAGAAACCTCTACACTAATAATCGTAACGAATAGAATTGAATGTGTTTAATTTACAAAGATGTTTAATGTCTTTTTTGCTGATCTCTAAAACAACTCAAAAGGTTTTTATAAAAACTCCGAAAAACCTTTTGTATTTAAATTATTGCTGTTGATACCACAGCTATACCTACACCAAATATGTTTTAGTCAGCTAAACGTTTTAAAATGTTACCAACAATATATATCAAATACTTTCCTACAATTTTAATTCAAGAAAAGTACTATAAAAAAGTTTTGTTTAAAATTTGTTATTACTTTTGAAATACACCCATTTAAAACCGTTGCATCTATTACAGCCCTGCTTTAATAATATTGTAAAGTCCTTTGGTGGAGGAACCTATAAACGAGAAGTTAACTGGACAATCAATTTATTGAGCAGGCTACAAGGTAGGATATAAAGGAGTCGGACGGAGGAATCAGATAAATCAGAAGAGGACAGTCCAATTTGCCGGTGCGAGTGCCCTTTCCCCCCCCCACCAAATCACACACATACCCAACATGCGCAATTCCAAAGGTAGCGTGGTACATTAAAATTTTAAATAAAAAAAAACATTTTGATGTAATCTGTTTCAAGTCATAAAACTTTGCATAAAAAGAAGACATTTTTATACAAAAATATTTTAAATAAGTATTGGGAGAAAAGAAAATGTCTACATTCTATGTTATTTACAAAATCAAGTCAATTAATTTGAATAATAGGTAAAAAAATAATTAAATAAATATAATTACATGGGCAGCAGATGGAAATGCACGCGTGACATCTTTGATAAAAGATAAATAAATAAAATAAGGAACAATGTAAAACTTATTTTTATTTTGCACAGCTACATTTTAAGATATGTTGAAATTTAGGTATAACAATATTTAAGAGAGATGCCGTCGAAAAAATATTTAACATTTGTAATATTATTACTTTTAATTTGTAACTCTACAAAAATTTTTTTAATAAGGAAAGTTAGCCGTGTAACAAAAATATGTAATTATTTTTAATGTAAGAGATTTTATATAAGTTCTTATTGAACAATTGTTAAGGTTACTAACAATCTAAACTAAACTTCATTAGATTAGATAGAAACTGCTATGGATCAGTTCAATCAACGAAACATAATAGGAGGTAGAAGTGTTCAAAATTAACTTAAAATTAGACTGTTTATGACGTTTACATTTAGTTACTCACACTTTCATTACTAAATATTTGTGGTATCCATCGGTTGAAGAAGAGGTGTTTTAATAATTTGAAACACCTTTAATTGGTTAATAATTTAATTTGTTAATTTGTTGAGGAATGTTTTAATAATTTTAATGCGAAAACATTTCATTCCATAGCATTAATAATTTTTTTCATATAATTGTAAATTCTACAACTGTTTTCCTTTGCATTGGGGAAGTTTTGTTATATCCTAGGATTTTTAAAGTCATTCTTGGCCATTAAAACAAACATTTGTTTGATAAAAACAGGAAATGCAATGAGGTAAATGTAATGTTATGATGACTTTCTCATGCAGTACCGCAGTTTTGTAGTTTGGATATTTTTAGCGACAAGACAACAGCGCCGTGAGTAACTGCCGCAGGTACATCGCCTAATGTCCAACCATCCCTCACTCTGCTGGCACTCCTGAATAATCTTTATTTGTCACCTCAGATAATTTGCTAATGGCTGTGTTTATTACCCACTTAAGAATAAATTATTAGGTTCTATTTCCCTTCTGACAGAAATTTTAGTGTTCGAGGTAGCTAAACTGAAAGTGTTGTAGTAATGTGGAGGTAAAAAAGTAAAATTCTTAAGTTTTATTTTTATACAAAATGGTCAGAGATAAAAAATATTAGTTCTTGTTTTTTGGGATATTTTTATTGATTAACTATCTGAAGCGAATTTGTAGCAAAGACATAGTATTTCCAAGTAAATTCACAGGCTATCACATATCAAAATCTGAATATTTCCTTCTAATAGTTTAGATGTTTAAATAGCAGTATTGTAACCAAGGGAAATTATTAATACACTATGTTATTAATTATTAATACCCCCGTCGCAGCAGACCTGCGTACTCAGCGAATTTCCAGTGGAATTTCAGATTATTTACTTTCCCCGTAAAAACACCATAGGATCGAGTATGTAGGTTTGCTGCCATGGGGTGTTGTTAGAAAATCTAAGTTAATCAATAATTGGTGAATGTAAACACAAAATTGTATTAAGCTCTGGCAATTTTTTATTTTCCCTATAAACCCCATGGGGGTGAGTATGTAGGTTTGCCGCCATAAGGGTTTTGTAAGCAATTATAAGTTAAGCCCTATCTAGATAATGTACATACCAAATTTGATTAAGTTATGTCAATAAATAAGCAAGATATAGGGTTATTTTGATTTCCCATAAGAATAACATGGAAAACACATTTTTGGATTTTCCCCGTAACCAGTTATGCTAAGATGAAAATTCAAAATACCAAATTGTTTGTTTTTTTAAGCTCTTTAAAATGGTTTCAGTTAAAATTGATGAATTTTGAAAATTGAGGTCGAAAAATGCCAAAAACCCATTTTTGACCCCTTTGAAACCCCATAAAACCCCGTTCCCATAACCCGACAATGCTGGTTCGCGAACTCATGAAAATAGACCTGGTCTTACACCTTCATACCAAATTTCATCAAAATCGGAGGTTCCCTTCAAAAGTTATCAGTACCACGGACACATATATATATAGATAGATAGATAGATAGATAGATATATATATACATATATATGAAAATGAACGAATGGTGTTTTTGGCTTCTGGGGACCTCAAAATGAAAAAGTAAAGTGGTCCCGGGCTTAGGTCTTACCATGACTACTACCGTAATAGCGTATTCCCTATAGGGAAATTCGCTAATACACTACTATACTATGTTAACCATTACATTTTTATAATCTAAAACTGCAAAAAGTTTGAATTTGTATTTTTTTCATATTAGCGTCGATATAATCAAAAAGTACCGAAATGTGCTCAAGTAAAAGACAGCCTTTAAAAGCGAGTTTTTGCAACATACGTTAAATCTTACGGTAAACGCTAAACACTATTTTTAAGTTGGCAAATTTACCCATATTACGTTACAAAGGATAGTTCAACTGTATGAATGGTGTCTAATGGTTACTATTGATCACTTTTCAACGAGCTTCAAGCATTACCTTCAAGCAGAAAAAGTACCTAAATCCGCCATTATTTAAATAGCGTTTAGCGTTTACCGTATTCATTTGCCGTATGTGCAAAAACTCTCTAGTATCTAGGAATGCCTTTTGACTGTAAGAAAAACTGCTTGTAATATAAAGGGTAATGAGTTGAAACACCGACTATGCAACATACTGACAAGTTTATGAACAATGGTGTAACTGGATACCGAGTTTCATTGAAAATTGAAAACCGCCACAAAACCTAGTTATAGAACTACATCATTTTCGAAAATGAACCTCACAAACTCTTTTGTTTTTAGGAAGCAAATTACTCGGTTTACTGCAAATTGAAAACTTATCGGAGTTGTAAAGCAAATGTCATCAACGATTGCCGAAATGGAGCAATAAAAAGCCGTCAACTGATTGTGGCGGGGTGTTAATGCACGGGATTACGCTGCTCTGGTGACGCGCTGCTCCCGCGGGTGGGGGAGGGGGGTGACAAAAACCGACAAGGCTAGGGCCATACATGGGTACCGTGCCTAAAACTTGTTTAGACTTAAGAGGACAATTCTAGTGTTTAAAACATCATCTTTGTAGTTAAAATGGCTTTTGAAATTCGAAACAATGCGGCTAACACAAAAAACCTGATTCGAAGTATAAGCGAAGTTTCTACATTGCCTGATTAGGGCACCAAAGGTTGCAGGGTGCACCTCACAACCCTATGTTGCCAGTTTGATACTAGAAAAATGTTGGTCCAGGGCCTAGTTTCCATTGTCAGTGAAATATAAATTAATTATGCTATTTAACAACAGTTCGATGATGGATATCATCAAGAGCGGGAATTAGCAAAAACTAAACATTTTAAACGAACCAAAAAATTCGTAAAAACACTACACCATATGCTGAAAATGAAATATTAAACACACTACCACTTCTACACTCGTGCGTTTTTCGTTACTGCCTTCTACCTATACAAAATGAACACTAAAAAAATTAATAATTTTCAATAAAATATATAAACAAAAAAAATATATACACCATTCACCATTTGAACCTTACATTTACGACTGCATTGAGCGAAAATGTTTTCCCCGTTAGAGGAACAAAAAATCTTTTACTTTAAAATACACACTCAATTGGTTGGTTCCGCATATTATTGTAATATTTTTTAATATACGAGTATTAGTAGATATGAAAGGCGGTTTCTGGGACAGCTCTTACTTCCGATTTCCGACCCTCCGAGAACTTCATTTTTGACTGGTTTTGGGCCAGTTTGTTATCGGATTGTAGGCTAATTACAACCATTTTACAACATTTTACAACATTTTCTCAGGTTTTCCAATGGTCTTTTGAGGAAGTACGAGGGAAGTACGAGGAAGTACGAGGGAAGTACGAGGCGCCCTCTTAACCTACCCTTTTAAACCTCATTTTTGAATGGTTTTGGGCCTCTTTGTATCTGATTTGGGGTTAATTTCAGCCATTTTTCAGGTTTTTCAAATGGTAAATTTAATCCAGAAAAAATTAATCCAGATATTTAATCTAAGGAAGTACGAGGCGTCCTCTTCACCGAACCCTCGTAAACCTTACTTACTTACTTACTTATCCTTTGGACCACGTAGACTCCGAGGCAGAGTATGTGGCGAGTCGTACTTCTCCTTCCTCTTCATTTAATTAATTGTTTATATTTCATTTCCCTTCTTCATTCTTGCTTTAAACCTCATATTTGACTGGTTCTGGGCCAGTTTGTATCTGATTTCGGGGTAATTTCATATAGGTAAGAAAACTACATCACCATACTTTCATCTACCCAGTTTCAGCTACCAGGATTAAAATCTAAATTACCTTATAGGCCTACTGTTATGTAATTTGATGAAAAAATGCAAATTATATAACATTAGGCCAACAAGGTAATTTCAAATTTAATCCTGGTAGCTGAAACTGGGTAGATGAAAGTATGGTGATGTAGTTTTCTTACCTATATGAATTGTGTCAATAACTATATCAATACTTTTACTTACCACTGGGTCAAGATATAGTTATTGTCATGCCAATGACTATATCCATACTTTACTATAGGGTCAAGATATAGTTATTGTCATGCCAATGACTATATTCATACTTTACTACTCGGTTTGATTGGTCGAAACAGGTCACGTAACAAGGAAGAGCGCTTTGATTGGTCGAAACAGGTCACGTGACAAGGAAGAGCGCTTTGATTGGTCGAAACAGGTCACGTGACAAGGAAGAGCGCTCTGATTGGTTGAAATAGGTCACGTGATGATTGTGATCATCCGACAGATGAGCATAAAAGGGGTTGGTGTTCAAGTAATATTCAGTATGCTTCGAGATCTGTCTCAATCAGGGTAAGTAATATTTAAGTAGTAACTAAGTTAAGTAAGTAGTAATAAGGTACAAGTAGTAAGGTAAGTGGATAAGTGGTGGTAAGGTAAGTGGTAGTAACTACCAATCTAATAGCGTGTTCAGTTCACGTTTACTTCAATATCCCAGTAAACAAAATTCCAATCCCCGCTGTGTAAGACAGTGTGGCCAATACAAAACACGTGATTAATATGTTTAACATGAGTTGTATCATAATAAAATATTCCATTATAATATAAGAAGTAAAATATTACAAGAGTCACTTTTGATCTAACAGAGATGGGTAGCCATGTTGGCTAAATGGGACAAGGCTCATTTTGCAGCTACACAATACAAATGGACAAGATTCGATTTGTTGCAACTTCATAGAGGACAAGGTCCATTTTGAAAACAAACTAGGTTTTCCAATGCTAAAAACAAAGGGACAAGATTTATTTTGCGACTTAAAAAGTTCAGAAACGTATAGGGCTGTGGATGCAGAATCCATTGACATGCATAACTCAAATCTTAATTTTTTTGGACAAGACCCGATTTGAAACTGCAGGCCTCAGTTGAGGTACAGGTAGGTGGTGTAATGCTGATTATGTAGTAGTACAAACTATTGTAAGATTTAACAGTAGTTGACATGGTGTTATTGTTGTGACTTGTATCAATAACTATAATAATACTTTTACTGACCACTGTGTCAAGATATAGTTATTGTCAAGCAAATTTTTTGTTGTGATAAAAATATTGTCTTTTAAAATTTATTGTAATCTGCTTTATTATTTTCCTGTTATAGAGTGCAGCAGAAGATGTAAACAGTCAAAGTCAGCTGTAAATTTTGTGCGAAGCTCATTGGAAAATCAAACATCTCCCATCATTTAAAGATATGTGCGAAAAATCCTAATAAAGACAATTCGCGCTATAAAAAAGTAAATTGTGAAAAATGTGGGAAAACAGTTTTAAACACAAATTTCAACAGACATAAAACAAAATGCAAGCAACCAACATCATCCGATTCTCGACCGGCACAAAATGATGGTCAACCCGGTACGAGCAGTAAGCATAAACAACCAGTCTGCAAGCAACCAACCACATCCGATTCTCGTCCAACACAAAATGATGAACAACCTAGTACGAGCGGCACACATAAACGACTAATCTGCAAGCAACCACCATCATCAGCTTCTCGTTCAGCACGAAATGACGAACAACCTAGTACGAGCGGTACACATAAACGACCATCACCGAACAGAGATGATTTCGATGAACAGCCTGAAATTAAAAAGCCACGGATTGAAAATCAACATATTTCTTCAATCATTCAGAAAGTGTTTAATAGTGTCAGCATGGTTTGTTCTTCTGCTCTGAATGTGATTAAAAATCTCTTGAAACCCCCCGTTGACCTTCCGCCCGTCAGTGAAGATGAACATTGTATAAAGGAAAAAGCTTTTAGTAATAGACTTTTAACATACCAATTTAAAAACTGCCGTGGTATAAAAAACCCACAGATATTTTTAAATAGATATCAAGATTTGATTGTTGGTAAGATTGAAGAACATTTGGAACAGTACAATTTGAAAGTAAATTTTTCGTTTGCTGCCAACTACAGACGGAATGTTCCTGGTGTGGATAAGCAGCTGGAAATAGACACCATGTACTTTAAAACCGAGAATACAATTATTTATAAGACGACCGACTTACATCAAGTGTTTAAAGATGCGATAGCGAAGTTATTAACTCGAATGGAAGAGTTCGAGGCACGGGGGTCGGGTTGGACGTTACATGAAGTCTTGTTTTTAGAACTGGCAATAAACAAATATGTACCATTCAGAGGGTCAAGCTATATTAAACTGCCAGACGTCATTAAAAATAAAAAAGCTGTCATAAATGTTAAAAACAATGACCAGAAATGTTTTCTATGGTCCGTACTGGCAGCTTTGCATCCTGTTTGTGTACATCCAGAGAGAGTGAGCAAATACCTTGAATACGAACACGACTTTGACAAAGCGTTGAAAGACCTTAAATTTCCTGTGAGTTTGGATGATGTGAAAAAATTTGAGAGACGCAGTGGGATATCCATCAATGTTTATGGTTATACTTGTGCAGGAGAAAATAAACTCAACGTATATCCTTTGATTGTGACTGATGATGAAAAAGATCAACACGTTGACCTCTTGTATATGAAAAAGGCAAATAAATCTCTTTATAGTTATATAAAAAACTTGGGTGGGTTGGTGAGAAATCAACTCAGTAATCATAAATATAAAACCTTCATATGCAGGCGTTGTTTACAACATTTCGGTAGAGAAGATCTGCTTCAAAGTCATAAAGAACTCTGTAAGGAACACGAAGCGGTTAAAATTAGAATGCCTAAAAAAGGTGATGTCGTCAAGTTTACCCATCATAGATGTCAGATGAAGATTCCGTTTGTCATGTTTGCAGATTTCGAGTGCATACTGGAACCGATCGACACTTGTCAACCACCGGAAAACGGCACATCGTACACCAATAAATATCAACACCACGCGGCTAGAAGCTTTGTATTATACACGGTGTATACTAACGGTGATTATAAAGAACCGATAACATATTTCGGTGTGGATGCTGCTCAACAATTTGCGAAAGTGTTGAAATCTGAATTGGAAGCTATTGAAGAATTTTGTCTTGTAAACAAAAAACCTATGAACCCGCTGACTGACGAACAGAGAGAGCAGGCGGAAAAAACAAAGATATGTCATATATGTGGTAAGGATTTGGTAACTGATTTTGTTTTGGATCACGATCATTTGACGGGTGAATTTCGTGGATTAGCACACAACTCGTGTAACTTGAACTATCAGATTCCGAAATTCGTCCCCATATTCATACACAACCTGAGCGGATATGACACTCATCTGTTTGTAAAAATGCTACGTTTAGATGATAAAACCAAGATAGAAGTCATCCCGAATAATGAAGAACGTTATATATCTTATACTGTTGATTTCAATATCAATATAAAAGCAAGATTCGTAGATTCATTCAAATTTACCATTGACTCACTCGATACGCTGGTAAAAAACTTGGACCGATTTGTACACATAAGAAAATATGGGGGTAGGGGTTCTCAGGTGTTTATGCTTATGCAAAAAGGTGTTTATCCATACGATTATATGGACAGCGATGATAGATATTTGGAAACCAGTTTACCAAGCAAAGAAAAATTTTACAATAAACTAAACAAATGCGGGATCAGCGCTTCGGACTATTCACGTGCAAAACAGGTTTGGGAGGAATTCGGCATACAGAATATGAAAGAGTACACCTTACTTTATAATAAAGCTGATGTGTTATTGTTAGCCGATGTGATGGAAAATTTCAGGAACATTTGCATAGAAACACACTCACTCGACCCCGCATGGTATTTCACAACCCCGGGGCTTTCATGGAGTGCCATGTTGAAGCAGACGGGAATAGAACTTCAGCTGTTGACCGATTATGAAATGATTTTGATGATCACCAAAGTCATCCGTGGGGGCATATCACAATGCTGCAATCGCTATGCGAAGGCGAACAACCCGTACATGCCTCTTTATAACAAAGACGAACCGACTACATATCTGATGTATTTAGATGCCGTGAACCTATACGGATGGGCGATGTCTCAACCAATGCCGTATGGTGATTTCGAATGGGTTGATACGGATATAGATGTTATGAAGATCGATGATGATTCTGACAAAGGATATATTCTGGAAGTCGACTTGGAGTATCCCCAAGAACTGCACGATTTGCATTCCGAGTTTCCTCTCGCTCCGGAAAAACGTTGCCCACCCGGTTCCAAGGAGGTTAAACTCCTTACCACTCTGTATGACAAAGAGAAATATGTTATTCATTATCGAAATTTGAAAATGTATTTAACTCTTGGAATGAAACTTACCAAGATACACAGAGTGTTGCGCTTCAGTCAGAGTAAATGGTTGGAACCCTACATTGAGAAGAACATGGACATGTGGATGGAGCAAACGAATAAATCGGCTAAACAGTTTTTCAAACTGATGAACAACTCGATTTATGGAAAAACTGTCGAGAATATAAGGAACAGAGTAGACATACGTCTGGCGACTCAGGAGAAGCAGATCGACAGATGGATCGCGAAGCCGCAGTTCAAACACAGAGCGATATTTTCAGAAAACCTTTCAGCGGTGCACATGAGGAAAATGAGTTTACTATTCAACAAGGCGATTTACGTGGGGATGAGCATATTGGACATATCCAAGACACTCGTATACGATTTCCATTACAATTTTATAAAGGCGAAATACGGTGATAAAGCTAAATTGCAGTACACAGATACCGACAGCCTGGAGTATCTAATAGAGACACCGAATTTTTATGAAGATATGAAACTGACACTCGACAGGTACGACACCTCCAACTACAAGAAGTTTAACCAATTCAAAATGCCACGGGTGAATAAGAAAAAATTGGGAACGATGAAAGACGAATTCGGTGGTGTAATCGGTCGTGAATTCGTAGGACTGCGATCCAAGATGTATGCCAACTATACTTTGGAGGGTGACGAGCTAAAAAAATCTAAAGGAGTGAAAAAATCTGTTGTTAAAAAAGAAGTCACCTTCGAGGATTACAAGAAATGTTTGTTCGAGCAGAAAGAACTATACAAATCGATGAACATCATAAGGAGTCACGGGCATGAGTTGTACAGCGTTGAAATGTATAAAAAAGTACTATCCACGACTGATGACAAGCGATACATCTTGGAAGACGGAATCACCAGTCTGCCGTGGGGACACTACAAGATACCCAAGGATGTCGAAGCCGAATTGCTTTTGAACAGCAACATTTCACTAGAATAGAGAGCAAGTTGTTTTTATTTGTGAATAAAAAAATATTTTTTGTTATTTCCAATTTACTGATAAAAACTTATTTTTTTCAAAAGCTGTTTGAACTTCCACACCTTTATCCACCTATTTTCCTACACTCGTCGGAATAAAAAATCTCACATTTAAATCATCATCTGTACATATTCCTTTTTAACATCATAAGTGAACATGGTCTGTGATAGCACGATGACGTAGGCCGTAGTGCCTTTATCAGCGACCGGACCGGAAACGGCGTTTGTAAAATCCAATTCGATTTGGATATCGTTTCTTTTTCTCTCGGTCGAAAACGGATGGAGATGTGTGTCTATCACCATCACCGGGTATTTGTTGATGAAATCGTTTATATTGAGATATACATCATCGTTTTTGAACATGACTTGTCTCATCGAACAGTAGCTGTCGTATAGCAGCCTGTACTTTTTATCCGTGATATTCAAATTTTGCTGCTCCTGCGGGTACCGTTGTCCGTTTATTTTCACGTGGAAATTCTTTATGTTTACACTGTCGAACTGACCGGGGTCTTTGGTCTGATCGTTCTTACGACTCGTCTGTAAACCGATTATCACAAAGACCGGATTGAGTATGTTCCGGTAGAGATTCGTTTTGTCGAACGTGTAATTGGAGCCTATCACACCGAACTTTTCAATACAATCCCAGCGGAAATATTCATATACCAATTCGCCTTTCTCGCTCAATTTCTTAAGCCCATCGATGAGCACGGCTTTCTTGGAGGGGTCGTAATCCACGAGGGGGACTTTCAACACAAAACTGCTAATTTTTATTTTTCCCTCCGCTGCGTCAACAGCATTGGCACCGGAACCTTCAGTCCAGCGGTAGATGGCATCATCGTCTTCTGCGCGGGTGAACGTTATTTCAAATCCACCCTTGTACATGGGATACTTTAAACTGTCAAAGAAGCCCAGACCCAGGTGGGCCAGCGTTCCCAGTGCTTCGAACTTGCCGACGCCCTTGTCGTAAAACGATTTGAATCCGCTGCTGTAGTACGTGTTTTCCTCATATCTGCTGTACGTGGTCAACCCTTTGATGGTGCTCGTGATACCGACTTTATCCACGGAATCGATGACTTGGTTATGTTTTTTTCAATTCGATACTCTTGAACAAATAAGCCGCAAAATTGTCCACGAGTTTGATGGGGTCCGTGCTGGCGTAACTAGCGCCAGTGGATTTCTTAACAACATCACCTTGGATGTGAAACAATATCCTGTTGTTGTAAAACGAATCCCCGTGGTCCAGTTTGAATGTGGTGAAATTATTGGGTGAATTAAAGTGCAAGTCCGATACCGGTAGAACAGTGACATATTCGCATCTCGCTATCCTATCCGATGCCTCTTCGTAATATTTCTCCATTCCTAATATAGGTTTTAGGGTTTTCGATTGTCAATGAAAAATGTGAAATTGTAGTGGAAAGCAATAAAAAATAAAAAACACCGAATTTCTAATAACTTAACAAAATCGACTACTTGAACAGTTTTACGTTTTTATACATGTTCAAACGTCTCAACCCGAGATTTCGAAAAACCCTTTTATCTACACCTTCAACATTTTTTATTAAATCCAAACATCGCTCTACGTAGTCGAGACCCTTTGGCTGAGAAACCAGTTTTTCCATCTTATCGTGTATGAACTTTACGATGGCGATTTTTTCATTGTGAAAAGCGTTATTCCCAGCCTCCTCTTTGGCGCGTATAAACTTTAATCTTTCAATAAATTTATCATCATCATCGATGTATTTGTACTCGACGGGGGCGTGTGAATCTATCAACAATCCGCTGCCCGATGACTGTTTATATTCTTTCCAGATCTCACTGATCAAATTCACCCATTTCCAAGACTGACTGGATCTGGGGCGTTTCAACTTTGGATCGTTGTTCTGAAAAATCGCATCGGATTTTATCAGTATATCCTTGTAATTATTAAAGTCCTGAGCTGTGAAAGCACCTGCACTTATGAGTTTTTCTCGCGTCGTACCCTCGCCCGGAGACGAGCCACTGATTTCCGCTTTCGTCAACAGACTCCACAATCCCGGTGTGCCGGCATATCTATCACCGGTGCTGTCTAATATGATATCATCATTTTCAATCCTAATAGTCTTCGATCCGATGGCCAGTTTGTTCAAGTTGAAATCGTAGCGAATACCGAAAGATCTATCGTTGCTGGAAGCGAGATGTTGTTTGGCGATATCACCAATATCTTGCCTTTCAGTGAATATTGAACGGATATAGTGCGGATTGAACGGTTTATCCTGCCTTCGTCTGGCGATTCTATTTCCGACGGTAAAGGAGCGGATTCTCCGGGTGGAGGTGATTCTCCGGGTGGAGGTTCGAGCACATCTTCATCTTCACGAGGTAAAGGCACCTTACGCGCCGCCATCAATTCTCGACCCGGTGTACTGAAAGCGCGGGGCCTAAAAATGTCTTTTTTTCGTTGTATAGTTTTAGACGTTGCTGCGGTGATGGGGTCTTTTTATCGGAACCTTGCTCCTTGATCGCTTTGACGACCGGTTCCTGTCGCTTTTCAATCTCACGTTTTTCTTCAACTTCACGAATCTTTACTGCTTGGGATTCACTGACCAATTGGTTTTGCAATTTATCTAATTTTTTAGCCTCCTGCACAGTTAAAGGTTCATGTGCAGATATCGGTATGAAAGGAATTTTGGGTGCATATTGCTCACGTATCGGCGGATGTTTACGAAACAATTCCGCTCGCTCTTTCACTTGTTCTTTTCGGATTTCCTCATTTTCCACGGCCCATTTATATTGTAGTTTTTCAATTTTTTTACCCTCCTCCGCAGTCATCTCGTCGGGCCACATTTTGTCGGCCAACTTGTGTTTTTTAACTAACATCTTGACAATCTCTTTATCGCTTTTCCTCTTCATCGTACTAATATAGGTAGTTGGGTTTTTAGTAGTAAATTTTAAATTGGATAATTGAAATACAAAAGTGACGAATATTTTCACAAAAATTTGGAATCGAATAAAAAAACGTCCGACAACGTTTTCATTAAAAAAATAACGTTTACACATCGATTTTGAAAAACGTTCTCGAACGTTAGTTATTAAAAACAGCGTCTAGACATCGATTTTGAAAAACGCTAGCGGACGTTATTTATTAAAAACAGCGTCTAGAAATCGATTTTCGAAAAACGTTCGCAGACGTTAGTTATTAAAAACAGCGTCTAGAAATCGATTTTGGAAAACGTTCGCGGACGTTAATTATTAAAAACATTTTTTCATATTGCACATATATTTTCCACACCGCGCTTTTTTCGTCATATTTACCGTGAGAAAACCATAAGGTTCATTCCAACACTTGTTGCATATATTTTCAAATTCACCGAAAGTCATGTCCGATCCCACGAAATCGTCGTAAATCCGTTTGGTGTAATGTTTATTCTGTTTGAAGACACAAAGGAAATTTATATTATTCCGTATGACCTGCATGTCCACTTTGCCGTAACTCTGGCTCAGGTAGACGCATGAAATCTTTTTATGCCTGCCTCTGATAAAATAGTCTTTAATACCTTTTTGTTCTTCCATCAGACAATCGTCGAATATCACAAGTGAGTTATTCTTGCACTCGTCCACCGCCGGCAGTTCATCGCAATTGTTGAAGAAATACGCGATTCTCTTTTTATACTTTTTCTCTGCGTCAGCATAGGGTTTTCTCAGCTCAACATAAGCCGGCTGTTCTATGGATTTACTGAATACGTAAATTTTTTAAAATATAATACCGTTTTTATTGTAAATGAAATTGAGCAGTAAATTGGTTTTGCCGCTGCCTGAAGAACCCACTATGAGACATCGCAATGGGCTGGGCAACAGGTTGTCTTCGAATGCCTCTTTGTAATGTGAAACTATATCCATCACTATGTGGGTGAAATGACCTCTTGACATTCAATAAAAAATGAAAGCGGAGAAATGATTTCAAAATATAATTCTTTTTTAAATTGACGACATTGGAATTATTCACAAAACACACATGTCTTTCATTACATTTTTTTACAGCCTGATAAAATCAAAATCACCGTAAACCGATATACAATTCGTTTTTTCAGTCGTGATCATATCGGACGCATAAATGCAATTCAATAGTCCTCATGCCGGACTAAAATACAACAGTCCCCACGCAGGACTTTTTTTTTTCTTTTCGTCTGCGTTTTCCTCTACGAGGTAACCTCGTATTGGCTCCCCCTACCCTCACGGGTAGTCCGTACCTGGCATTAGCCTCAACCGGACCAGTCTTGCGACCAAGGGAGTTATGGAACATTTGTCCCAAATCACATTAAGGCGGATTAGACCCCCACAAAACCCGGAATTCACTAGGCCTGTGGTACTCAGCCGGCGGTGACCCAAAATGACCATCCGCTGTGAGTGACAGTGGCACCACTACCCATGGTACTTCTCAGCTTTCGTTTGTGAGCAACGCCCCCAGATAAGGCTGGAGGGCCCCCCACAGCCGAAGCTGTGTGCCGAGCATACCGACAACCTCTGCCCCCTCGATTCCAACCCAATATCCGGACTGGCCGAAGCCAGGGGCTTGAGCCGGATCCCGAGGTCCCCATTTTAGGTTTTACTTGGGTCATGGGTGGATCCCAAGCGGAATAACTAGGTCACTGGAAACCCGCACGCCAAAGGCGCCGGCTGCACTGCAACCGTACCCGAAAGGCACGGAAGCCCCAGATCCCCGACATCCTGACTCATTCCCTCCCTTTTGGGGGGAGGCTGGAGTGAGACACCCAGTAAGCGCGCGATTGACACAAGGCCACCTCCGCCAGGGCTCGGAACAGCCGAAGCTGCCCTACTTCAGTTGATAAAGGGAGCCACGCCCGTTACCCAACTCAGTACTTCGAGCTGGGATTGGGTAGTGGACATCCCAGTTCTAGGGGTGCAGGCCCTGAAGTACAACATACACCCCAACCAGGACTATCTGAAAATGTGTTCAGGGTTGTCATCCGGGGGGTCGCGATTTGCTACCCCCTCAGATATGCAAAACAATACGTTTTTCACGGGGCCGCTGTCATCCGGGGAGGGGGCCGCGATTTGCAGCCCCCCCTCAGATATACAAAACAATACGATTTTCACGGTGCAGCTTATAAAGGAATAAATACATTTAATAAGAATTGCACCTATCCAAAGCAAAATATATTATTTTAATAATATTAAAAAACTGGACCAAATGAAATTCGCCGAAAATTACACGCAGGACTATCTGAAATTCAATAGTCCCCATGCCGGACTATCTGAAAAAATAAATACAATAGTCCCAGCACAGGACTATCTGAATAATATCTAAAACATCATACGTTGTAATTCTTTCTCGTAGAACCCTCCTATTATATCTTCACCAGTTTCATCGGCAATCTTACAAGTCGTGGGTCTCGTGTTTAAAACTTGCTTGATTACAAAAATCTCGGACGTCCAGTTCTGTTTGTATTTATTCGTAAAAACATCTTTTTTCGCTGTAATGCGGACTCTGTCTCCCACATCGAATTTCGCCTTTTTACGGGGTATTCTATTTTCCAATTCGTTGTACATTTTCAATAATGCCTGCTCGTTGCCTTTATTCACATCCGCGGGCCTCATTTTTATAGTATGGTGGAAATCATGTTTGTTATATTCGTCGGTCAATTCTTGCAATATGTCGTGCCACTTGTGGGAATTTCTAACTTGGAATTTTACTTTCAACTTCTCATTTAACGTTCTATGATATCTTTCGATTATTGCAGATTTCTCCTCGCTCTCGGTGTGGTACAATTTAATGTTGTGTTTTTTCAACAACTTGTTAAAATGCGTATTTTTAAACTCTGTCCCTTTATCGGTGTGTAAGAGTTTAGGCGGTGAATGACCGTCATTTTTGGCCCGGGCAATTATTTTTTCAAAAGCTGATGACACATCCGGACCATCTTTTTTCTTCAAAGGCTCTGACCAAACGAAATTACTGAACGTGTCGATCACATTTATAATATATCTATACCACTTGTTTTCCCTAGCATATTCTTTCAAAATCAACAGATCGGCCGCCCACAAGTCATCGATACCTTTCGTGACGATTCGGCGTTTTATGAACTTTTTCACGACGGGTCTGTGCAACTCTTTAGCTTCCAAAACTTCCGGCGGGTCTTTGATAAACGAATTTCTCTTACTGCCACATATCACACAATTTGATGTCGCAAGCCACCTTTTATTTCTCGTTTTGACAGTTTTGACATCCGTGGATGGTGTGTTTGTTTTACACTTTCTGCAATGCAATTCCATGTCTAATAATGCGCAGCTACTTTTGAAGTCAAATAAAATATTTGCAAATGCAAAGTCGTTTAAATAAATTGTACACTTGCGAATATTGTGTGTTATATGTATAGGATAAGAAACGAGATGCAGCACAGGCATAAAATCCAGTTGACCAAGTTTCAAAAGAATAAGTTGCGTATCGCTTATAAAAAGTAGAAACTCGCTATTTTAACTTTGAACAGAGATCAGTTGACGAACGGGAATGTCGAGGTGATGTTGACGGACGAACAAAATAAACAAGTGTTGAGAGCCATAAAACACAATAAAGGCTTGAGATTGATATTAAGCCATTCGCAGTTGAAGAACAACATTGAAGGGGGTCTACTGAAAGAGATTCTGGAGTTGGCGGAAACGAGTATCCCCTATTTCAAGAAATTCGCTTCACCCCTGATCAAAGACAAAGTCGCACCAGCTATAAAAGATAAATTCGTTCCATGGCTGAAAAAGATGATCGACGATGAGTTGGATACAATTATAGAAAAAGATCCGTCAGGTGCCGGATTAAGACAAATGATAAACAACCGACGCAATGCGGCTTTGAACGATGTACGGGTAAAAAAAATTAATTCCGTTGACGTTGAGCGATCTGGAAGTGTGGGCCAATAAATTGAAATTGAAGAATTTTCGCGGTGTTTTCAGACGAGAGCTTTTACCTGATGCACCTTGGAAAAACGAGTGCGGTATAATCAATCTCGGTGATCTGGACACACCCGGAACACATTGGACGTGTTATTATAAAAATGGTAAAAATGTAATTTATTTCGATTCTTATGGAAATGCGCCACCACCTTTGGAGTTGGATAAGTACATGAGAAGTTTTGACATTCGCTATAATTCGGACCGATTTCAAGATTATGGCGATCCGCCAATCTGCGGACATCTGTGTTTAGAAGTTTTAAGGCAGTTTTCAAATGGAATAACATATGATGAAGTCAAAGACATTTTAAATAAAAATAAATACGCCTGGCTCGGGTGGTTCGATTGAGTCATTTTTTACGATGCCCCCGTCAATAAATTGTTTATACCATTTTTATTTTTTAAATAATTTATTACCACCCGAAAATCTGTTTTCCTAATATAGAAATGTCGACGTTTAGATCATCAAGTCAAACTAACCAGTCAGACGCATGGAACCTGCTTTCCATGGAGCCCAGAGAACCCAAAGGGGTTTTGACTGACAAATTCATCATGAGGTTTTATCGGTATTTGAACTGGGATCTGCTCTCTTCCCATTATGATTTTCCAATCGAGATGTTGCGGATATACCCGCACAGAGTGAATTGGGCCAAGTTGTTGAGGCGTATTAAATTTTCGGAAGAATTCCTAAGAGAGATGGTCCCCCATTTCGATGAATGTTGGGGTATCCTGTGCAAATATCAAACGCAAATATCAAACACTGTCGTGTAAAGTTTATTCACGATTTCGCAGGTAAAATTGATTGGAATTACGTGTTGTTGTATCAAAATGTAACTAGCAGATTTTTGGACGAACACAAAATGTATTTTGATGAAAACAATCCTAGTTGAGTGGCTCAGAGATATTCAAAATAAAAACCCGAATTCGCGTGGATCGACCGGTTTGAATAAATGGTATTTAATATTTGCGGGATGAATAAAAACTAGTTGTTGTTTATTTTTTTATATAAAACCATTATGATGTAAAACATTTTCCTAACATAGAAATGACGACTTTTAGACTATCAGGTACAACTTCACAACTGACCTTGAACTTGGAACATCCCATTCATTGGATGCTGGTGCGCAGTACAAGTTGGCACTCACCGGACTTTTCTGCGAATACAACTTTTATAATTTATTTGAGGGTTGTAGTGTTTTGTTTGACGGTGGAACGAAAATCGGTTTCGGTAAAGGTTTTTGGACATTTGATGCCATACAGAAACACATACAAAAAGGTGTGGATCCGCTGTTACGCGGTAAAACGGATGATAAAAAGAATAAAGTCACGGTCGTTTCAATACTTAAAACTACGGGGTACTGGGTGAAAATCACTTCACCTATAAAATTTCACATGGAAAATCCGCTGCGGCGTTTGCTGGGTTTCGATGAAATTGATGCCCCCGAATACTTGGACACGTACAATGCGAAAAAACCGCACAACATAAGACCATGAGACATGATTGAAGTCCACTGTGATATCGTGGAAAATTGTTTTGTCAATCATGATGAACATTGGCACAAACACAAAGAGTCTTCGGTGTTGTATAGTTTCTTTCCATATTTTGAATTTGGTAATAAAATTGCTGTGATGCCTCGGCCGCCGCATTACGTGTCGTTGAAAAAAGGATTGAATAAAATCCAACAAATCAACATTTACATTACAGACCAAAATAATAATTTATTGCAGATGTTCGATTCGAATGTGCATATTTATTTGGAGTTGATTCGGGTGTAGTATTTTTAATTTATTGAAAATCGGCTGTTTATATTTTTTTCTTAACACCGCAAAGTGTTATTCCTTGTATAGGTAAAAAAATGAACGGTCCTAACTTTAATGATTTACTGAAAGAAATCAATGGAAAGTCTTACATCAGGGTGGGTGACCTGGAAGTCGGTAAAAAATATTTTGTGGAAAATATGGATAAAATCTCTTCATCATACGGTATGAGAATATTAGTCACATGCGATGATGTGAAATTCTATCTTCCCGAAAGCTGGAATGACAGGTTGACGAATAACTATATCAAACAACTGTTGAATTTTAAGGGGAAACTCTATGTGCTGTACAACGGTAAAATAACACTTTCAGATAATAAATTCAAGCACAGTATCGAGTTTAAGGTTGACGAATAAAAATAGTTTTTTAAAAACATAATTTAAATATATTTTTGAATATGCCCCGTTTAATTTATTTGTTGTGGAAATCCGTAATACATGCATTAGGAATCAATAATGGCTGAAAGCTACGGTTATTATTGCTTGACTGAAAAAGCATTTGAACCGTACAACGGGTCACCGGATGCAGCCGGTCTTGATCTGAGAAGCGCGTATGATTATGTTGTACCAAAACGCGGTCAACAGTTGATAAAAACTGACTTGACTTTCAAATTCCCAAAGGGGTGCTACGGGAGGATAGCGCCAAGATCTGGCTTGGCTTTAAAACATTGTATAAGTGTAAATGCTGGTGTCATAGACCGGGACTATACGGGGAATGTCGGTGTTATCTTGATGAACAATTCTGATACCGATTTTAATGTTCGTCGTGGAGATAGGATTGCGCAGATCATCTGCGAAATGTATAAAAAACCACCTTGTATTCGAATAGACCAAGTTGAACAAACTGAACGGAAAGACGGCGGATTCGGAAGCACCGGTGTAAACTGATTAAAATTATAAAAATGATGTTGGAAATCAAAATGTATCGAGATTTTTTTTCAACCTCAGACTTAAAGTAACGGTAATGACAAATCAGAGCGCTCTTCCTTGTCAGATGAACTTTTTCCACCAATCAGACCGCTTTTCCTTCAGATGACGCAGAACTAACTTACAATGATCTACAAAAGCCCCAAGTCATCTACTACAACACCTGCTCTCGGGACAGGAATCAGCGTTTGTTCATCTCCCCGGGACAGCAAACTGGCCCAAAACCATTCAAAAATGAGGTTTACAAGGATAGGTTAAGAGAGCGCCTCGTACTTCCTTGGATTAAATATCTGGATTAATTTTTTCTGATTAAATTTACCATTTGAAAAACCTGAAAAATGGCTGAAATTAACCCCAAATCAGATACAAAGAGGCCCAAAACCATTCAAAAATGAGGTTTACAAGGGTAGGTTAAGAGGGCGCCTCGTACTTCCCTCGTACTTCCCTCGTACTTCCTCGTACTTCCCTCGTACTTCCCTCGTACTTCCTCAAAAGACCATTGGAAAAACCTGAGAAAATGTTGTAAAATGTTGTAAATGGTTGTAATTAGCCTACAATCAGATAACAAACTGGCCCAAAACCAGTCAAAAATGAAGTTCTTGGAGGGTCGGAAATCGGAAGTACGAGCTGTCCCAGAAACCGCCTTTCATATCTACTATTACAATTTTCTTTAAAAATTCGTACTTATTTATCTTTTTTACAACTAGAGTAGTAAGAAAATAAATGTAACACATGGTGTGTGGTAAATGCCTCCCCAATTAGTGCAATGAGTCTGCGAAGTCGTGTGTAATGGTCTCATTAGATTGCAATGACGGTATATTAGACCTTGCCAAACGAAGGGACCCCGCAATGTGGTAACTGGCGACACTTAGTACTAGTTGTGAATGCCTCGTCATTTAAATACGGGTCATAAATTCCTTCAAAACAAAGAGAGACCCACTGTTATATCTCGCAACGATTAATACTAGTTGTAAAGATTTCTTTATTTAAGGGCTGCGGTCTACCCCAGCCAAAACTATAACAATGCCGAATGCCGCCTCGTGGCCGTAGCGCTAGGCGAGTTTGATGGCTGCAGAGGTTTACGGGGATAGTGTTTCAGAATTAACCGATTAAGATAGAGATTGGCTGTTAACTTTTTCTAAAAGTAGAAAAAAGGATCTAGTCAGCTATCTTTTTAGAATTTTAAAATAAAATTTCTAATTTCAGTAATAACTGTCTAAAATCGTATGTTTTTTAGTTTAGTAAATGCAGAGGTTTAAGGGGATCGTGTTTTAAAACTAACCTCTTAAGATATAGCTTGGCTGTTAACTTTTTTTTAAAAGTAGAAGAAAGGATCTAGTCGGCTATCTTTTTAGAATTTTGAAATAAAATTTCTAATTTCAGCTATAACTGTCTAAAATCATCTGTTTTTTCTTAATTTTTAACTGAAGTTTTCTATTAGTTTTAATGAACTAATTACAAAAGTGTAACGGAGGGAAATTAGTACCGTTATTCTTCTTTAATATGACACTTTATTTATAGCTCTAGGCTTCATTTGGCAGAAGATAACACGATTCTAAAAAACCCTTGCATTTGGGTGCGCGCCAGGGGTAGACCGGATCCCGGGACCACCCCGGTCTTCCCCTGGCGCGCACCCAAATGCAAGGGTTTTTTAGAATCGTGCTATCTTCTGCTAAATGAAGCCTAGAGCTATAAATAAGGTGTCATATTAAAGAAGAATAACGGTACTAATTTGCCTCTGTTACACTTTTGTAGTTAGTTCATTAAAACCAATAGAAAACTTTAGTTAAAAATCAAGAAAAAACAGATGATTTTAGACAGTTATAGCTGAAATTAAAAATTTTATTTCAAAATTCTAAAAGGTAGCCGACTAGATCCTTTCTTCTACTTTAAAAAAAAGTTAACAGCCAATCTCCATCTTAAGAGGTTAGTTTTAAAACACGATCCCCGTAAACCTCTGCATTTACTAAACTAAAAAACAGACGATTTTAGACAGTTATTACTGAAATTAGAAATTTTATTTAAAAATTCTAAAAAGATAGCCGACTAGATCCTTTTTTCTATTTTTAGAAAAAGTTAACAGCCAATCTCTATCTTAATCAGTTAATTCTGAAACACGATCCCCGTAAACCTCTGCAACCATCAAACTCCCTTGCGCTACGGCCGCGAAGCGGCATTCGTCATTGTTGTTGTTTTGGCTGGGGTAGACCGCAGCCTTAATGTCGGGTAATTAGACCCTGCATAACACAGCGACAACCCACTATGAGATCTGGCAAAACTTGGTATTAGTTGTAAATGTCCCGTAATTTAATGGCGGTACATTATACCCTTATAAACACAGCGAAAACACACTATTGGATCTGGCGACACTTGATACTAGTTGTAAATGTCTCGTAATTTAATGACGTTGCATTATTCGCTGGCAAACCCAGGGACAACACACTATCAGATCTGGCAACAATTGATAATAGTTGTAAATATCTCGTAATTTAATGACGGTGCATTAGACTGTGCCAAACACAGGGAAACACGCTATGAGATCTGGTAACACTTGGTACGAGTTGTAAATGTCCCGTCATTTAATAACGGTGCATATTCGTCATTAAAAACCAGTACACCACATACCATCGTAAACTAGGGTTGTCATCGTGTGTAAACCCTGCTAAACACAAGAACAACACACTACGAGATCTGAAAAAAATCGGTTCAAGTTGTAAATGTCCCGTCATTTAATAACGGTGCATATTCGTCATTAAAAACCAGTACACCACATACCATCGTAAACTAGGGTTGTCATCGTGTGTAAACCCTGCTAAACACAAGAACAACACACTACGAGATCTGGAAACAATCGGTTCAAGTTATAAATGTCCCGTCATTTAATAAAGGTGCATATTCGTCATTAAAAACCAGTACACCACATACCATCGTAAACTAGGGTTGTCATCGTGTGTAAACCCTGCTAAACACAAGAACAACACACTATGAGATCTGGAAACAATCGGTTCAAGTTGTAAATGTCCCGTCATTTAATGACGGTGCATTAGACTCTCCTTAACATTTTTACACCTGACTGAGGTATCTGATGACTGATGACACTTCGTACTGGGTGTAATACTTCTCGCCACGTATTTAGAAGCTAAACAATACGAGTGATGTTGAGAAGGTAATCGTACCGACTTTATTTTACTTTAAATTTTCATATCTTATTTGTGATTGACATATGCATTTGGCTGTGTCATTGGTGGATATAATTTTGTATCCAAGTGTTTGGAAATGGTATTGTAAGACTATTTTTCTCTGATATCCTTGGTTATAATTTTATACTGACGTAGCTTATTTACTTGACGTATTTTATTCTTGTAAGTCAATGAAATAATTGGCATTTATCTATTACTAAAGAGTTATGAGTACAATAGAAAGATGCCTCTCTCATTTGAGGGAGAGGCAGGGAAAATCCATTACGCACACAGGTAGCCAGCCTGTAGTGTGGGACTCCCCTAAAAAACGGGTTTACCCACTAAAAAACCTCCTCTACTCGCCTTGTCTCTGATAAATCGCTTTCCTCTCCCCTGCCAAGAGCATGACAGGGATGACTCCGGCGACCACCAGGACGGCAGGCTCGGACACTGTCCGGTAGGCGGAACACACCCGGAGCGCAGCTTGACGCTGACCCCGGGCGAGTCGCAACCTGTAGCACTCCTTATCTAGAGCGCCTGCCCACACCTCTGCCCCGTAAAGGAGCACGGACTGGACCGCGGACATCAACAGACGTCTTCTGCTGGATCGGGTACACCCGACATTGGCCATCAGCCTACTAAGGTAAGTGACTACCTTAGCGGTCTTGTCCGCCGTACGGAAGATCTGATCCCTCCAGCTTAACTTGGTGTCCACCATAACCCCAAGGTATTTGGCGGCACGAATTGATGTGACCACCTCCCTTCCCACTCGGAGTGGGATGACGGTGTCGATCCTCTTCTTCGTGAGGATCACAATCTCCGTCTTACTGAGAGCAAGCGAGAGACCGTGATCTGACATCCAGGTGTTGACCACACGCATGACTCGGTTCAACTTTAGTTGGGCCAGCTCAACGTTGCGTGCAGCAATGAGAGCTGCGACGTCATCGGCGTACCCAACCAAAGTAGTTTCCTCAGGCATCTCGGACCTCAGGAGGCTGTCATAGGCAACGTTCCAGGGATCCGGGCCGAGTATTGAACCTTGTGCGGCACCAGAAGTGACTTCCATCGTCCGCGTTCCGTTCCTCGTGTCATAAATCAGGCTTCGAGAGCGTAGATATTCCTCGATGAGCCGCAACAGATATGCAGGAATACGAAAGGTGTTGCGAAGCGCATCCAACATATCGACCCACCTCGCCGAGTTGAAGGCATTCTTGACATCAAGCGTAACAAGAAGCACTACTCGGCGGGAGAAATGGTTGTGGTTCTCGGCTCTCTCCACAGCTCTCTGAACTTCGGTGACAGCGTCGATCTTGACCGTCCCTTTCTGAAGCTGTACTAACGGGGGCATAAGTCCCCGGCAGCTTCCACGGCAGAAGTCAGGCGGGAACGGATCAGCTTCTCCAACAGCTTCCCAGCCGTGTCCAACCTGCAGAGAGGCCTGTGGGACGACGGCAGCTCGGGATCACCTTTGCCCTTGCTGATCAGTACAAGCCTGGCTGTTTTCCAGGGAGCCGGAAACACCCCTTCTACCAAACAGGCATTGTACATTCTCAACAACAAGTCAGCGTTGATTGAAAATACTTTCTTTAAAGCCTCACTGGGAATCCCGTCCGGGCCAGGAGTCTTGTTGCTCTTCAGGGAGAGAACGGAGGTTTCCAGCTCCTCGAAAGTGAAAAGTGGAACGTCCTCTACCCGTCCGAAGTCAACCGGCGGTCGCTGTGGATGTTCAGGAAACAACGCAGCGACGATGCTCCCCATTGTGGCGCCCTCCATGATGGAAGGTGGAGAGCGGGCGCCGAGTTTCTGTGTTGCAGGTTTGTAACCCAGGCCCAACGGGTCGGAGTCAACGTCGTCACGAAGTCTCCTCCAGCTATTCGCCTTGCTCCTGTTGATCGCCTGGCGGAGAGATTTTCTCGCAGCTTTATAGGCTTCTGACTTACGAACTCTGTCTGCCGGAATTCTCGCTCTAGTGGCGGCTCGTCTTGTTCTTAAACATGTTCTTCTGAGTTCCGCAATCTCTTCAGTCCACCAGTAAACGGGTTGTTTGTCGCGTCGGGGTTTCCTTCGCGGCATAGACTGGTCGCAGGCCGAGACGATCAGTTCCATCGTGGATGTTACTAGTGCCTCGGCCCCAGCCTCACCAGGATTCCCCTGCGCTCCCTGAGAGATGACTTCGGTGAACTTGACCACGTCCAGTTTGTTGGTGTTCCACCGGCGTGGCCCTTCCCGAGATGCGGAAACTCGTCGATTTGCCTGATTGAGAGGTTGCATGGAGGTGATATACCAACGATAGTCATAATTGATTGAAAATAGATTATTTAATTAATTCCTCTCACTTTTTAATGACTGCGCTCGTGTACTTCATCTGCATGTGCGGCCACGTCGCACATGTTTGACTCATAGTACGTGTGGTTTGTGTTTCGGCCTGAAGCGGTTGTTCAGCTACAACGATGCGGATTAATGACACACATTAACACTAATGAAGGACATTAGGCTCTCGACCAGCGTGCAAACTTGCGTCAAACGTTATGAGTTTCTGGAATGCACTTAGAAATTATTCGTTAATTTTGTTTAGATCCCACAAAACATATTATTTTCTTGCAAATTAGTACTTAGTTATATATTATATGAATAATTTCGCATGGTGAAGTTTAGTAGTAGAAACAACATGTTTATTCTACTGACTTATTTACTTTAAGATTGTTTGGAGTCTTGTTTTAGGATATTGTTTTAATAAATTACATTGTATATTATTTCTTCATATAAAATTGTATCTATTGTATTGTATCATTGATGGTGTAATAAAGAAATGGTTGTATAATACTGTAAGCTCGTTTTAAAATAGATCAAATAAATATTTAACATGGCTTGGAAATAGACTCTAGGTCTTAAAAGTATTGATAAAATATCTCCCGTGACAAAGGCAAACTTATGTTTTTACTAAGGTCAGGCTACTGAACTGTTATAAAATCCACTTGGAAACTATCATACGAATAAATGGCCGAGTAATGGTCGCACGGACTGTTGATGTTGTCAATGGGTGAAACACTCGCCGAGACCGCACTTATGAGCTCTAATGATACTAGGTAATGATACCCAGATGTCGTGCTCACTTCAGGAAATGTGCCTTACTCAGTGAGCCAGTTGAGACGGTGGTTTGCCCTTAAGCATGTCATGTAAGGACACTACTAACAACTTGGGAAGGTTATACAACGACCAGTGAACAGTCCAGCCATTCTAGTTTGTAACCACCAGCCTCGGCTAATACACCATATTAGCTAAAAGGTAAACACTTAGAGATACAAAGCGGTAACATCCCCTGAAGTAAAAGGGATTTCTGACTTATGGCCACTTCTCACTAAAAACAAACTATTTAAACTGCCCGCTTAAGTTTTGAAACATGGTCTACAGTTGTTTTGACATAAAATCGGAGATATAAATGGTTTTCATTCCAATCTAACCTTCAAATTCCATCCCACTGATTTTAAATTTTCTATCTTATCCATAGTTAAAAACTTTTTATGAGCTGGATAATTGTGTCAGATGCGTACAACAGAACGCAGTGATCATAACAGATTACAATACTGCACCGAGAGACGATTGAGCGTAGCAACCGAGCTTATCTCGCAGGCGTACCATAAGAGCGGACAAAGTAATCCCAAACTTACCGTGTTATATCATTCGGCTGGTAAAAAATATTATTATCTTTCAAACCTTTATCAGGGTACTGTAATAATAAATACTGTAGCTTTCAAATTGTTTTATATCGCCAAACAATGATTTAATATCTTCAAAAAATTTTCGTGCTTGCCTATATACTACCAAATTATTTAACTTTTATGAGTTTATGGTATAATATTTCAAATTTTATAAAGGGCTTAGTTAAAACATTGCATTTAAAATGACTAGAGGCTTGTACAAACTACATTACTTTAGTTTAAGAGAGTACCAAGTTTCGTAGAAAAAGCTAAACGTGGTTGTCGGTTGACATATCAGTATTCCACAGAGGAGCTGGGAGCCGACGGCAATATCCTCTGTTGTCCACCGCCATCGAGTCGTCCCCGGGATTGGACCTGGTAGTCACTTAAATGCGGCCAGTAATGAACGTGTCAACTAGAGGTCAAATAACTCACCGAGGAGAGGGAGAGGTGGCACAAGTGACTTATTAAAGTTGTAAAAACGACACGTAAATTTCTTTGAAATAGTTTTAATCAAGATTCAATTTCAGTTTGACATATAAAACAACATGTTATGTCTGGAACAAATACGAACTTTTGATCGACCCCCAGCTAAGATAGTGTTCAGCCAAATGAGAGAGAAGGGTTGAATGGCGTGCTACTTATCGTAATACTATTCCATGTAAAGGAAATACGCTCAATGTATAAACCAATATCATTCAACCATACCACCCACGGCTAGAACACAACTATGAGTAGGTTAACAAGGTTAGGTTAAGTTGGGGGAAATGGAGTGATGTTTACAGCACTTCATCAGTTCACTGCAAGTATGAACCACTCATTTCCTTACCTCTAAGAGGACAAACTTCCACCAGGATGAGCAAAGATAATCCTAGAAAACTAGTCTCACGCCACTGTCAAGGTGGTCAATCGGAACGACGTGGGATGTATGTTTGTATGGTTACATGACATGTCTTTGCAGTTTTATCAGATAAATCCAAGTTTTTATCAATGCCTAGAGCTTAAATCTTACATCCCTGATTACACCAGTCTCTCTGGGACAAGGTAATACAAGTATGTTTGGTAAAGGTAATCATAGTACCTTCGACTTTACCGGCCTTCCTAATACAAAGTAATGTATGGTGGTAATATTGTGGCAAAGGTTTGCTTAGGACCCTAGTAACAAGTTGGTTACTCTAATCATGCTCAAGATTCGGTGTATTAATGGTGATGCACTCAGGACGAAACGATAAACCCTTGGTTACACCAATATTCATGCCAAATTTGAAATGTTATTTTGGTTCTAGCCACTTTACAAATATCCCAGGGTTAATTGACAATAAAGATAGAAAAGTTGCCACCTATATATGGAAAAGCTTGATTATAACAGCGTTTCAAGGCAAGGACGACACGATGTGGCTGAGACCACGCCGCCAATTACACCAATATCCCGGGGTAAGGGTGATTAGCCGATCCTTGTCAAACAACTCTGTCCTCTCTGGGCTGCGGCCTCGCTAATAGGGCTCTTTAAAACACAAAGGACCTGGTTCTAACTAATTGGTTTCCATCACAATGACGCCGATCAAGTACACCGCTGTTGCATCATGTTTTGATTTATTTGGTTCTTAAACCTTTGTCATACAGTACCAGTTTATAAAGATGTAATAATTATTTTGTAACTAATCTGTAGGTGTAGTGTTTAATTAGTTTTTCATAGTTTTTCATTTAATCTTATACTTAATCTTGTACTTGTAGTCAACGTTGTATAGTCCGTTCCTCAAATATGGAAATTCTTCCGTGTTTGCATGATTCAACTTGTAGTAATTGAATAATGATGTTATAGACTATAAATACAGGGTGATTTACAAAAATACACCGAAACTTTGGGAGCTGAATCTAACTTTAAAAGTAAAGTTAAAAAATAATTGAAATACGCAACCATAAATCTGAAAATGCTTTGTTTACCGGCTAGCCGCCATTTTTCACAAAACTTGAAAAAAAATTTGTATGTACATTCACTAGGTAGAGTGTAACTCATATTAGCTTACAACACCTATATGGCGGCAAACCTACATACTCACCCGAATGGAGTTTATGGGGAAAATAGTGAATACCAGAATTTGATACAATTTAGTATGTAACTTACCTGCACTGGGAACGAAGCATTGTCTATTTGCTTACAACACTCCCATGGCAGCAAACCTTCATCTTCATTCCATGGTGTATATGGGGGAATACCAAATTCCATTGGAAATTCTCTGAGTACACAGGTCTAGTATGACGGGGTTATTGTTTTGATCTTTGTGTCAATGTTTAAAAAATTGAATCTGTCTATTGTTTTGTGTTTCGTAAGATTTTAATACAATTTATCGTTTTCCAGACACTCTCTTTTTAATATTTTTAAATGGCTACCGTTGGGCATATGTTATTAAGGTCAATCCTAAAAAATACAGCTCAATACAACAATTTGTTTTGGAAATCAAATTTATTAAGTTTAAAAACAATATAAAGAATGCATTCCCGGAAAGGATTCTCATACAATATTTTTCTTTTCGTTTACAAATAACCGAAGCTGGAGCTATCCAAGTTTTAGCTCCTTGGATTTAGATCGTTGTAAATCATCCTAAAGATGCCTTCGATATTGCTAACAATACCATTTTTTCTTTAACATACCTGAATAATCATTAAGAGATTTAATTCGCTGTTATTTTTAATGATTATTTAGCGAGAGTCCTGATGAGACTGTTCAGCTCTCATTGAAGCTCGAAACTTAGAAACTATTAAAAAACTTGCAAAGAAAATAAGTAATACAGTGACAAATTACCCGCTAATATTTTTATGAATTCAAAAACTGCTGAAAATATATTGAAATGTCTACTGTATAATAATGTATGGGTAGTCGTTAATTAAATAATAAAGAATATATGTGAAATAATTAAAATGATTTTACTCGGTATAATTTCTCTACCAAAACTTTTTATTCGGGTTGAAAATGGAAATAAAGCTTGGTAAAGTGGTTCGGATATTAAATTTCATAAGTTGTGATAAGTGGCGCGGTTGTTTGGTCCCGATAATGGCACCCAATTAGGACTCGCTTTGACGGGCTGCTTCAAGATTAGCGTTCGTCATTAGCTTTGTGGCCGAGCGCGCAACTCTCTTGGCCTCAGCATCCACTACATCTGCATTCTGATGAACCATAAAACAATACGATTAGCATGTCGCATCCGGTAGGGTAATGATGACGATTTGTGATTTAACGACGTTATTATGCTGTAATCTACTAAACAATTTTATTAATAGCCAGTAAGACGAACGTAACACTGAATATCAGTACAAACATGAATAAATTCAAAGTGATTCACAATCGGTTATGGGTGGGGTCAAATTTCTTCACTATTTATCCTTCAGGTTGCACAGTAATACAATTTCTATCAGTATACATATATATCTATTACAGACTTCAGAAATTTAATACCGGTATGTATTTTTGTTCAATTAAAGCCAGAACCATGTGGATGTTTTCACGTTTTACGTTTGATCATCATTTACGTTTGATAATGTTATCCGTTTAGTTTTTTAAGTATTGATACACAATTACAATGGTTTAAAACATAAAATTTACCGAATAAAATTTATCATCTCCGCCTTTCACCAAACTTTTACTGTTTTCATTGTCGTTGGACCATCAGAAGAACACGTTATTGGGCAAGAATACTCGTTTTGTTTGTAATTTTATTTGCCGAAGCCACCATTGTCCTGTAGCTTTGTCAGTCCACGCCACGCAGTGGCGCAATATTGCATTGTAACGGACATCGCTGTTGTTAATCCATCATATTAATAAATCCATGTTTGTGTATAGCTTGAAATTTCATTTTGTGTGAGTGAGTACTCCTCATTTTTCTCTTTTGTAACATATTTTAATTATCCATCATCTGTAACATCTTTATAATATTAGTTACGTACAACTTTGAGCAGGCTTAAAAAAAGGTACCCGACATTTGGGACCGATTTCTTCGTAAATTCTTAAAGGTCAAGTTATAGCACAGACCTTAGTTCATTTTACGTACTCAACTACATAATGAGTATAAATAAATCAAATATTCACATACATTTGAACAAAAACTCATAAGCATACAATAAAACACATATTATGCTCCCTTTTAATAACATTTATAATTTCATTCTATACATTGTTAATTTTCATTAATGGCTAAAAATAATATATTTGTTATATTTTTTCTGTTTGCTAGACTAGCTAACTGTAAAATTGTTCGAATATAAAATTTATTTGTTAAAAAATGGCTTTTTCGAAGATTGTTTTGCTATTATTACTATAACTCTTTTCAAGTTAACGATTTTACACAATTGCTGCTTGCTTAGCGGGTAGGATTGTAGTGTACACTTAGCGGGTAGGATTGTAGTGTACATGCTAGCAGAGTCAGTAGATTACATGGCGTTTTCTTATAAAGCGGTTTGTGATTGATGCGGCAGCGTGGATTCAATCTAACTTGGACCTGCACAGCTTTGAACTCACTTAGAAAACTGTAACCTATTCTCATAAAACAAGACGGAAGGATTTGAGTTCCTCCTTAAATGTTCTTCCTATTGTCCCATAACAGTTTATTGCTTTACGTGGCGTTAGTGGAGTATAAATATTAATGTAGCAATAATTCTTCCTGGCACCAAGTTAGTAAGTAATTTAAAGATAAATTTATTACGATTTCAATCCTAGAATGAATATATTTAATCGTCGAAACTCCGTTCGATTCCCTCTAAATCAATTTAGTAGCAGTACCGTACGTACTCAAGTATTTCACGTGGTTATCGAGTTTATAAAAAAAAACAGCATTGTTGAGGTTTATTGTATTAAACCCGGAATGACTTAAGTAGTTATATTATATGCTATATTACTACGTTATGTAATACAAGAATAGTAAATTAATATCAATAAGTTACTACTCATAGTTGTTATAAATTCACCCGAGTGCTTTGAAGAATGTTCACTTAACAGTAAGATTTGATTACATGTTTCAAAACATTGGAACTACAAATTATCAGGGTCTAAAATCTTTTCTAAGGCCCTAATCTTATATTCTTTCAGTCTACCAAAAGAACAGTCGGAACCGACAATTTCACAGTCTGTTAGCCCCCAGTTGGTCTCGGGTCCTGGGGTTCTACTATAACCAGGTTTGATCCCTTCGTCTCTTATGTTTTAGTCAGAAAAGAAGGCTGGCAATGTTCGGTAAAACTTAAATTTTGTAGCCTAATGTACAGAAGATTGCTTTTAAAGTCTCATAAAAATATGGAAGGTGTGATTAATATTCATAAACAAGCTCTTTTGGCCAAAATTACGGAATGTATATTTAAATTTTCTATATAGAATTAAATTATAATGTACCAACATTTAATGAATACATTGCAAATTTAAGAGTGAAAACTATTAAATAGTAGATAGATAAAAAAGTTGGATTTCTAATATACAAAGAAAATAAAATCAATTGTTACTTTTAAGGAATATAAATAAAAAAATATCAGATGTATCTCAAATTGCAGGTAAAATGTATATGTTTGCTTAAAGAAAGAAATGTACTGCCTCAATCAATGAAAAAATGTATCTTGTAAGTTTTTAAGTAATATTTAATGTATAATTTCTTTTTCTTTGGTAATGACTAAACAAACAAAATAATATATGAATCTTCAGATACAAAACTAAAGCTTCGTTTAGTGCACCTGATGGCGTAGCAAACAAGTCGAGCCACGATAGTCCCACAGCATTTTTGTTTGATTTTTTCCCCACAGATAACATTTGTTTCAACAATAAATAAAATTATGAAGACAACATGAAAGCAACAATATTGAAATAATATAAACTATAGTACGATTAGAATGTGTAGAGTAGTGTGGATCTAAACTCATTAAAGCTCGTTGAACAAAGTTATGTTAGGTAAGATGTGTAGATGTAAAGTAAAATCCAATGAACATGCATTTAAGGCTATTCTATTTAACCAGAACAGTCTGGAAGTAATATCCCTTATCCCCTTTTAACACGAACCAACTGGACAAAGAACTGTACATTGTCCCAGCAATGTAATGACGCTTGCTCCATAATACCACCTGACAAACGTCTATAAAGTCAAAGTTTTTTATTTGCCTGGTCTGTATACGAGTATACCTACTCAGACCATAAATAGCGTTGCTTCAGAAGGTATATCGGGTCTTATTTGTTAAAAAAAATCTTCATAATGTCAAGATAACACAGCAGTATTATTTATACGTTGTTTTAGAAAAAATATTGAGATCGACTTCAAACTTTCAGAGTTCAGTTTTTGGTTTTTTAGATGCATTTTTGTTGTTGAAGTAATTCAGTGTATTAATAAACTAACGAACCGTAATTAAGTTTCCCATAAAAAAACCGTTCTTAGTGGTGCTTGAGCGGGCATTTTAGTAGTGTTTTAGTGGCCCTTGAGCTGTTTGTTTTTAACCAACGTCCATGCGTTAGGCTTAGAGTGAGGATTTGAAATCTATTTCCAGCCCACTACTGATACTACTCAAAATGCACTTTATTATTTGAGAAATATGTATAAAATGAAAATAAATCTAGATTTTGTATGGACTAATATGTGTTTAAGGTGTGTTTTTTAAGCAATAATAAATTTTGTAAATATTAAAACTGACAGATCCAGACCAAAAGAAAAAAAACCGTTAATACCTGAGCGATCATTTGATGACCGAAACAGAGAAAAATGTCACAAGAGAAGTTAGAAAGAAAATAAACAGTTCTGATAAAGGTTATGTTGTTACACTAACGTACTATTTATTTTCTTATAGTATTCTACTTACAAATGAGTAAGAGCCTGATGCAAATTTTAGCAGGTGTATAAATTGTGTTTTAATACATTATTGTCATGTGTTTTATTTTTTTAAATAAATTTAGAAGTGCCCGTTTATCTATATACGCGCAGAATATATGCCCAGAAATTCGTTAATTGTTGTTTAAGTCGCATATAATGAACAGAATACATATAAATATAAGAGTTTGTAAATGAGCAAAATAGCAAAATAAATGAGTTTGTCATTTATTTATAACATAAATTAACTCCCACGACTGCAGAAATAACCTAATTTGAACTTATGCAACTAACTCAATCTAAGGAAAGAAAATATATTCGCCTACGGCTCGTTTTCAGAGACTCTTTCCCCAAACCCCCTTCCTAATTCCCCCGAATTCTATAAAGGCTAATGGAGTTGTGAATAAATTTATTATGTAGGTATTGTATAAGTATTTACTTAAAATTATAAAATACGTATAAATAAATATATGAAAAAATTAAATGGATAAACTGCATAACAATTTGCAGGAGATCATAAAAACAGTGAAAAATTCCATTAAAACAAAATAATTGGAAATCTTAACAAAGTGGATAAAACTTGCCAAAAACCCCTTTTATTTACAAAAATACTATTCAGTTACTATCCTTCAATTAGTTGTGTTGAAATTCCAGGGAATAACATAACGATCCAGTAATATTGAACATACAATGATAAATACATAATGTAATATTGGCATTCATTACAATTCCTTCATTTCAGTTTTTAATGGTGTAAAACTTTTAAATTTAACTAATTTCCTAAAAAATTACTGCCAAGGCAAATAAAAAAACTTCAAGCTTCTAAATACAATAATACAGTAGTTACTAACAAAAGTTTGTTAAATAATGGTTAAAATATTAAAATTACCATACACATCAAAGGACGTATGTTTTAGCCGTAGGACCAGGTCAGTAAATAACAATCAAAGTAAAACAATCAGTTGCTTGATATAGCAATTCGTTCCGACTCACAATGTGAGTTGTAGGACGTAGACATCCTGGCCAGGGATGCCTACGCCTTAGCCACCTGAGCTAACACGACCAGCAGCCTAGACAGGAAAATAAGGGTTTTGAACAGTGTGCGCTCCTAGCGGGGAAAGTTGTAGGTCGTTAATGAGTGAGTTCGCTACCAGAGCGCAGCACTAAGCCACTGCATTCATTTCACAAGAAACAATTTGGGCATAAATGTGTTAAATAATGGTTAAAATATTAAAATTACCATACACATCAAAGGACCAGGTGCAACTCTCAAAGAATCAACCGATCCCGTCAACTTCCACGCAAGCCTGCCACCGTTTATTTTACCTGGGCCCTCCCACCATCGTTGCCACAGATCGGCTAACCCTTTAAGAGTTGCACCACCAGGTCAGGTTTGGTCGTGTGCGTATTCGAACCCGCGCCGACAGACATCCTGGCCAGGGATGCCTACGCCTTAGCCACCTGAGCTAACACGACCAGCAGCCTAGACAGGAAAATAAGGGTTTTGAACAGTGTGTGCTCCTAGCGGGGAAAGTTGTAGGCCGTTAATGAGTGAGTTCGCTACCAGAGCGCAGCACTAAGCCACTGCATTTAATTCACAAGAAACAATTTGGGCATAAATGTGTTAAATAATGGTTAAAATATTAAAATTACCATACACATCAAAGGACGTATGTTTTAGCCGTAGGACCAGGTCAGTAAATAACAATCAAAGTAAAACAATCAGTTGCTTGATATAGCAATTCGTTCCGACTCACAATGAGAGTTGTAGGACGTAGACATCCTGGCCAGGAATGCCTACGCCTTAGCCACCTGAGCTAACACGACCAGCAGCCTAGACAGGAAAGTAAGGGTTTTGAACAGTGTGCGCTCCTAGCGGGGAAAGTTGTAGGCCGTTAATGAGTGAGTTCGCTACCAGAGCGCAGCACTAAGCCACAGCATTCAATTCACAAGAAACAATTTGGGCATAAATAGGTTAAATAATGGTTAAAATATTAAAATTTCCATACACATCAGAGGACGTATGTTTTAGCCATAAAACCAGGTCAGTAAATAACAATCAAAGTAAAACAATCAGTTGTTTGATATAGCAATTCGTTCCGACTCACGGTCAAAAGAAGAATACGTGATATTGAAAATCATTATGATAATTTTTAAGTTTGATAATTTAATTGATACAGTATTGGTACTTTAATTGATATTGGTACTGTGAAAGATATATCTATGTGCAAAGTGAAGGTTCTGAGTAAAATATTATAGTAGTTGTAAAATTACATCTACATGGGGTACAATTCCCCGCAAAAGTAAATAAACATTTAATTATGTTTAATTGTGTGGACTGGGGGGGGGGGGCAAAAATTCATAGAACCAAACTTGTAGTAACTTGAAAGATGTTCGCAAGGATTGCCTCAGATGTTATAATTTGGCTGCTAGAGTAGAAAAAAATAATGTCATATTTATTTTGGGTAAAAATGTTTGGTCGCTAAATTTTGAAATCAGATAGTTTTCTGGGGCAGGAAATAAAAAGGCTTTTTTATTTTAAATAAAAATACTGTACTGCCACCTTTTTAAATTAAACATTAACTTAGTACGCACTAAAAGATAAATCAATTGTGTAATCTGCTATTTTAGTTAAAATTTTTGTTGAATTGTAAAATTTAAATTAGCATGCCATCAGGTAAAGTCAGTGATGTACTTCCTAATGAGTTCGTTAGAAATTAAGTGCCATCCCAAATAAAGAACCAATTTTTGGGAGGACTATCGTGCAAATATGATACTGTCTTACCGGGTGTCCCATACCAACCTTGCACCTCTTTTAAATTTGTACAAAAAAAATTGTGCCGTTGTAGGTAAACATATTTCGCTCTGTTGATTGACACTGATTTCAATACAGAGGGGACCAGACGTAATTTTGAAGCAACTTTAAAATTTAATATTTTAAACCCTAATCATACTGATTTAGAATAATAAATAGCATGACATTATTTTTTTTTAACTGGGGAAAATTTAACATATATTATGTCTGAACATTTTACATATAACAGAACTTACCAAACATGTAAATGTCTAAGAATCTCATTTAAAATAATATACCATCATAAAACATCAATTATCACGTGATTAATTTGACTAAACATTTAAATACATGTTCATTAATCTCCGCCATGTTATAAATTTAATAAAAAAACATTTTGGACCAAACTGACAATTTTTGTTGGAAACGTATTTAAAAGAGTCTAAGACATTTTTGTGCCGAGACATTTTTGCTTAACCTAAAATGCTCAGAGAAGAATGAGGAAAATCTAAATTTCAACCTCAAATATTCAATAAACTGCTAAAATTACGCGTACAAGATCAAATTGTAAAGTTTTATTAAAAACCGTGTAAAACTAAAAAAAAGTTATTTAAAGTGAGAGTTTGTATTTGACATCAGTGACTTCCGGTCTGGAGAGGTAATTTCAGATACACCCTGTACATTGAAATTACTCTTGGTGAATAGACCGCTTTACCTATAAAGGCACAATTGGTTAATGTTATAAAATTTCTTAAAAAGGGTGTTTCGGTAATCCGCGACTCCCAGCATGTTGGCAATTTTCTCAGTAATACAGGTCGGCAAGTTTAGTTCTCGCTTGGGAATCACTCTGTAGTAAGTAATATATAGGAGATCTACTTTATCGACATTTGATGAATTTCTGATACCCCGATGAGTGAGTGAGTGAGTGATGAGTCAGTTACACATTCGGGAGTATATAATTTAGACTCGCCTACGGCTCGATGGGGGCTCCGCCCCCATGCCCCCTTAGGAGTTGCCCCCTAGTTTGAATTGATAAAAATTCAAGTTTGAAATAGTTTAGTTCCACACAAGATCTGATCAGCCAAGACAGTAACAAAACCATCTAATACTCTAAATTCACAATCAATAGTAAAAAAAGCTTTAATAATCTCCTATCAGTAGGTTTTAATACCCCTCCTTAGTAAATAGTTTTAAAAATTTTAAAACTATTAAAAATTTATTTATTAGCTGTGAAATAAATATTATTTATGAAAATATTCTAGGTGTTAAGCTTGATGTAGGGTCCAACCCAATAATTGGTTGCCCCAATTCCGTATTCCGTAAATTACTGTCAAAACCTCATAACTGAACAGGCTAGTTGAGGTCTCAACTCCAACTACAGTAACAGAAGCCGCCAATACACACTACTCACAATAAATAATAATAAGCTTTGAAATTTGCCCACGGCTCATGGTTTAATCCCACTCCCTAGTTCCCCTTAATTCGTTAAAAAATATAATGGAGTTCTGAAATATAATTGAACTATGTCATGCATGGCATAGTCATGCTCAAAAGTTGTTGTGTAAAAATTTGGAGTGCGATTATGATTGCACATGATTGAGATAATAGCTGTATTCTGAAAAGATAAAAGTGGAATAAAATTATAAATTTATATAGAGGATCGTTGTATGTAATAGAAGAAAAAAGGGACAAAATCAAGATATTTGGAATAAAAAAAATATATGGTATAGGCTAAGATTCTTCAGTTCCGCCACGGGGTGGCCAAGAAACGCAGGAATCATATATGTACCATATAGAGAAACGATAACAATTTTATCATTAAAAAATCAGCAATTATTACTTTAACAATTAATTTTAAATGTTATATATATTAGTTCAGAAAATTAATAAAAATAGAGCCCTAGTAGTATGTAATAGATCGCAGGGTATTAGGTACTATAATCACTTAAAATGAAGAAAGTTGCAACTTAAGAACCATAAAATCGGGGTACATTATGCATTTTCAACCAATGGTAGTAAAAAAAAACAAATTGTGAAATAATAGCCAAAAAAGGATTATTGGTTAAATTGAAATATACTGAAAAAGTTACAATATTTGATAAGCATAGAATAGTTTTCAATTACAACAATAAGAGGGTTAATCTAGACTTAAGGTGAGAGCACTGCATTGAGGAAGTTTGACGGACAAAGTGGCAGCGAGAAAATTACTATTGAGTTTAATTCAATTGGTTATTATAATATTTCTCAGCCTGATGGGTCATCTGATATGTAGATGGTCTTAAAAAAAACGTCGGAAGTAGGTAACCGTTAGCGAAGGTAAGAATGGAAAGTTCAATCGTTCTAAAACTTAATATGTTCAATCGTTTCCTAAACTAAAATCTAAGCCTGATTAAATGTAATAAGACCTAAAATATTTTTAGCAATTAATATAGAAATCAAAGCGGACATCACCTGAATGTATAGATACGCTTTCGATTCAGTAAACTTCATTATCAATAATAACACAGCGATCAGAGGGAAAACCATACGCAAACAACTATGCGTCCAATTGAGAATAAATATAGGCAAGAGGTGTAGTTAAAAGATAAGAACTAAGCGAGAACTAAGCGACTATAAAAGCGCTCCAAGCGACATCTTTAAGAACCAACGTACTTCCCTACCGACACCTCGTCTTTTTAGAAATTTTTATAGTTAGAAAGTTGAAAATTTGTAGTTTTTTGGGCATTTATACTGTTTTAATCAAAGCGAGTAATGCCCTGGTGAAATAAACCGCCCTCTATGCATCGAAACTCGGTGGTCTACACAAGACGTTTAAGTTTAACAGTATACAATACTCGCCTACGGCTCGATGGGGGCTCCGCCCCCAAGCCCCCTAAGAGGGTTGCCCCAAATTTGTTAATTGTTCTAAGTCTCAAGTACCGAACAGGCTAGACCCCCCTTCTAGGGGTTGACCTAAATTTTTAAATTAATAAAAAGTCGTGTTTAAAATACGTTCGTTCCACGGAAGAACTGCACACTCAAGACAGTAACAAAACCGTCAAATACACAAAATTCACAATCAATAGTAAACAAAGCTTTTAAAAAACTCATATGAATCGGTTTTAATACCCCTTCGTAATTAGAATTCGTTTAAAAGTTTTGAGCTGTGAATTTATAATTATTTATTTAAATATTTTACGTGTTATGCTGGTAAAAAATATACTTTAGATTAGACGATTGTTGTTGTGTTAGATGAAAAGAAATTTCAATTAAAAGAGTTATAGTTGTTGTTGTTGCTATCATTATATTTAATCGTAGTAGTTATAGTAACAAATATTTCTCTGTTCGGTAGCAAAATATAAAGTTTTAAATTTCTATAAATTTTATGTATCCTATCCTATAATATAATACAAGCTATGTCTGAAGGGATGTGTGTTCCACGATCTCGAAATGTAGCTGTTAGATTTTTCTTAAGCTTTGCACGAGTGTTTGCCCACAAATAAGTTTAGAAACAGCCTCAGTCCTAGGAAAAATCGAAGTTGGTCTAAATTTAAGTTTAAAAATCGTTATTTTTAACATTGGTCTTATAGGTTGCTATTTTGGTAACGAAATAACAACTAAAAGTAAAAAAAATAAAGGAACATAAATTTTAAGCAGTTTTTTAACAGCTGTTATCTGTGAAGAGTCTGGTGTAGATTTAATAGCTTGATTACCATGACACTATAACAAAAGTCAATTAAAACCAACGAGCAAGGCTCGTTTAACCTGGTACTAAATAGAGATACAATTATGGGAAAATTGGCATAATCCCATGCCTCACCCAACTCAAATAAAAACTTGTAAATTTCAGGAGATAGAAGAAAAACGTTTAAATCACTGAAATAGCGTATAACATTCAAATCAATGAGCGAAAACAAGAATTAAATAACATGAAAACAAAATAATAGGAAAGAATAAAAACGGGGTTGATCCGCAAAAAACCCCTACTATTACAAACAACTAATTATAAGAATATAAAATCGAGACCTGTGAAATAATAATTTATTCATAAAGACCTGTTTGTTTTGTTCAATATTCATTTAAAAAATCTCAAAAACATATTTTAAGTGTGTACTAAAATATAATGTAAAACACTGAATATAAATAAAACAGAAAGATAATAATGAACTGTCTATTAATTATTGTACAAAGTAATAGAAGTATATTACGTTAAGATCACGGCACGAGCAACACAGTAATTTCATTGAATGTGAAATTCGGCTGAAAGCTTATCCTGGGGTGAATTTGAATTAGTAATCTAAAATAAGGTGAAAATAAAACGAGAACCTAACATTTAAATCTGTTCTTTTTGTTCAATACTAATTTAAAAATTTTCAAAAACATATTTTGAGTGTGTATTAAAATATAATGTAAAACACTGAATATAAATAAAACAGAAAGATAATAATTAACTTTCTATTAATTATTGTACAAAGTAATAGAAGTATATTACGTTAAGATCACGATTGAATGCGAAATTCGGCTGAAAGCGTAACCTGGGGTGAATTTGAATTAGTAATCTGAAATGAGGTAAAGAAGAAACGAGAACCTAACATTTAAATCTGTTCTTTTTGTTCAATACTTATTTAAACATTCTCAACAACATATTTTTAAGTGTGTAAAAGATCTAATTTAAGACACTGAATACAAATCAAACAAAAAGATAAAATTAACTGTCTATTAAGTATTGTACAAAGTAATCGAAGTGTCTATTAAGTATTGTACAAAGTAATCGAAGTATGTTACGTTAAGATCATAGCTCAAGCTTCACAGCAAAATTCATGTAGTGCGAACTTCGGCCGTAGGGTAATCAGTGTGAATTTGAATCTAAGACATTTTTGTGCAGAGACATTTTTGCTTAACCTAAAATGCTCAGAGAAGAATGAGGAAAATCTAAATTTCTACCTCAAATATTCAATAAACTGCTAAAATTACGCGTACAAGATCAAATTGTAAAGTTTTCTTAAAACCGTGTAAAACTAAAAAAAAATTATTTAAAGTGAGAGTTTGTATTTGACATCAGTGACACCCAGTCTGGAGAGGTAATTTCAGATACACCCTGTACATTGAAATTACTCTCGGTGGATAGACCGCTTTACCTATAAAGGCACAATTGGTTAATGTTACAAAATTTCTTAAAAAGAGTGTTTCGGTAATCCGCGACTCCCAGTATGTTGGCAATTTTCTCAATAATACAGGTCGGTAAGTTTAGTTCTCGCTTGGGAATCACTCTGTAGTAAGTAATATATAGGAGATCTACTTTACCGACTTTTGACGAATTTCTGATACCCCGATGAGTGAGTCAGTCAGTTACACATTCGGGAGTATATAATTTAGACTCGCCTGCGGCTCGATGGGGGCTCCGCCCCCATGCCCCCTAATAGTTTGGCCCAGAAATTCGTTAGTTGTTGTTAAAGTCGCATATAATGAACAGATTACATATGAATATAAGAGTTTGTAAATGAGCAAAATAGCAAAATAAATGAGTTTGTAAGTTTATTTATAACATAAATTAACTCCCACGACTGTAGAAAAATAACCTAAATTTGAACTTGTGCAACTAACTCAATCTAAGGAATGAAAATATATTCGCCTACGGCTCGTTTTCAGAGCCTCTTTCCCCAAACCTCCTTCCCTAATTCCCCCGAATTCTATAAAGGTTAATGGAGTTGTGAATAAATTTTGTATGTAGGTATTGTATAAGTATTTACTTAAAATTATAAAATTCATATAAATAAATGTATGAAAAAATTAAATGGATAAACTGCATAAAAATGTGCAGTAGATCATCGAAAACAATGAAAAATTCCATTAAAACTAAATAATTGAAAATCTTAACAAAGTGGATAAAACTTGCCAAAACCCCCTCTTATTTACAAAAATACTATTCAGTTACTATCCTTCAATTAGTTGTGTTGAAATTCCAGGGAATAACATAACGATCCAATAATATTGAACATACAATGATAAATACATAATGTAATATTGGCATTCATTACATTCCTTCATTTCAGTTTTTAATGATGTAAAACTTTAAATTTACCTAATTTCCTAAAAAATTACTGTCAAGGCAAATAAAAAAACTTCAAGTTTCTAAATACAATAATACAGTAGTTACTAACAAAAGTATGTTAAATAATGGTTAAAATATTAAAGTTACCATACACATCAAAGGACGTATGTTTTAGCCGTAGGACCAGGTCAGTAAATAACAATCAAAGTAAAACAATCAGTTGCTTGATATAGCAATTAGTTCCGACTCACTTTCAATAGAAGAATACGTGATATTGAAAATCATCATGATAATTTTTAAGTTTGATAATTTAATTGATATTGGTACTGTGCAAGATATGTCTATGTGCAAAGTTAAGGTTCTGAGTAAAATATTATAGTAGTTGTAAAATTACGTCTACATGGGATAAAATTCCCCGCAAAAATAAATAAACATTTAATTATGTTTAATTGTGTGGACTGGGGGGCAAAAATTCATAGAATTAAAATTGTAGTAACTTGAAAGATGTTCGCGAGGATTGCCTCAGATGTTATAATTTGGCCGCTAGAGTAGAAAAAAAATAATGTCATATTTATTTTGGGTAAAAATGTTTGGTCGCTAAATTTTGAAATCAGATAGTTTTCTGGGGCAGGAAATAAAAAAGCTTTTTTATTTTAAATGAAAATACTGTACTGCCACCTTTTTAAACTAAACATTAATTTATTACGCACTAAAACATAAATCAATTGTGTAATATGCTATTTTAGTTAAAATTTTTGTTGAATTGTAAAATTTAAATTAGCATGCTATCAGGTAAAGTCAATGATGTACTTCCTAAAGCCGCGTCCGCATTGGCCGAACATGTTCGCCGAACAAAGTTCTTCCGAACTTTTGTTTGTTTGTTGCTAACCGTTTAGTATGTAAATCATATGGCCGGTTAATTGTTCGTTAATAATGTTTGTTGATTTTTGTGTTCGCCGAACAAGTTCGCCACGAATGTTCGGCCAGTGCGGACGCGGCTTAATGAGTTCGTTAGAAATTAAGTGCCATCCCAAAAAAAGAACCAATTTTTGGGAGGACTATCGTGCAAATATGATATTGTCTTACCGGGTGTCCCATACCAACCTTGCACCTCTTTTAAAATTTTACAAAAAAAAAAAAAACAAATTGTGCCGTTGTAGGTAAACATATTTTGCTCTGTTGATTGACACTGATTTCAATACAGAGGGGATTAGACGTAATTTTGAAGCAACTTTAAAATTTAATATTTTAAACCCTAATCATACTGATTTAGAATAATAAATAGCATGACATTATTTTTTTTAACTGGGGAAAATTTAACATATATTATGTCTGAACATTTTACATATAACAGAACTTACCAAACATGTAAATGTCTAAGAACCTCATTTAAAATAATATACCATCATAAAACATCAATTATCACGTGATTAGTTTTACTAAACATTTAAATACATTTTCATTAATCTCCGTCATGTTGTAAATTTAATAAAAAAACTTTTTGGACCAAACTGACAATTTTTGTTGGAAACGTATTTAAAAGAGTCTAAGACATTTTTGTGCCGAGACATTTTTGCTTAACCTAAAATGCTCAGAGAAAAATGAGGAAAATCTAAATTTCAACCTCAAATATTCAATGAACTGCTAAAATTACGCGTACAAGATCAAATTGTAAAGTTTTCTTAAAAACCGTGGAAAACTAAAAAAAATTATTTAAAGTGAGAGTTTGTATTTGACATCAGTGACTTCCGGTCTGGAGAGGTAATTTCAGATACACCCTGTACATTGAAATTACTCTCGGTGGATAGACCGTTTTACCTATAAAGTGATTAGTTTTACTAAACATTTTTGTGCCGAGACATTTTTGCTTAACCTAAAATGCTCAGAGAAGAATGAGGAAAATCTAAATTTCAAATATTCAATAAACTGCTAAAATTACGCTTACAAGATCAAATTGTAAAGTTTTCTTAAAAACCGTGTAAAACTTAAAAAAATTATTTAAAGTGAGAGTTTGTATTAGACACCAGTGACTTCCAGTCTGGAGAGGTAATTTCAGATACACCCTGTACATTGAAATTACTCTCGGTGGATAGACCGCTTTACCTATAAAGGCACAATTGGTTAATGTTATAAAATTTCTTAAAAAGAGTGTTTCGGTAATCCGCGACTCCCAGTATGTTGGCAATTTTCTCAATAATACAGGTCGGTAAGTTTAGTTCTCGCTTGGGGATCACTCTGTAGTAAGTAATATATAGGAGATCTACTTTACCGACTTTTGACGAATTTCTGATACCCCGATGAGTGAGTCAGTCAGTTACACATTCGGGAGTATATAATTTAGACTCGCCTACGGCTCGATGGGGGCTCCGCCCCCATGCCCCCTTAGGAGTTGCCCCCTAGTTTGAATTAATAAAAAGTCAAGTTTGAAATAGTTTAGTTCCACACAAGATCTGAACTGCCAAGACAGTAACAAAACCATCTAATACTCTAAATTCACAATCAATAGTAAAAAAAGCTTTAATAATCTCCTATTAGTAGGTTTTAATACCCCTCCTTTGTAAATAGTTAAAAAAATTGAGCTGTGAAATAAATATTATTTATGTAAATATTCTAGGTGTTATGTTATGATGGAAGGTCCAACCCAATAATTGGTTGTTCCAATTCCGTAAATTACTGTCAAAACCTCATACAATGAACAGGCTAGTTGAGGGCTCAACTCCAACGACAGTAACAGAAGCTGCCAATACACACTACTCACAATAAATAATAATAAGCTTTGAAATTTGCCCACGGCTCATGGTTTAATCCCGCTTCCTAGTTCCACTTAATTCGTTAAAAAATATAATGGAGTTTTTGAAATATTAATGAACTATGTAAATAGTAATGCTCAAAAGTTGTTGTGTAAAAATTTGGGAGATACGATTATGATTGCACATGATTGAGGTAAAAGCTGTATTCTGAAAAGATAAAAAAGAATAAAATTATAAGTTTATATAGAGGATCGTTGTATGTAATAGAAGAAAAAAGGGACAAAATCAACATATTTGAAATTTTAAAAAATATATGGTATAGGCTAAGATGCTTCAGTTCCGCCACCGGGTGGCCAAGAAACGCAGGAATCATATATGTACCATATAGAGGAACGATACAATTTTATAATTCAAAATCAGCAATTATTAATTTAACAATTTTAAATGTTATATATATATTAGTTCAGAAAATTAATAAAAATAGAGCCCTAGTAGTATGTAATAGATCACAGGGTATTAGGTAATAGTCTTAAAATGAAGAAAGTTGCAACTTAAGCACTATAAAATCGACGTAGATTATGCATTTTCAGCCAATGCTAGTAATCCAATGGTAGTAAACCAATGGTAGTATAGAATACCAATTGTGAAATAATAGCCAAAAAAGAATTATTGGTAAAATTAAAATATACTGAAAGAGTTACAATAATTGATAAGCATAGAATAGTTTTCAATTACAACAATAATAGGGTTAATCGAGACTTTGGGTGAGAGCACTGCATTGAGGAAGTTTGACGGACAAAGTGGCAGCGAGAAAAATTACTATTGAGTTTAATTCAATTGGTTATTATAATATTTCTCAGCCTGATGGGTCATCAGATATGTAGATGGTCTTAAAAAAACGTCGGAAGTAGGTAAACGTTAGCGAAGGTAAGAATGGAAAGTCCAATCGTTCTATAACATAATATGTTCAATCGTTTCCTAAACTAAAATCTGGACAGCAGCAAATAGGTCAAAGACCGGATGTCAAACGTGTTGGGACACGTTCAACTCTTCAAAGTAAAACTGCACCAGAACTATCAACTGAAGCGCTATATTCAATCTGGGGATTCATATAGAGAGACAGCAAACGAATAGTAGAAAATTAAGTTATAATTACTGTACTAGGTAATTTTTTGTGCGAAAACCTACAAGAAATTTTCCAGCATGAGAAAACTAAAGTCTAGAAAATATAATAAGACCTAAAATATTTTTAGCAATTAATATAGAAAACAAAGCGGACAACACCTGAATGTAAAGATACGCTTTCGATTCAGTAAACTTCACTTTTAACAATAACATAGCAATCAGAGGGAAAACCATACGCAAACAACTATGCGCCCAAATGAGAATAATTATCGGGAAGAGGTGTAGTTAAAAGATATAATTTAAATACAAGCGAGAACTAAGCGACTATAATAGCCCTCCAAGCGATATCTTTAAGAAACAACGTACTTCCTTACTAAAACCTCGCATTTTTAGAATGTTTTATAATTTGAAAGTTGAAAACTTGTAGTTTTTGGACATAAATACTGTATAAATCGAAGCGAGTATTACCCTAGTGACATAACCCGCTCTCGATGAATCGGAACACCGTCGTCTACTCAACACGTGCATGTCTATATAGGTTGCAATATTTGTAGCAAACACGGGTGTAGTTGAAAGAGATCATTTAAACACGAGCGAGAACTAAACCTGCAAAGTGATCTACGATACCACGCGGTGATATACGCTGATACGGCTGAACTACGTTACCGACAAACTATATTTTTTTACTTTTTTTATAGTTTAAAAGTTGGAAATTGGTAGTTTGATGATTTTTCCTAAATTGAAACATCTCAAAGAATGTTCATGCCAAATTCCAAGTCTCTAGCTTAAACGGTCGCTTCAGGACTTTACTATCATCAGTGAGTCAGTGAGTCAGTTACACATGGGGCTGTATATATTATAGACTCGCCTACGGCTCGATGGGGGCTCCGCCCCCATGCCCCCTTAGGGGTTGCCCCAAATTCTTTAACTTTTGTAAAAGTCGCACATAATTAGCAGACTTCATATAAATATGAGAGTTGAGAGTTAGTATCCTTAGCCACGACAGAACCGGCTCGTAAACACTGTTCACAAGCAATTAAAATTGTTCATTAGCAATTGTTAAAAAAATGTTGTGATTGTAATGGGTGGAGATAATTTAAAACACAAAATAAATGAGTTTGTTAGTAATGAAAATATAATGGCCTACTCTTCGTTTTCAGAGGCTCTTTTCCCAAACCCCCTTCCTAATTCCCCCGAATTCTATAAAGGTTAATGGAGTTGTGAATAAATTTAACATGTAGGTATTATATAGGTATTTACTTAAAGTTGATAAACTTATCTGTAAATAAGTTTCGCATAATAAGTAAGGTATTGAGTAAGATTAGTGTCGACTTAAGTCGTAGGATAGTAATAATTAATACAATAATACAATATTGTACCTTAGGAGTTGTGGCAGGAATTTGATTGGTTTGAAAGTATTAGTTATCATTGAAGTAGATTGTAATGAAGGTGTTGAAATGGGAAGAATACGTGTAATTTATTGTATTTAACGGAAAATTATAAAATAAACATAAGAAATTTGATGAAAAAATTAAAAGGATAAACTGAATAAAAAATTTTCATTAGACCATCGAAAACAACGAAAAATTCCATTAAAACCAAATAATTTGAAAACTATTAAAAATAAAATACTATTCAGTTACCATCCTTCAATTGGTTGTATTGAAATTCCGGGGAATAACATAGCAATCCGTTAATATTGAACGTACATTGATAAAAACATAATGTGATATTGGCATTCATTACGATTCCTTCATTTCAGTTTTTAGTGAATGGTGTTAAACTTCTACATTTACCTAATTTCCTTTTAAGTTACTGTCAAGGCAAATAAAAAAAAATTCAATCTTTTCAATACAAAAATACAGTAGTTACTAACAAAATAATGTTAAATATTGGTTAAAATTCCAAATTTACCATAAACATCAAAGGCCCTATCTTTTAGCTGTAGGACCAGGACATTAAATAACAATCAAAGTATAGCAATCAGTTGCTTGATATAGTGATTCGTTCCACCTAACTTATAGTAGTTATAAAACTATAGATCACGGGGTAATAGGTACTATAATCATGAAGCCCTTATAAAGTCTTAAAATGAAGAAAGTTGCAACTTAAGAACCATAAAGTCGGCGTAGAGTATGCATTTTCAACCTATAGTGTCAAAAAACCAATTGTGAAATAATAGCCAAAAAAGGATTATTTGTTAAATTAAAATATACTGAATGAGTTTTAATAATTGAAAAGCATCGAATAGTTTTAAATTACAACAATAATAAAGGTAATCGAGACTTTAGGTGAGAGCACTACATTGAGGAATTTTGACGGACAAAGTGACAGCGAAAAAAATACTATTGAGTTTAACTAAAATCTAAGCCTTATTGGATAGCAGCAAATAGGTTAAAGACGGGATGTCAAACATGTGGGACACGTTTAAATTAAAACTGCACCAGAACCATCAACTGAAGCATTATATTCAATCTGGGGATCCATATAGAGGGACAGCATACAAATAGTAGAAAATTAAGTTCTAATTACTGTATAAGTTAATTTTTTGTGCGAAAACCTACAAGAAATTTTCCAGCATTAGTTCGGCCGAAAGCGTAATCCGAGGTGAATTTGAATAAGTAATCTAAAATAAATTGAAAATGAAACGAGAATCCAACATTTAAATCTGATCTTATTGTTCAATACTTATTTAAACATTCTCAAAAACATATTTTAAGTGTGTAAAAGAATCTAATATAAGACACTGAATATAAATCAAACAGAAAGATAACAATTAACAGTCCAATAAGTAGTGTACAAAGTAATCGAAGTACATTATGTTAAGATCACGGCTCGAGCTTCACAGTGAATTCATTTAATGTGAAATTCGGCCGGAATAATCACTTTGTGTGAATTTGAATATGTAGTCTAAAATAATTGAAAACGAGACGAGAACCTAACTTTTAAATCAGTTATTACGTTCAATAGTTATTTAAAAATTCTCAAAAACATATTTATAGTGTTTAAATATAATAAGAAACACGCTTTCAATGCAGCACAATCTCTTTGCTGTTGAAGTCAGATGGAAAAACGATTTGTTAAAAACGAGGAAGAATCACGTGTTCAACATCAAGAACGCAGGTGTAGTTAAAAGACATAATTTAAATACAAGCGAGAACCAAACGACTATAATAAATAGCGCTCCAAGCGACATCTTTAAGAAAGTTGATAGTTTGTAGTTTTTGGGCATTGATGCTGTATAAATCAAAGCGAGGTTTACCCTGGTGAAATAACCCGCTCTCAATACATCGAAATACCGTCTCCTAACCAAGACGTTCATGTTTATGTAGAATATAATATTTGTATCAAACACGGGTGTAGTTAAAAGACATCATTTAAACACGACCGAGAACTAAACCTGCAAAGTGATCTACGATACCACGACCACGTGGTGATATACGCTGATACGGCTGAACTACGTTACCGACAAATCTATATTTTTTACCTTTTTTATAGTTTTAAAGTAAAAAAATGGTAGTTTTATGATTTTTCCTAAATTGTAACATCTCAAAGAATGTCCATGCCAAATTTCAAGTCTCTATCTTTAACGGTCGCTTCAGGAATTTAAGATCATCAGTGAGTCAGTCAGTTACACATGGGGCTGTATATATTATAGACTCGCCTACGGCTCGATGGGGGCTCCGCCCCCATGCCCCCTATAATGGTTCCCCCGAAGTGTTAGTAATCGATAATACGAATCGATGCCGAAAGGAAATTGCCGTTAGTAGTTTAGAGGAGGATTAAAAATACGTGGAAAGGACGAATAGTTAAGTAAATTAAAGTTTTAGTACCGATGGACGAACGCGATATTATCAATAAAAAATGTGTCGAAAAATGAACTTCTACAATCCCCCTAGTTGGATTAATTTAATCCGTTAATAATTTACAAAGTCTCAAGTCCAGGCAATCCGTCGATCTGAACACCTAGGGGTTGCCCTGAATTCATTTAAGTCTCACTCATTTAACAAAATACAGATCAAAGCTCTAAATTGTATTATGACGTAGCTGCTATAGATCCTTAAAATGTAAAATGTTTCATATAAGTAATCTTTATATTTAAAATATGTTTCTTAAAATATCCGGAGTCTTCCGTGAAACCAATCCATTTGGAAGTTGAAGCTAAGAGTAGAACAATAATAAAAGAGTATAAAATAATTCAATTCACGAATGCAATTAGAAAATTCCAATTAAAACGAAATAAAGAAACTTTGTTAAGTGGCAGACTCCCCCCCTTAAAAAATTCCTACTATACGCAAGAGTCGTTGATGCTTGAGGGGGGTCTTAAAAATGTATTAGAAAACACCAAATAGTATATAAAATATATTAATATAGTTCAATTTTTGTCAATGAATGAAAATTTTCATAGTACACCCTTTTAAGAGAGGAGGATTCGAGATATGACAAAATGTCAAATGACCGATATTGTAGACCATCTAAAATAGAATGTAACACCAGTATAAATATATCTATATAATTATGCATTTACCACATTTAAATCAATTGTAGATACTATTAAAAAAAATAATTGAGTGTTTTCACAGTTTTTTTTATCTTAGATTGATATTGGCCAATGGCTGTTCCTATAGTAAGACCTATATAAGTGTATAATATATACTAAATTTGAAGCATCTATATGCTATAATAGTAAACAAAACATATTCAAATAGATCAATTGTTGTGAAAAAAATCAATTTTTTTAAAGTATGCCCCTTTTAAGGGTGAAGGAGGTGGCATACAGCAAAATTGCATACAGCAAAATTGCATACATCCGAACTTATAGAGCTTCTAAAATAGAATATAATACTGACCAAACATATATCGTTGTACCAAACATATTTACCAGCTTTTACTGAATTACAAAAACGACACATAAAATTTTAAGAATTCTATGTTTTACAATCTTTTTGGGGTAAAATTAAATAAAAATTGGTCAATATCTTACACTATAGTAAGACCTAGTCAAGGTGAGTATATATACTAAATTTCAGGCATCCATGTGCCATTGGAGTAATACAAAACATTAAAGTAACGCATTTTTGCGAAAGAATATCGATATTTTGCAAGTATGCCCCTTTTTACGGTTGAAGATGGTGAGATACGTATAGGTACTATACTTACCAGATTTAAGTCAATTACAAACACACTATACGTTAAAAATGTTAAGGATTTCGTGTTTTTACGAGTCTTTTGGTCTAAAATTAGGTTGAAATCGGCCTATGAATGCTATTATAGTTAAACCTATATGAGGTCATAATATTTACTAAATTTCAGACATCCATTTGCCTTAACAGTAAATAAAAAATATTAAAATAGCGCAATTTTCGTGGACGAATTTTAATATTTTGAAATTACGTCCACTTTTAAGGGTAAAGGGGATGAGATACGGGAAAATGTCAAGGCACCAAACTTGTAGACCATCTAAAATACAGTACAATATTTGAAAAATATTTATCAATATAGCACCATATTTACCAGATTGAAGTAAATTACAAACACTTTACATGGCAAAATGTTAAAGAATTCTTGTTTTTACGATTTTCTTTTAGCTAAACTTAGATTGAAATTGGCCAATGAATGCTAAAATAGAAAGGTTACTATTGGGGCATTATATGTACTAAAGTTCAGATATCTATTTGTCATAATGGTAAATAAAAAAAATAAAATAGCGCAATTTTTGTGAAGAAATTTTGAAATTTTGGAAGTACGCCCCTTTTTAAGGGTGAAGGGGGTGAGATACGCCAAAACGTCACTGGACCAAACTTGTAGAGCGTCTATAATACAATATAGTAACGGCATAACATCTATCGATATAGCAGTATATTCACCAGGTTAAAGTGAATTACAAACACTTCACATAAAAAACGTTAAGAATTTTGTGTTTTTAAAAATTTTTTGGACTAAACTCCGAATGAAAATGGCAAAAAGCTACTACTATAGGAAGAACCTGTTGAGGTCATAATATAAATAGAAATTCATGCATATATATTACATAATAGTAAATAAAAATATCAAAATAACGCTATTATTGCGAAATATTTTAGATGTTTTGAAAGTACGCCTCTTTTTAAGGGTGAAAGAGTTGAGATACGGGAAAATGTCATAGGACCAAACTTGTAGAACATTTTATTCCCAACTAACGATTTTCCCTCAGATTTGAGATACGACCTCTCGTTCAAAAGTTACAGCGAAAATAGTAAAACCTTACAAATTCGGGTTACCAGTTTCCACCCTTCGTTATTTTTGGGGGGGGGGGGGGGTTGAAATGCAAAATTGTCGGTTTTCAGACTTTTCCCGGGGGTATCAGTTCAATAGCCACCCGCATGCCAAAAATCAAGTTTCCAGCTCACCCGAAAGTTGTCTAGAATTTGTATAGATGAGTCAGTCAGTGAGTCAGTTACACATGGGGCTGTATATATTATTGACTCGCCTACGGCTCGATGGGGGCTCCGCCCCCATGCCCCCTATAATGGTTCCCCCGAAGTGTTAGTAATCGATAATACGAATCGATGCCGAAAGGAAATTGCCGTTAGTAGTTTAGAGGAGGATTAAAAATACGTGGAAAGGACGAATAGTTAAGTAAATTAAAGTTTTAGTACCGATGGACGAACGCGATATTATCAATAAAAAATGTGTCGAAAAATGAACTTCTACAATCCCCCTAGTTGGATTAATTTAATCCGTTAATAATTTACAAAGTCTCAAGTCCAGGCAATCCGTCGATCTGAACACCTAGGGGTTGCCCTGAATTCATTTAAGTCTCACTCATTTAACAAAATACAGATCAAAGCTCTAAATTGTATTATGACGTAGCTGCTATAGATCCTTAAAATGTAAAATGTTTCATATAAGTAATCTTTATATTTAAAATATGTTTCTTAAAATATCCGGAGTCTTCCGTGAAACCAATCCATTTGGAAGTTGAAGCTAAGAGTAGAACAATAATAAAAGAGTATAAAATAATTCAATTCACGAATGCAATTAGAAAATTCCAATTAAAACGAAATAAAGAAACTTTGTTAAGTGGCAGACTCCCCCCCTTAAAAAATTCCTACTATACGCAAGAGTCGTTGATGCTTGAGGGGGGTCTTAAAAATGTATTAGAAAACACCAAATAGTATATAAAATATATTAATATAGTTCAATTTTTGTCAATGAATGAAAATTTTCATAGTACACCCTTTTAAGAGAGGAGGATTCGAGATATGACAAAATGTCAAATGACCGATATTGTAGACCATCTAAAATAGAATGTAACACCAGTATAAATATATCTATATAATTATGCATTTACCACATTTAAATCAATTGTAGATACTATTAAAAAAAATAATTGAGTGTTTTCACAGTTTTTTTTTATCTTAGATTGATATTGGCCAATGGCTGTTCCTATAGTAAGACCTATATAAGTGTATAATATATACTAAATTTGAAGCATCTATATGCTATAATAGTAAACAAAACATATTCAAATAGATCAATTGTTGTGAAAAAAATCAATTTTTTTTAAGTATGCCCCTTTTAAGGGTGAAGGAGGTGGCATACAGCAAAATTGCATACAGCAAAATTGCATACATCCGAACTTATAGAGCTTCTAAAATAGAATATAATACTGACCAAACATATATCGTTGTACCAAACATATTTACCAGCTTTTACTGAATTACAAAAACGACACATAAAATTTTAAGAATTCTATGTTTTACAATCTTTTTGGGGTAAAATTAAATAAAAATTGGTCAATATCTTACACTATAGTAAGACCTAGTCAAGGTGAGTATATATACTAAATTTCAGGCATCCATGTGCCATTGGAGTAATACAAAACATTAAAGTAACGCATTTTTGCGAAAGAATATCGATATTTTGCAAGTATGCCCCTTTTTACGGTTGAAGATGGTGAGATACGTATAGGTACTATACTTACCAGATTTAAGTCAATTACAAACACACTATACGTTAAAAATGTTAAGGATTTCGTGTTTTTACGAGTCTTTTGGTCTAAAATTAGGTTGAAATCGGCCTATGAATGCTATTATAGTTAAACCTATATGAGGTCATAATATTTACTAAATTTCAGACATCCATTTGCCTTAACAGTAAATAAAAAATATTAAAATAGCGCAATTTTCGTGGACGAATTTTAATATTTTGAAATTACCTCCACTTTTAAGGGTAAAGGGGATGAGATACGGGAAAATGTCAAGGCACCAAACTTGTAGACCATCTAAAATACAGTACAATATTTGAAAAATATTTATCAATATAGCACCATATTTACCAGATTGAAGTAAATTACAAACACTTTACATGGCAAAATGTTAAAGAATTCTTGTTTTTACGATTTTCTTTTAGCTAAACTTAGATTGAAATTGGCCAATGAATGCTAAAATAGAAAGGTTACTATTGGGGCATTATATGTACTAAAGTTCAGATATCTATTTGTCATAATGGTAAATAAAAAAAATAAAATAGCGCAATTTTTGTGAAGAAATTTTGAAATTTTGGAAGTACGCCCCTTTTTAAGGGTGAAGGGGGTGAGATACGCCAAAACGTCACTGGACCAAACTTGTAGAGCGTCTATAATACAATATAGTAACGGCATAACATCTATCGATATAGCAGTATATTCACCAGGTTAAAGTGAATTACAAACACTTCACATAAAAAACGTTAAGAATTTTGTGTTTTTAAAAATTTTTTGGACTAAACTCCGAATGAAAATGGCAAAAAGCTACTACTATAGGAAGAACCTGTTGAGGTCATAATATAAATAGAAATTCATGCATATATATTACATAATAGTAAATAAAAATATCAAAATAACGCTATTATTGCGAAATATTTTAGATGTTTTGAAAGTACGCCTCTTTTTAAGGGTGAAAGAGTTGAGATACGGGAAAATGTCATAGGACCAAACTTGTAGAACATTTTATTCCCAACTAACGATTTTCCCTCAGATTTGAGATACGACCTCTCGTTCAAAAGTTACAGCGAAAATAGTAAAACCTTACAAATTCGGGTTACCAGTTTCCACCCTTCGTTATTTTTAGGGGGGGGGGGGGGGTTGAAATGCAAAATTGTCGGTTTTCAGACTTTTCCCGGGGGTATCAGTTCAATAGCCACCCGCATGCCAAAAATCAAGTTTCCAGCTCACCCGAAAGTTGTCTAGAATTTGTATAGATGAGTCAGTCAGTGAGTCAGTTACACATGGGGCTGTATATATTATTGACTCGCCTACGGCTCGATGGGGGCTCCGCCCCCATGCCCCCTTAGGGGTTGCCCTAAATTTGTAGAATAATTTAAAGTCAAATTAACTGTCTATTAAGTATCGTACTAAGTATTAGAAGTATATAGCGTTAAAATCACGGCACGAGTTACACAGAAAAGTCATTGAATGCGAAATTCGGCTGAGATTTTCACACGGGGTGGATTTGAATAAGTAATCTAAAATAAATTTAAATTAAACGAGAACCTAACATTTAAATCTGTTCTTTTTGTTCAACACTTATTTAAACATATCAAAAACAAATTTTAAGTGTGAAAAAAATCTAATATAAGACACTGAATATAAATCAAACAGGAAGATAATAATTAACTGTCTATGAAGTATTCTACGAAGTAATCGAAGTATGTTACGTTAAGATCACGGCTCAAGTTTCACAGAAAATCCATTCCATGCGAAATTTGATCGGAAGAATAATCCCGTGTGAGTTTGAAAAAGTAATCTAAAATAAATTGAAACAAAACTAAATCTGTTAGTTCTGCTCAACAGTTATTTAAAAATTCCCTAAGACATATTTATGATGTGTGTGAAAATATAAAAGGAACGAGCTTTCCATGCAGCACAATCTCATTGCTATTTTGAAGTCAGGTGGATAACAACAAGTTATATAAAATTTCAGTAATAATAAAAATTGCATATCGTTCTTAAAATAACGATTTGAGATACGACAAAAAGTGAAAGGTCTAAAAGTTTGATTTATGTCACTTATTCACAAACAATCTATACTTTAAAGTATACGTAACAGAGAAATAAGTTCAGAATCAACAGATATATCACATAATATTAGCTGGCATTAATTACAACTTTACTAAGATCATGAAAAAATCACGTCTACATTTGGTAAACCCCTCATATAAATAAATAAGTAAACATTAAAAATACATACTGGAAGGTTAAGGATCAACAAAACGTTAAATAAAGACACTTCTAAATACAGCGAATTTCTTTTAAATATTGCTGTCAAGCTAAGGTAATACAATCTTTAAGCTTATGGGGAAGCAAAATTCAAAATTCAGCAACATAGAGCTAAATTAAATAAAATGTTTTGCAGTATATGAAAGAGCAACAAAAAACTTGAATTAGGAATACAACTCCTTTCTTCAATCTCTGTGTATCGACTTAGATAGTAAAATGAAATATATTCGCTAAAATCGTCTCAAATAATTTAGAAGCCAACCGTTTTTGCCGCCAGAGCATGAAAACTGAAATAACATCACATGTGGAATTTGAATTTTTGGTCGTTACATCTAAAAAATGAGCTAAAACAACTGTAAATATCTAACACATAACATAACAATACTATGACCTGAAAATTGACGGAAGGAAATACGCCAATTTGTCGAAATATTGGTTTTCAAATATCCAAAATAGTATTAACATTAGATCCCTACGAGAAAATTGCCTTGGAAAAGCTACGCAAGAATCGTTACGAAACAAAATATTTTATAAAACATCTTATTTCATGAATGCGATAATAACTCAAACTTACTGTAGTGTAGTTAAATTTGTTCAATAATATAAGTACGAGAACTAAACCTGTTAACTGAACATCACTAAAACAGTAAATGAAAATGTCTGTGTAAACTGTCACCCGAAATGGGAATTCATCCATAGTAGAAGAAAAATCTCCATTAATCTTTCAAGCTAGCGCACATGCTGCATTAGTTACAAATTGGGCATTTCCCATGGTAAAATAGCCGCTCTCAATACAGCAACATACCGTCGTTCAGGTTAAATTAATGAATATCTTTCAAGGAATACGTTGTTGGTATCAAGCACGGGTGTAGTTGAAAGAAATCATTTAAAAATGAGCGAGAACTAAACCTGCTAAGTGATCTACGATACCACGCGGTGATATACGCTGATACGGCTGAACTACGTTACCGACAAATCTATATTTTTTTACCTTTTTTAAAGTTTAAAAGTAAAAAAGTTGTAGTTTTATGAGTTTCCCTAAATTGAAACATCTCAAAGAATGTCCATGCCAAATTTCAAGTCTCTATCTCAAACGGTCGCTTCAGGAATTTAATATCATCAGTGAGTGAGTCAGTCAGTTACACATGGGGCTGTATATATTATAGACTCGCCTACGGCTCGATGGGGGCTCCGCCCCCATGCCCCCTAAGGAGTTGCCCCCTAGTTTGAATTGATAAAAAGTCAAGTTTGAAATAGTTTAGTTCCACACAAGATCTGAACAACCAAGACAGTAACAAAACCATCTAATACTCTAAATTCACAATCAATAGTAAAAAAAGCTTTAATAATCTCCTATTAGTAGGTTTTAATACCCCTCCTATTAAAAATTTATTTATTAGCTGTGAAATAAATTATTTATGTAAATATTCTAGGTGTTAAGCTTGATGGAGGGTCCAACCCAATAATTGGTTGCCCCAATTCCGTATTCCGTAAATTGCTGTCAAAACCTCATACACTGAACAGGCTAGTTGAGGGCTCAACTCCAACTACAGTAACAGAAGCCGAAAATACAAACTACTCACAATAAATAATAATAAGCTTTGAAATCTGCCCACGGCTCATGGTTTAATCCCACTCTCTAGTTCCCCTTAATTCTTTAAAAAATATAATGGAGTTGTGAAATATTAATGAACTATGTCATGCATGGCATAGTCATGCTCAAAAGTTGTTGTGTAAAAATTTAGAGTGCGATTATAATTGCACATGATTGAGATAATAGCTGTATTCTGAAAAGATAAAAGTGGAATAAAATTATATATTTATATAGAGAATCGTTGTATGTAATAGAAGAAAAAAGGGACAAAATCAAGATATTTGGAATAAAAAAAATATATGGTATAGGCTAAGATTCTTCAGTTCCGCCACGGGGTGGCCAAGAAACGCAGGAATCATATATGTACCATATAGAGAAACGATAACAATTTTATCATTAAAAAATCAGCAATTATTACTTTAACAATTAATTTTAAATGTTATATATATTAGTTCAGAAAATTAATAAAAATAGAGCCCTAGTAGTATGTAATAGATCGCAGGGTATTAGGTACTATAATCACTTAAAATGAAGAAAGTTGCAACTTAAGAACCATAAAATCGGGGTACATTATGCATTTTCAACCAATGGTAGTAAAAAAACAAATTGTGAAATAATAGCCAAAAAAGGATTATTGGTTAAATTAAAATATACTGAAAAAGTTACAATAATTGATAAGCATAGAATAGTTTTCAATTACAACAATAAGGGGGTTAATCTAGACTTAAGTTGAGAGCACTGCATTGAGGAAGTTTGACGGACAAAGTGGCAGCGAGAAAATTACTATTGAGTTTAATTCAATTGGTTATTATAATATTTCTCAGCCTGATGGGTCATCTGATATGTAGATGGTCTTAAAAAAACGTCGGAAGTAGGTAACCGTTAGCGAAGGTAAGAATGGAAAGTTCAATCGTTCTAAAACTTAATATGTTCAATCGTTTCCTAAACTAAAATCTAAGCCTGACTATGCGTCCAATTGAGAATAAATATAGGCAAGAGGTGTAGTTAAACGATATCATTTAAATACAAGCGAGAACTAAGCGACTATAATAGCGCTCCAAGCGACATCTTTAAGAACCAACGTACTTCCCTACCGACACCCCGTCTTTTTATAAATTTTTATAGTTAGAAAGTTGAAAGTTTGTAGTTTTTTGGGCATTTATACTGTTTTAATCAAAGCGAGTAATGCCCTGGTGAAATAAACCGCTCTCTATGCATCGAAACTCGGTGGTCTACACAAGACGTTTAAGTTTAACAGTATACAATATTCGTATCAAACACGGGTGTAGTTGAAAGAAATCATTTAAAAACGAGCGTGAACTAAACCTGCATGAACTACGTTACCGACAAATTTATATTTTTTAATCTTTTTTATAGTTTAAAAGTAAAAAAGTTGTAGTTTTATGATTTTCCCTAAATTGAAACATCTCAAAGAATGTCCATGCCAAATTTCAAGTCTCTATCTTAAACGGTCGCTTCAGGACTTTAAGATCATCAGTGAGTCAGTCAGTCAGTGAGTTACACATGGGGCTGTATATATTATAGACTCGCCTACGGCTCGATGGGGCTCCGCCCCATGCCCCCTAAGGAGTTGCCCCCTAGTTTGAATTAATAAAAAGTCAAGTTTGAAATAGTTTAGTTCCACACAAGATCTGGACAGCCAAGACAGTAACAAAACCATCTAATACTCTAAATTCACAATCAATAGTAAAAAAAGCTTTAATAATCTCCTACTAGAAGGTTTTAATACACCTCCTTAGTAAATAGTTTAAAAAAAATTGAGCTGTGAGATAAATATTATTTATGTAAATATTCTAGGTAATGAACAGGCTAGTTGAGGGCTCAACTCCAACGGCAGTAACAGAAGCCGCCAATACACACTACTCACAATAAATAATAATAAGCTTTGAAATTTGCTCACGGCTCATGGTTTAATCCCACTCCCCCCTTAATTCGTTAAAAAATATAATGGAGTTGTGAAATATTAATGAACTATGTAAATAGTCATGCTCAAAAGTTGTTGTGTAAAAATTTGGAGATACGATTATGATTGCACATGATTGAGGTAATAATAGCTGTATTCTGAAAAGATAAAAGTGGAATAAAATTATAAGTTTATATAGAGGATCGTTGTATGTAATAGAAGAAAAACGGGACAAAATCAAGATATTTGAAATTTAAAAAAATGGTATAGGCTAAGATGCTTCAGTTCCGCCACGGGGTGGCCAAGAAACGCAGGAATCATATATGTACCATATAGAGAAACGATAACAATTTTATCATTCAAAATCAGCAATTATTAATTTAACAATTTTAAATGTTATATATATTAGTCCAGAAAATTAATAAAAATAGAGCCCTAGTAGTATGTAATAGATCACAGGGTATTAGGTACTATAATCATGAAGTCTTAAGGTCTTTGTATAGTCTTAAAATGAAGAAAGTTGCAACTTAAGAACCATAAAATCGGCGTACATTATGCATTGTCAACCAATGGTAGTAAAAAAAAACAAATTCTGAAATAATAGCCAAAAAAGGATTATCGGTTAAATTAAAATATACTGAAAGAGTTACAATAATTGATAAGTATAGAATAGTTTTAAATTACAACAATAATAGGGTTAATCGAGACTTTAGGTGAGAGCACTGCATTGAGGAAGTTTTACGGACAAAGTGGCAGCGAGAAAAATTACTATTGAGTTTAATTCAATTGGTTATTATAATATTTCTCAGCCTGATGGGTCATCAGATATGTAGATGGTTTAAAAAACGTCGGAAGTAGGTAAACGTTAGCGAAGGTAAGAATGGAAAGTCCAATCGTTCTATAACATAATATGTTCAATCGTTTCCTAAACTAAAATCTGGACAGCAGCAAATAGGTCAAAGACCGGATGTCAAACGTGTTGGGACACGTTCAACTCTTCAAAGTAAAACTGCACCAGAACTATCAACTGAAGCGCTATATTCAATCTGGGGATTCATATAGAGAGACAGCAAACGAATAGTAGAAAATTAAGTTATAATTACTGTACTAGGTAATTTTTTGTGCGAAAACCTACAAGAAATTTTCCAGCATGAGAAAACTAAAGTCTAGAAAATATAATAAGACCTAAAATATTTTTAGCAATTAATATAGAAAACAAAGCGGACAACACCTGAATGTAAAGATACGCTTTCGATTCAGTAAACTTCACTTTTAACAATAACATAGCAATCAGAGGGAAAACCATACGCAAACAACTATGCGCCCAAATGAGAATAATTATCGGGAAGAGGTGTAGTTAAAAGATATAATTTAAATACAAGCGAGAACTAAGCGACTATAATAGCCCTCCAAGCGATATCTTTAAGAAACAACGTACTTCCTTACTAAAACCTCGCATTTTTAGAATGTTTTATAATTTGAAAGTTGAAAACTTGTAGTTTTTGGACATAAATACTGTATAAATCGAAGCGAGTATTACCCTAGTGACATAACCCGCTCTCGATGAATCGGAACACCGTCGTCTACTCAACACGTGCATGTCTATATAGGTTGCAATATTTGTAGCAAACACGGGTGTAGTTGAAAGAGATCATTTAAACACGAGCGAGAACTAAACCTGCAAAGTGATCTACGATACCACGCGGTGATATACGCTGATACGGCTGAACTACGTTACCGACAAACTATATTTTTTTACTTTTTTTATAGTTTAAAAGTTGGAAATTGGTAGTTTGATGATTTTTCCTAAATTGAAACATCTCAAAGAATGTTCATGCCAAATTCCAAGTCTCTAGCTTAAACGGTCGCTTCAGGACTTTACTATCATCAGTGAGTCAGTGAGTCAGTTACACATGGGGCTGTATATATTATAGACTCGCCTACGGCTCGATGGGGGCTCCGCCCCCATGCCCCCTTAGGGGTTGCCCCAAATTCTTTAACTTTTGTAAAAGTCGCACATAATTAGCAGACTTCATATAAATATGAGAGTTGAGAGTTAGTATCCTTAGCCACGACAGAACCGGCTCGTAAACACTGTTCACAAGCAATTAAAATTGTTCATTAGCAATTGTTAAAAAAATGTTGTGATTGTAATGGGTGGAGATAATTTAAAACACAAAATAAATGAGTTTGTTAGTAATGAAAATATAATGGCCTACTCTTCGTTTTCAGAGGCTCTTTTCCCAAACCCCCTTCCTAATTCCCCCGAATTCTATAAAGGTTAATGGAGTTGTGAATAAATTTAACATGTAGGTATTATATAGGTATTTACTTAAAGTTGATAAACTTATCTGTAAATAAGTTTCGCATAATAAGTAAGGTATTGAGTAAGATTAGTGTCGACTTAAGTCGTAGGATAGTAATAATTAATACAATAATACAATATTGTACCTTAGGAGTTGTGGCAGGAATTTGATTGGTTTGAAAGTATTAGTTATCATTGAAGTAGATTGTAATGAAGGTGTTGAAATGGGAAGAATACGTGTAATTTATTGTATTTAACGGAAAATTATAAAATAAACATAAGAAATTTGATGAAAAAATTAAAAGGATAAACTGAATAAAAAATTTTCATTAGACCATCGAAAACAACGAAAAATTCCATTAAAACCAAATAATTTGAAAACTATTAAAAATAAAATACTATTCAGTTACCATCCTTCAATTGGTTGTATTGAAATTCCGGGGAATAACATAGCAATCCGTTAATATTGAACGTACATTGATAAAAACATAATGTGATATTGGCATTCATTACGATTCCTTCATTTCAGTTTTTAGTGAATGGTGTTAAACTTCTACATTTACCTAATTTCCTTTTAAGTTACTGTCAAGGCAAATAAAAAAAAATTCAATCTTTTCAATACAAAAATACAGTAGTTACTAACAAAATAATGTTAAATATTGGTTAAAATTCCAAATTTACCATAAACATCAAAGGCCCTATCTTTTAGCTGTAGGACCAGGACATTAAATAACAATCAAAGTATAGCAATCAGTTGCTTGATATAGTGATTCGTTCCACCTAACTTATAGTAGTTATAAAACTATAGATCACGGGGTAATAGGTACTATAATCATGAAGCCCTTATAAAGTCTTAAAATGAAGAAAGTTGCAACTTAAGAACCATAAAGTCGGCGTAGAGTATGCATTTTCAACCTATAGTGTCAAAAAACCAATTGTGAAATAATAGCCAAAAAAGGATTATTTGTTAAATTAAAATATACTGAATGAGTTTTAATAATTGAAAAGCATCGAATAGTTTTAAATTACAACAATAATAAAGGTAATCGAGACTTTAGGTGAGAGCACTACATTGAGGAATTTTGACGGACAAAGTGACAGCGAAAAAAATACTATTGAGTTTAACTAAAATCTAAGCCTTATTGGATAGCAGCAAATAGGTTAAAGACGGGATGTCAAACATGTGGGACACGTTTAAATTAAAACTGCACCAGAACCATCAACTGAAGCATTATATTCAATCTGGGGATCCATATAGAGGGACAGCATACAAATAGTAGAAAATTAAGTTCTAATTACTGTATAAGTTAATTTTTTGTGCGAAAACCTACAAGAAATTTTCCAGCATTAGTTCGGCCGAAAGCGTAATCCGAGGTGAATTTGAATAAGTAATCTAAAATAAATTGAAAATGAAACGAGAATCCAACATTTAAATCTGATCTTATTGTTCAATACTTATATAAACATTCTCAAAAACATATTTTAAGTGTGTAAAAGAATCTAATATAAGACACTGAATATAAATCAAACAGAAAGATAACAATTAACAGTCCAATAAGTAGTGTACAAAGTAATCGAAGTACATTATGTTAAGATCACGGCTCGAGCTTCACAGTGAATTCATTTAATGTGAAATTCGGCCGGAATAATCACTTTGTGTGAATTTGAATATGTAGTCTAAAATAATTGAAAACGAGACGAGAACCTAACTTTTAAATCAGTTATTACGTTCAATAGTTATTTAAAAATTCTCAAAAACATATTTATAGTGTTTAAATATAATAAGAAACACGCTTTCAATGCAGCACAATCTCTTTGCTGTTGAAGTCAGATGGAAAACGATTTGTTAAAAACGAGGAAGAATCACGTGTTCAACATCAAGAACGCAGGTGTAGTTAAAAGACATAATTTAAATACAAGCGAGAACCAATCGACTATAATAAATAGCGCTCCAAGCGACATCTTTAAGAAAGTTGATAGTTTGTAGTTTTTGGGCATTGATGCTGTATAAATCAAAGCGAGGTTTACCCTGGTGAAATAACCCGCTCTCAATACATCGAAATACCGTCTCCTAACCAAGACGTTCATGTTTATGTAGAATATAATATTTGTATCAAACACGGGTGTAGTTAAAAGACATCATTTAAACACGACCGAGAACTAAACCTGCAAAGTGATCTACGATACCACGACCACGTGGTGATATACGCTGATACGGCTGAACTACGTTACCGACAAATCTATATTTTTTACCTTTTTTATAGTTTTAAAGTAAAAAAATGGTAGTTTTATGATTTTTCCTAAATTGTAACATCTCAAAGAATGTCCATGCCAAATTTCAAGTCTCTATCTTTAACGGTCGCTTCAGGAATTTAAGATCATCAGTGAGTCAGTCAGTTACACATGGGGCTGTATATATTATAGACTCGCCTACGGCTCGATGGGGGCTTCGCCCCCATGCCCCCTTTATAGTTCTCTCTAATTAATTAAAGTTTTAAACTTAATATCAAACACATAGCAAAGCTAAGCACGCTAAGATAGTCTAAGCAGCTAGAGATTCGCCAATATGTTTCATGCTTAAATATTTTGCTGGTGTCAAAATATGTCTCTTAAAAGACCCGCTTCTTACATGTTACCATCAGTTTGGAAGTTAAAACTCAAGAAGAATCATCTGTGTTGGGGGGCTAAAAAATATTTTATAAAATCTCCTAATTCGTTCATAATTTATAAAGTCTCAAGGGTTACTAAATTACAATTTAAATCGTTAAGATCGACCTTGAGAATTGGCTTCAGATTCGTCAAAATGTTAAGTCCAAAAATGTAGTTCATTTCAAGATACGTTTGATAAAAGACCAAGTTTATTCCCTATTACTAAAAGTTTGATTGTTCAAACTTAAAGTATAAAAACCGTCATTTCATAATAAGATGCAAGTAATCCGAAGGTAAAAATTGAAATTGAAATTTTTAAAGTACTACCCCTTTTAAGGTTAAGGGGGTGAGAAGCTACAAAATCTCAAAGCTCCGGGCTTGTAGAGCATCTAAAAATAATATAATCCTGACAAAACATATATCAGTTTGGCAGTACTTTTACCGGGTCAAACAAAATAAAAAAAAAACTATAAATGAAAAAAAAATAATAATTTTGTATTTTCCAATTTTTTTACAATCTTAGACTGAAACTGGTCAAGAACTGCTTCTATAGTAAGACCTAGATATGGTCATAATGTATACTAAATTTGTGGCATGTATGTACCATAATAGTAAATGAAAAATATTGAAATAGAGCAATTGTTGTGAAAGAATTTCGATATCGTAAAAGTACGCCTCTTGTTGAGGGTGAAGGGGGATATACTGAAAAATCGCAAAGGACCAAACTTGTAGAGCGTCTAAAGTAGAGTAAAATACTGGCAAAACATACATAAATTTTTCTGTATATTTGGCAGAATACAGTAATTTACAAACACTTAAAATGAAAAAACGTAAATAAGTACGTGATTTTTCAATTTTTTGGGGACTTAACTATAATTTAAATTGACCGCCTGCTGCTATCATAGTAGAACTAGTTGAATCTATAATATGTACAAAGTTTCAGGCATCTGTGTTTCATAATGGTAAATAAAAATTTTTAGATAAACACATTTTTATGAAAAAATTTGAAATCGTGAAAGTACGTGCCTTTTAAGGGGGAAGGGGGTGAGATACGCCAAAATATGCACTGACCAAGCTTGTAGAGCGTCTATGATAGAATATATTAGTGGCAAAACATATATCAATATTTCAGTACATTTACCACGTTAAAGTGAGTTACAAACACTTTACATGAAAAACTGTTAAGAATTTTGTGTTTTTACAACGTTTTTGGGATAAACTTCGACTGACATTGGCAAAAAGCTACTACTATAGAAAGAACCTGTTGAGTTTATAATATAAATAGAAATTCATGCATATATGTTACATAATAGTAAATAAAAATAATAAAACAGCGCAATTTTTGCGTAAACATTTCTTAATATTGAAAGTACGCCCCCTTTTAAGGGTAAAGGGGGTGAGATACGCCAAAATGTCGCAGGACCAAACTTGTAGAGGGTCTATAATAGTATATAGTAATGGCAAATTATATATCGAAATAGCAATATATTTACCAGGTTAAAGTGAATTACTAACACATTACATGAAAAAATGTAAATAATTTTGTGATTTTACCATTTTTTCGGACTAATCTTCGATTGAATTAGGGAAATAGCTACTACTATAGAAAGAACATGTCGAGGTTATAATATAAACAGAAATTCATGCATATATGCTACATAATAGCAAATAAAGATATCAAAATAGCGCAAATTTTTCGAAAAGTTTTAGAAATTTTGAAAGTACGCCCCTTTTTAAGGATGAAGGGGGTGAGATACGGCAAAATTTCATAGGACCAATCTTGTAGAGCGTTTAATTCCCAACTAACGATTTTGCCTCAGAATCGAGATTGGACCTCTCGTTCAAAAGTTACAGCGGAAATAGTAAAACCTTACAAATGCGGGTTACCGATTTCCACCCTTGGTAATTTTTTTTGGGGGGGTTGAAATGAAAAATTGTTGGATTTCAGACTTTTTCCAGGGGTATCAGATCTTAAGCCACCCGCATGCCAAAAATCATGTTTCCAGCTCACCCGCAAGTTGTGTAGAATTTGTATGGATGAGTGAGTGAGTGAGTTACACATGGGGCTGTATATTTATAGGACTCGCCTACGGCTCGATGGGGGCTCCGCCCCCATGCCCCCTTAGGGGTTGCCCTAAATTTGTAGAATAATTTAAAGTCAAATTAACTGTCTATTAAGTATCGTACTAAGTATTAGAAGTATATAGCGTTAAAATCACGGCACGAGTTACACAGAAAAGTCATTGAATGCGAAATTCGGCTGAGATTTTCACACGGGGTGAATTTGAATAAGTAATCTAAAATAAATTTAAATTAAACGAGAACCTAACATTTAAATCTGTTCTTTTTGTTCAACACTTATTTAAACATATCAAAAACAAATTTTAAGTGTGAAAAAAATCTAATATAAGACACTGAATATAAATCAAACAGGAAGATAATAATTAACTGTCTATGAAGTATTCTACGAAGTAATCGAAGTATGTTACGTTAAGATCACGGCTCAAGTTTCACAGAAAATCCATTCCATGCGAAATTTGATCGGAAGAATAATCCCGTGTGAGTTTGAAAAAGTAATCTAAAATAAATTGAAACAAAACTAAATCTGTTAGTTCTGCTCAACAGTTATTTAAAAATTCCCTAAGACATATTTATGATGTGTGTGAAAATATAAAAGGAACGAGCTTTCCATGCAGCACAATCTCATTGCTATTTTGAAGTCAGGTGGATAACAACAAGTTATATAAAATTTCAGTAATAATAAAAATTGCATATCGTTCTTAAAATAACGATTTGAGATACGACAAAAAGTGAAAGGTCTAAAAGTTTGATTTATGTCACTTATTCACAAACAATCTATACTTTAAAGTATACGTAACAGAGAAATAAGTTCAGAATCAACAGATATATCACATAATATTAGCTGGCATTAATTACAACTTTACTAAGATCATGAAAAAATCACGTCTACATTTGGTAAACCCCTCATATAAATAAATAAGTAAACATTAAAAATACATACTGGAAGGTTAAGGATCAACAAAACGTTAAATAAAGACACTTCTAAATACAGCGAATTTCTTTTAAATATTGCTGTCAAGCTAAGGTAATACAATCTTTAAGCTTATGGGGAAGCAAAATTCAAAATTCAGCAACATAGAGCTAAATTAAATAAAATGTTTTGCAGTATATGAAAGAGCAACAAAAAACTTGAATTAGGAATACAACTCCTTTCTTCAATCTCTGTGTATCGACTTAGATAGTAAAATGAAATATATTCGCTAAAATCGTCTCAAATAATTTAGAAGCCAACCGTTTTTGCCGCCAGAGCATGAAAACTGAAATAACATCACATGTGGAATTTGAATTTGTGGTCGTTACATCTAAAAAATGAGCTAAAACAACTGTAAATATCTAACACATAACATAACAATACTATGACCTGAAAATTGACGGAAGGAAATACGCCAATTTGTCGAAATATTGGTTTTCAAATATCCAAAATAGTATTAACATTAGATCCCTACGAGAAAATTGCCTTGGAAAAGCTACGCAAGAATCGTTACGAAACAAAATATTTTATAAAACATCTTATTTCATGAATGCGATAATAACTCAAACTTACTGTAGTGTAGTTAAATTTGTTCAATAATATAAGTACGAGAACTAAACCTGTTAACTGAACATCACTAAAACAGTAAATGAAAATGTCTGTGTAAACTGTCACCCGAAATGGGAATTCATCCATAGTAGAAGAAAAATCTCCATTAATCTTTCAAGCTAGCGCACATGCTGCATTAGTTACAAATTGGGCATTTCCCATGGTAAAATAGCCGCTCTCAATACAGCAACATACCGTCGTTCAGGTTAAATTAATGAATATCTTTCAAGGAATACGTTGTTGGTATCAAGCACGGGTGTAGTTGAAAGAAATCATTTAAAAATGAGCGAGAACTAAACCTGCTAAGTGATCTACGATACCACGCGGTGATATACGCTGATACGGCTGAACTACGTTACCGACAAATCTATATTTTTTTACCTTTTTTAAAGTTTAAAAGTAAAAAAGTTGTAGTTTTATGATTTTCCCAAAATTGAAACATCTCAAAGAATGTCCATGCCAAATTTCAAGTCTCTATCTCAAACGGTCGCTTCAGGAATTTAATATCATCAGTGAGTGAGTCAGTCAGTTACACATGGGGCTGTATATATTATAGACTCGCCTACGGCTCGATGGGGGCTCCGCCCCCATGCCCCCTTAGGAGTTGCCCCCTAGTTTGAATTGATAAAAAGTCAAGTTTGAAATAGTTTAGTTCCACACAAGATCTGAACAACCAAGACAGTAACAAAACCATCTAATACTCTAAATTCACAATCAATAGTAAAAAAGCTTTAATAATCTCCTATTAGTAGGTTTTAATACCCCTCCTATTAAAAATTTATTTATTAGCTGTGAAATAAATTATTTATGTAAATATTCTAGGTGTTAAGCTTGATGGAGGGTCCAACCCAATAATTGGTTGCCCCAATTCCGTATTCCGTAAATTGCTGTCAAAACCTCATACACTGAACAGGCTAGTTGAGGGCTCAACTCCAACTACAGTAACAGAAGCCGAAAATACAAACTACTCACAATAAATAATAATAAGCTTTGAAATCTGCCCACGGCTCATGGTTTAATCCCACTCTCTAGTTCCCCTTAATTCTTTAAAAAATATAATGGAATTGTGAAATATTAATGAACTATGTCATGCATGGCATAGTCATGCTCAAAAGTTGTTGTGTAAAAATTTAGAGTGCGATTATAATTGCACATGATTGAGATAATAGCTGTATTCTGAAAAGATAAAAGTGGAATAAAATTATATATTTATATAGAGAATCGTTGTATGTAATAGAAGAAAAAAGGGACAAAATCAAGATATTTGGAATAAAAAAAATATATGGTATAGGCTAAGATTCTTCAGTTCCGCCACGGGGTGGCCAAGAAACGCAGGAATCATATATGTACCATATAGAGAAACGATAACAATTTTATCATTAAAAAATCAGCAATTATTACTTTAACAATTAATTTTAAATGTTATATATATTAGTTCAGAAAATTAATAAAAATAGAGCCCTAGTAGTATGTAATAGATCGCAGGGTATTAGGTACTATAATCACTTAAAATGAAGAAAGTTGCAACTTAAGAACCATAAAATCGGGGTACATTATGCATTTTCAACCAATGGTAGTAAAAAAACAAATTGTGAAATAATAGCCAAAAAAGGATTATTGGTTAAATTAAAATATACTGAAAAAGTTACAATAATTGATAAGCATAGAATAGTTTTCAATTACAACAATAAGGGGGTTAATCTAGACTTAAGTTGAGAGCACTGCATTGAGGAAGTTTGACGGACAAAGTGGCAGCGAGAAAATTACTATTGAGTTTAATTCAATTGGTTATTATAATATTTCTCAGCCTGATGGGTCATCTGATATGTAGATGGTCTTAAAAAAACGTCGGAAGTAGGTAACCGTTAGCGAAGGTAAGAATGGAAAGTTCAATCGTTCTAAAACTTAATATGTTCAATCGTTTCCTAAACTAAAATCTAAGCCTGATTGGACAGCAGCAAATAGGTCAAAGACTGGATGTCAAACGTGTTGGGACACGTTCAACTCTTCAAAGTAAAACTGCACCATAACTATCAACTGAAGCGCTATATTCAATCTAGGGATTCATATAGAGAGACAGCATATAAATAGTAGAAAATTAAGTTATAATTACTGTATAAGGTAATTTTTTGTGCGAAAACCTACAAGAAATTTTCCAGCATGAGAAAACTAAAGTCTAGAATATGTAATAAGACCTAAAATATTTTTAGCAATTAATATAGAAATCAAAGCGGACATCACCTGCATGTATAGATACGCTTTCGATTCAGTAAACTTCATTATCAATAATAACACAGCAATCAGAGGGAAAACCATACGCAAACAACTATGCGTCCAATTGAGAATAAATATAGGCAAGAGGTGTAGTTAAACGATATCATTTAAATACAAGCGAGAACTAAGCGACTATAATAGCGCTCCAAGCGACATCTTTAAGAACCAACGTACTTCCCTACCGACACCCCGTCTTTTTAGAAATTTTTATAGTTAGAAAGTTGAAAGTTTGTAGTTTTTTGGGCATTTATACTGTTTTAATCAAAGCGAGTAATGCCCTGGTGAAATAAACCGCTCTCTATGCATCGAAACTCGGTGGTCTACACAAGACGTTTAAGTTTAACAGTATACAATATTCGTATCAAACACGGGTGTAGTTGAAAGAAATCATTTAAAAACGAGCGTGAACTAAACCTGCATGAACTACGTTACCGACAAATTTATATTTTTTAATTTTTTTTATAGTTTAAAAGTAAAAAAGTTGTAGTTTTATGATTTTCCCTAAATTGAAACATCTCAAAGAATGTCCATGCCAAATTTCAAGTCTCTATCTTAAACGGTCGCTTCAGGACTTTAAGATCATCAGTGAGTCAGTCAGTCAGTGAGTCAGTTACACATGGGGCTGTATATATTATAGACTCGCCTACGGCTCGATGGGGCTCCGCCCCATGCCCCCTAAGGAGTTGCCCCCTAGTTTGAATTAATAAAAAGTCAAGTTTGAAATAGTTTAGTTCCACACAAGATCTGGACAGCCAAGACAGTAACAAAACCATCTAATACTCTAAATTCACAATCAATAGTAAAAAAAGCTTTAATAATCTCCTACTAGAAGGTTTTAATACACCTCCTTAGTAAATAGTTTAAAAAAAATTGAGCTGTGAGATAAATATTATTTATGTAAATATTCTAGGTAATGAACAGGCTAGTTGAGGGCTCAACTCCAACGGCAGTAACAGAAGCCGCCAATACACACTACTCACAATAAATAATAATAAGCTTTGAAATTTGCTCACGGCTCATGGTTTAATCCCACTCCCCCCTTAATTCGTTAAAAAATATAATGGAGTTGTGAAATATTAATGAACTATGTAAATAGTCATGCTCAAAAGTTGTTGTGTAAAAATTTGGAGATACGATTATGATTGCACATGATTGAGGTAATAATAGCTGTATTCTGAAAAGATAAAAGTGGAATAAAATTATAAGTTTATATAGAGGATCGTTGTATGTAATAGAAGAAAAACGGGACAAAATCAAGATATTTGAAATTTAAAAAAAATGGTATAGGCTAAGATGCTTCAGTTCCGCCACGGGGTGGCCAAGAAACGCAGGAATCATATATGTACCATATAGAGAAACGATAACAATTTTATCATTCAAAATCAGCAATTATTAATTTAACAATTTTAAATGTTATATATATTAGTCCAGAAAATTAATAAAAATAGAGCCCTAGTAGTATGTAATAGATCACAGGGTATTAGGTACTATAATCATGAAGTCTTAAGGTCTTTGTATAGTCTTAAAATGAAGAAAGTTGCAACTTAAGAACCATAAAATCGGCGTACATTATGCATTGTCAACCAATGGTAGTAAAAAAAACAAATTCTGAAATAATAGCCAAAAAAGGATTATCGGTTAAATTAAAATATACTGAAAGAGTTACAATAATTGATAAGTATAGAATAGTTTTAAATTACAACAATAATAGGGTTAATCGAGACTTTAGGTGAGAGCACTGCATTGAGGAAGTTTTACGGACAAAGTGGCAGCGAGAAAAATTACTATTGAGTTTAATTCAATTGGTTATTATAATATTTCTCAGCCTGATGGGTCATCAGATATGTAGATGGTTTAAAAAACGTCGGAAGTAGGTAAACGTTAGCGAAGGTAAGAATGGAAAGTTCAATCGTTCTATAACTTAATATGTTCAATCGTTTCCTAAACTAAAATCTAAGCCTGATTGGACGGCAGCAAATAGGTCAAAGACCGGATGTCAAACGGGTTGGGACACGTTCAACCTTCAAAGTAAAACTGCACCAGAACTATTAACTGAAGCGCTATATTCAATCTGGAGATTCATATAGAGAGACAGCATACAAATAGTAGAAAATTAAGTTATAATTACTGTATTAGGTAATTTTTTGTGCGAAAACCTACAAGAAGTTTTTCTAGCATGAGAAGATGCTACATTTTCTAGTCTAGAAAATGTAGTAAGACCTAAAATATTTTTAGCAATTAATCATTTACTTTACGGGCGTTACTGCAGCAAAAAAAATGCAGTACTAAAATAATATGTTTAAATTATTCGCACAAGCTTCGTAGAGCTCACCATAGTAATGATAAAATTAATAATATAATATTGTAACAAAGTTTTCCAGCACTACGCTCAATCGTCTCTCAAAAGACAAGAGTAATAGCAATAGCCAATATGAACAAATGAATTTAAATAAAACGAAACGAGAACCTCACATTTCAATCAACATTTTCGTATTACTTTAGTGTACGTACATTAAATTTATTTCACCATCCTTAAAACAAATGTTATATTACAGTTACAGCTATATTACAATGTACTGTTAACTGAAATTTGCACTTACATAGTTTCTACAACGTTTAAGATCACTGCTCTGCAAAACTGTCGCGAAAACATCATCGGGAACAGGTGTGGTTAAAAGACATAATTTAAATACAACCGAGAACTAAGCGACCTTTAAGTTACTATAGAAATCAAAGCGGACATCACCTGAATGTAAAGATACGCTTTCGATGAACAAATGAATTTAAATAAAACGAAACGAGAACCTCACATTTCAATCAACATTTTCGTATTACTTTAGTGTACGTGCATTAAATTTATTTCACCATCCTTAAAACAAATGTTATATTACAGTTACAGCTATATTACAATATACTGTTAACTGAAATTTGCACTAACATAGTTTCTACAACGTTTAAGATCACTGCTCTGCAAAACTGTCGCGAAAACATCATCGGGAACAGGTATGGTTAAAAGACATAATTTAAATACAACCGAGAACTAAGCGACCTTTAAGTTACTATAGAAATCAAAGCGGACATCACCTGAATGTAAAGATACGCTTTCGATTAATTAAACTTCATTTTCAATAATAACACAGCAACCAGAAGGAAAACCATACGCAAACAACTATGCGCCCAATTGAGAATAATTATCAGGAAGAGGTGTAGTTAAAAGGCATCATTTAAATACAAGCGAGAACTAAGCGACTATAATAGCGCTCCAAGCGATATCTTTAAGAACCAACGTACTTCCTTACCCACACCTCGTCTTTTTAGAATTATTTAAAATTTGAAAGTTGAAAATTTGTAGTTTTTTGGGCATAATACTGTATAGATCAAAGCGAGTATTACCCTGATGAAATAACCCGTTCTCAATGCATCAAAACACCGTCGTCTACATAGGGATGTTCATGTTTACTTGTAATTCAACGTTTGTATCAAGCACGGGTGTAGTTGCAAGAGATCATTTAAACACGAGCGAGAACTAAACCAGCAAAGTGATCTACGATACCACGCGACGAAATACGCTGATACGGCTGAACTACGTTACCGACAAATCTATATTTTTTTACCTTTTTTATAGTTTAAAAGTAAAAAAGTTGTAGTTTTAATATTTTCCCTAAATTGAAACATCTCAAAGAATGTCCATGCCAAATTTCAAGTCTCTATCTTAAACGGTCGCTTCAGGAATTTAATATCATCAGTGAGTGAGTCAGTCAGTTACACATGCGGCTGTATATATTATAGACTCGCCTACGGCTCGATGGGGGCTCCGCCCCCATGCCCCCTTAGGAGTTGCCCCCTAGTTTGAATTGATAAAAAGTCAAGATTGAAATAGTTTAGTTCCACACAAGATCTGAACAGCCAAGACAGTAACAAAACCATCTAATACTCTAAATTCACAATCAATAGTAAAAAAAGCTTTAATAATCTCCTATTAGTAGGTTTTAATACCCCTCCTTAGTAAATAGTCTTAAAAATTTTAAAACTATTAAAAATTTATTTACTAGCTGTGAAATAAATATTATTTATGTTAATATTCTAGGTGTTAAGCTTGATGGAGGGTCAAACCCAATAATTGGTTGCCCCAATTCCGTATTCCGTAAATTACTGTCAAAACCTCATACACTGAACAGGCTAGTTGAGGGCTCAACTCCAACTACAGTAACAGAAGCCGCCAATACACACTACTCACAATAAATAATAATAAGCTTTGAAATTTGCCCACGGCTCATGGTTTAATCCCACTCCCTAGTTCCCCTTAATTCGTCAAAAAATATAATGGAGTTGGGAAATATTAATGAACTATGTCATGCATGGCATAGTCATGCTCAAAAGTTGTTGTGTAAAAATGACAAAATCAAGATATTTGGAATAAAAAAATATATGGTATAGGCTAAGATTCTTCAGTTCCGCCACGGGGTGGCCAAGAAACGCAGGAATCATATATGTACCATATAGAGAAACGATAACAATTTTATCATTAAAAAATCAGCAATTATTACTTTAACATTTAATTTTTAATGTTATATATATTAGTTCAGAAAATTAATAAAAATAGAGCCCTAGTAGTATGTAATAGATCGCAGGGTATTAGGTACTATAATCACTTAAAATGAAGAAAGTTGCAACTTAAGAACCATAAAATCGGGGTACATTATGCATTTTCAACCAATGGTAGTAAAAAAAACAAATTGTGAAATAATAGCCAAAAAAGGATTATTGGTTAAATTAAAATATACTGAAAAAGTTACAATAATTGATAAGCATAGAATAGTTTTCAATTACAACAATAAGAGGGTTAATCTAGACTTAAGGTGAGAGCACTGCATTGAGGAAGTTTGACGGACAAAGTGGCAGCGAGAAAATTACTATTGAGTTTAATTCAATTGGTTATTATAATATTTCTCAGCCTGATGGGTCATCTGATATGTAGATGGTCTTAAAAAAACGTCGGAAGTAGGTAACCGTTAGCGAAGGTAAGAATGGAAAGTTCAATCGTTCTAAAACTTAATATGTTCAATCGTTTCCTAAACTAAAATCTAAGCCTGATTGGACAGCAGCAAATAGGTCAAAGACTGGATGTCAAACGTGTTGGGACACGTTCAACTCTTCAAAGTAAAACTGCACCAGAACTATTAACTGAAGCGCTATATTCAATCTAGGGATTCATATAGAGAGACAGCATATAAATAGTAAAAAATTAAGTTATAATTACTGTATAAGGTAATTTTTTGTGCGAAAACCTACAAGAAATTTTCCAGCATGAGAAAACTAAAGTCTAGAAAATGTAATAAGACCTAAAATATTTTTAGCAATTAATATAGAAATCAAAGCGGACATCACCTGAATGTATAGATACGCTTTCGATTCAGTAAACTTCATTATCAATAATAACACAGCAATAAGAGGGAAAACCATACTTAAACAACTATGCGCCCAATTGAGAATAAATATAGGCAAGAGGTGTAGTTAAAAGATATCATTTAAATACAAGCGAGAACTAAGCGACTATAATAGCGCTCCAAGCGACATCTTTAAGAACCAACGTACTTCCCTACCGACACCTCGTCTTTTTAGAAATTTTTATAGTTAGAAAGTTGAAAATTTGTAGTTTTTTGGGCATTTATACTGTTTTAATCAAAGCGAGTAATGCCCTGGTGAAATAAACCGCTCTCTATGCATCGAAACTCGGTGGTCTACACAAGACGTTTAAGTTTAACAGTATACAATATTCGTATCAAACACGGGTGTAGTTGAAAGAAATCATTTAAAAACGAGCGAAAACTAAACCTGCATGAACTACGTTACCGACAAATTTATATTTTTTAATTTTTTTATAGTTTAAAAGTAAAAAAGTTGTAGTTTTATGATTTTCCCTAAATTGAAACATCTCAAAGAATGCCCATGCCAAATTTCAAGTCTCTATCTTAAACGGTCGCTTCAGGACTTTAAGATCATCAGTGAGTGAGTCAGTCAGTTACACATGGGGCTGTATATATTATAGACTCGCCTACGGCTCGATGGGGCTTCGCCCCATGCCCCTTGGGGGTTGCCCTAAATTCGTAAATTAATAAGAAGTCAAATTGTTAAACAGGTTAGTTCCAACCGAAGAACGGGTCAATTTAAGATCATCAGTGAGTGAGTAAGTCAGTCAGTCAGTTACACATGGGGCTGTATATATTATGTAAATATTCTAGGTGTTATGCTTGATGGAGGGTCCAACCCAATAATTGGTAGCCCCAATTCCGTAAATTACTGTCAAAACCTCATACAATGAACAGGCTAGTTGAGGGCTCAACTCCAACGACAGTAACAGAAGCCGCCAATACACACTACTCACAATAAATAATACAGTAATAAGCTTTTAAATTTGCCCACGGCTCATGGTTTAATCCCTCTCCCTAGCTTCCCTTAGTTCATTAAAAAATATGATGGAGTTGTGAAATATTAATGAACTATGTAAATAGTTATGCTCAAAAGTTGTTGTGTAAAAATTAGGAGATACGATTATGATTGCACATGATTGAGGTAATCGCTGTATTCTGAAAAGATAAAAGTGGAATAAAATTATAAGTTTATATAAAGGATCGTTGTATGTATTAGAAGAAAAAAGGCACAAAATCAAGATATTTAAAATTTAAAAAAAAATGGTTTAGGCTAAGATGCTTCAGTTCCACCAAGGGGTGGCCAAGAAACGCAGGAATCATATAGGTACCATATAGAGAAACGATAACAATTTTATCATTCAAAATCAGCAATTATTAATTTAACAGTTTTAAATGTTATATACATATTACTTCAGAAAATTAATAAAAATAGAGCCCTTGTAGTATGTAATAGCTCACAGGGTATAAAGTACTATAATCATGAAGTCTTAAAGTCTTTATATAGTCTTAAAATGAAGAAAATTGCAACTTAAGAACCATAAAATCGGCGTACATTATGCATTTTCAACCAATGGTAGTAAAAAAAACCAATTGTGAAATAATAGCCAAAAAAAGGATTATTGATTAAATTAAAATATACTGAAAGAGTTACAATAATTGATAAGCATAGAATAGTTTTCAATTACAACAATAATAGGGTTAATCGAGACTTTGTGTGAGAGCACTGCATTGAGGAAGTTTGACGGACAAAGTGGCAGCGAGAAAAATTACTATTGAGTTTAATTCAATTGGTTAGTTTAATATTTCTCAGCCTGATGGGTCATCAGATATGTAGATGGTCTTAAAAAAACGTAGGAAGTAGGTAAATGTTAGCGAAGGTAAGAATGGAAAGTTCAATTGTTCTATAACTTAATATGTTCAATCGATTCCTAAACTAAAATTTAAGCCTGATTGGACAGCAGCAAATAGGTCTAAGACCGGATGTCAGACGTGTTGGGACACGTTCAACTCTTCAAAGTAAAACTGTACCAGAACTATCAACTGAAGCGCTATATTCAATCTGGGGATTCATATAGAGAGACAGCATACAAATAGTAGAAAATTAAGTTAAAATTACTGTATTAGGTAATTTTTGTGCGAAAATCTACAAGAAATTTTCCAGCATGAGAAAACTAAAGTCTAGAAAATGTATTAAGACCTAATATATTTTTAGCAATTAATATAGAAATTAAAGCGGACATCACCTGAATGTAAAGATACGCTTTCGATTCAGTAAATTCATTTTCAATAATAACACAGCAATCAGAGGGACAACCATACTCAAACAACTGTGCGCCCAATCGAGATTAATTATCGGGAAGAGGTGTAGTTAAAAGATATCATTCAAATACAAGCGAGAACTAAGCGACTATAATAGCGCTCCAAGCGACATCTCTAAGAACCAACGTACTTCCTTACGACACCTCGTCTTTTGAGAATTATTTATAATTTGAAAGCTGAAAATTTTTAGTTTTTGGGCATTAATACTGTCTAGAACAAAGCGAGAATTGCTGAAATAACCCGCTCTCTATGCAGAAAAACACCGTCGTCTAATCAAGACATTCATGCTAACGTAATTCAATAATGGTATCATACACGGGTGTAATTGAAAGAGATCATTTAAACATGAGCGAGAACTAAACCTGCAGAGTGATCTACGATACCACGCGGTGATATACGCTGATACGGCTGAACTACGTTACCGACAAATCTATATTTTGAACCTTTTTTATAGTTTAAAAGTAAAAAAGTTGTAGTTTTATGATTTTCCCTAAATTGAAACATCTCAAAGAATGTCCATGCCAAATTTCAAGTCTCTATCTTAAACGGTCGCTTCAGGACTTTAAGATCATCAGTGAGTCAGTCAGTTACACATGGGGCTGTATATATTATAGACTCGCCTACGGCTCGATGGGGGCTCCGCCCCCATGCCCCCTTAGGGGTTGCCCCAAATTCTTTAACTTTTGTAAAAGTCGCACATAATTAGCAGACTTCATATAAATATGAGAGTTGAGAGTTAGTATCCTTAGCCACGACAGAACCGGCTCGTAAACACTGTTCACAAGCAATTAAAATTGTTCATTAGCAATTGTTAAAAAAATGTTGTGATTGTAATGGGTGGAGATAATTTAAAACACAAAATAAATGAGTTTGTTAGTAATGAAAATATAATGGCCTACTCTTCGTTTTCAGAGGCTCTTTTCCCAAACCCCCTTCCTAATTCCCCCGAATTCTATAAAGGTTAATGGAGTTGTGAATAAATTTAACATGTAGGTATTATATAGGTATTTACTTAAAGTTGATAAACTTATCTGTAAATAAGTTTCGCATAATAAGTAAGGTATTGAGTAAGATTAGTGTCGACTTAAGTCGTAGGATAGTAATAATTAATACAATAATACAATATTGTACCTTAGGAGTTGTGGCAGGAATTTGATTGGTTTGAAAGTATTAGTTATCATTGAAGTAGATTGTAATGAAGGTGTTGAAATGGGAAGAATACGTGTAATTTATTGTATTTAACGGAAAATTATAAAATAAACATAAGAAATTTGATGAAAAAATTAAAAGGATAAACTGAATAAAAAATTTTCATTAGACCATCGAAAACAACGAAAAATTCCATTAAAACCAAATAATTTGAAAACTATTAAAAATAAAATACTATTCAGTTACCATCCTTCAATTGGTTGTATTGAAATTCCGGGGAATAACATAGCAGTCCGTTAATATTGAACGTACATTGATAAAAACATAATGTGATATTGGCATTCATTACGATTCCTTCATTTCAGTTTTTAGTGAATGGTGTTAAACTTCTACATTTACCTAATTTCCTTTTAAGTTACTGTCAAGGCAAATAAAAAAAAATTCAATCTTTTCAATACAAAAATACAGTAGTTACTAACAAAATAATGTTAAATATTGGTTAAAATTCCAAATTTACCATAAACATCAAAGGCCCTATCTTTTAGCTGTAGGACCAGGACATTAAATAACAATCAAAGTATAGCAATCAGTTGCTTGATATAGTGATTCGTTCCACCTAACTTATAGTAGTTATAAAACTATAGATCACGGGGTAATAGGTACTATAATCATGAAGCCCTTATAAAGTCTTAAAATGAAGAAAGTTGCAACTTAAGAACCATAAAGTCGGCGTAGAGTATGCATTTTCAACCTATAGTGTCAAAAAACCAATTGTGAAATAATAGCCAAAAAAGGATTATTTGTTAAATTAAAATATACTGAATGAGTTTTAATAATTGAAAAGCATCGAATAGTTTTAAATTACAACAATAATAAAGGTAATCGAGACTTTAGGTGAGAGCACTACATTGAGGAATTTTGACGGACAAAGTGACAGCGAAAAAAATACTATTGAGTTTAACTAAAATCTAAGCCTTATTGGATAGCAGCAAATAGGTTAAAGACGGGATGTCAAACATGTGGGACACGTTTAAATTAAAACTGCACCAGAACCATCAACTGAAGCATTATATTCAATCTGGGGATCCATATAGAGGGACAGCATACAAATAGTAGAAAATTAAGTTCTAATTACTGTATAAGTTAATTTTTTGTGCGAAAACCTACAAGAAATTTTCCAGCATTAGTTCGGCCGAAAGCGTAATCCGAGGTGAATTTGAATAAGTAATCTAAAATAAATTGAAAATGAAACGAGAATCCAACATTTAAATCTGATCTTATTGTTCAATACTTATTTAAACATTCTCAAAAACATATTTTAAGTGTGTAAAAGAATCTAATATAAGACACTGAATATAAATCAAACAGAAAGATAACAATTAACAGTCCAATAAGTAGTGTACAAAGTAATCGAAGTACATTATGTTAAGATCACGGCTCGAGCTTCACAGTGAATTCATTTAATGTGAAATTCGGCCGGAATAATCACTTTGTGTGAATTTGAATATGTAGTCTAAAATAATTGAAAACGAGACGAGAACCTAACTTTTAAATCAGTTATTACGTTCAATAGTTATTTAAAAATTCTCAAAAACATATTTATAGTGTTTAAATATAATAAGAAACACGCTTTCAATGCAGCACAATCTCTTTGCTGTTGAAGTCAGATGGAAAACGATTTGTTAAAAACGAGGAAGAATCACGTGTTCAACATCAAGAACGCAGGTGTAGTTAAAAGACATAATTTAAATACAAGCGAGAACCAATCGACTATAATAAATAGCGCTCCAAGCGACATCTTTAAGAAAGTTGATAGTTTGTAGTTTTTGGGCATTGATGCTGTATAAATCAAAGCGAGGTTTACCCTGGTGAAATAACCCGCTCTCAATACATCGAAATACCGTCTCCTAACCAAGACGTTCATGTTTATGTAGAATATAATATTTGTATCAAACACGGGTGTAGTTAAAAGACATCATTTAAACACGACCGAGAACTAAACCTGCAAAGTGATCTACGATACCACGACCACGTGGTGATATACGCTGATACGGCTGAACTACGTTACCGACAAATCTATATTTTTTACCTTTTTTATAGTTTTAAAGTAAAAAAATGGTAGTTTTATGATTTTTCCTAAATTGTAACATCTCAAAGAATGTCCATGCCAAATTTCAAGTCTCTATCTTTAACGGTCGCTTCAGGAATTTAAGATCATCAGTGAGTCAGTCAGTTACACATGGGGCTGTATATATTATAGACTCGCCTACGGCTCGATGGGGGCTCCGCCCCCATTCCCCAGGCCGGTTCCGGCGAATTATTAGTAGTTGATAAATAGAGTCGAAGCCCAGAGAAAAATGTTGTTAGTAGTTTAGAGGAAAATTGAAATATACATAGAAACGATCAATAGTTAAATAAATCAAGTTTGAGTAATAATGGAGTAAAAAACGAGGAATAGTGGGTGGTAAGTAGGTTTAAGTAGTAATTATAGTTTAGTTTAAGTACAGTTGGTAAAAGTAGTAAGGTAGTTAACATAGTTAAGGTAAATTATAGTTAGTTAAAGTGTGTTAGTTAAAGTAGTAAGGTAGTGGATGATAGTTAAGGAATAGTTGGTTGGAGTTTAGTTTAAGTAGTAGTTGAAGTAGTTTAATTGTAGTAGTTGGTATATGTAAAATAAAAAAATAAAACTGCATTTTGTATAGTTAATTTGTTTCCCTGTCAGTTAGCCAGAACCTATTATTAGTTCGGCGTATCCAGTCTCGCCACGGGGAGGCCGGGAAACCAGAGACCATATGTACAATATTTACAAATCCTTAATCTAAAACACACCGGGCAGTTTGATATGCAGTTACCCTCGCCTCTGCGAATAAGTTCAAATCTTAAATCTAAAAACACACCGGGTAGTATGTTAAGCAGTTCCACTTGTCTCTGCTGCATACCCTAAAACAAATCAAACACACAATTCAAAACAAAAATAAAAACAGCAGGGACTTTTGATGAGGCAGGCCTATCGTACTGCCATAGTCAAAATCCGCCGGGGAAGTTTTGATAAAGCAGGCCCCCTAGCCTACTGCTTAGTCAAATCTGGGACTAACGAAGTAGTTCGCCATACACGATGTTTATCGCATATGCGACTCCGTCGTGGACTCTGTCGGGACGAACAAGGACAATGATGTCGTCAGGGCTGCGAACCCTACTGAGCAGGACGTACAGTTGGCCGTGTGTGAAACAGTCACTGCGAAGGTCGACTCCGACACGGTCGATAGTCTGACCTTGACTCTTATGGCCGGTCATAGAGTATGCCAGCATCAGTGGGAACTGACGTCGACGGACGAATAACGGCGAGCCTTCCACTAACGGAAATCTAAAGACTATCCGGGGAATGCCGATGGGTACCGTGTCGTGGGGGCGTCTAACAGTAATCAGACGGTTTGAGATCGCCGTCACGATTACTTTAGTGCCGTTAACCAATCCGTCGGCGATATTCAAGTTCCTCATGATGAGACACACTGATCCGACCTTAAGACGCAGGACGTGATCAGGGACACCCTTGCCTGTAGCCTGGTTCAGCAGGGGGACTTCGACGCCGAGCTCGTCATCGTTCTCCTTGTCCACAGTGTCGGCGCTTCGCAACTCATGAAGGCGACCTTCGACCGAATTCAAAACGATATTGTTTATCTCGGTGACGTTCGCATTCAGAGTTGAGATGATCGCACGACGAGAACACTGATCGGGATCGCAGAGTACGTCGAGAGGGAATATGTTTTCAATTAGGGCATCCAGACACGTGAGAAACCTCACCCCCGTCAAGGGGATAAGGTTATCGCACAGTCTGCCCTCCCCGAAAGTTCTGGACGGAACAGTTCCGTTTCCTACACGAAGGAGGAATTCAGAGTATTCGCTGGAACTGCTCGTCCTGTGCGGTGTCGTCAGCGTAAAAACTCGGAACGATCTCCACAGACGCGAAGCCCGAAGAGAAACGCATACTACGTCGGATGGCGTACGTGCCTTAACAACAACGGGCGCGATCTGACGGAAATCCCCAGAGCACAGAAAGATCTTTCCCCCGAATGGCTCGTCACAGTTCATGAGATCCCGAAGAGATCGGTCGAGGATCTCGAAAATGTAACGGTGGGCCATCGGGGCCTCGTCAAAGACGATGAGCTGTGAGGCTCTGATCAGTTCTGCGCGCTGGGAACCGTTGGAAATGTTCCAAACGCCAGTACCGTCACCGAGGTCGAGCGGAAGCCGGAACATGCTATGCGCGGTTGAACCACCCGGCATGTTACTGGCGGCGATACCCGAACTGGCTACGGCAAGAGCGACGTGCCGACAACTTCGCACATACGCGAGTATGGCACGGAGAAGGGAGGTCTTACCATAACCTCCGGGACCGTCGAGGAAGATGGCCCTTGAGGATTGGCGGGCGCCTTGTCTGTGAAGAAGGGAACGTACGTATTGAAGAACACGGCTCTGGTCTTCTGAGAGTCGCGGTTCCCATTCTTCGACAATCGCCCGCTGTTGGTTCTCGCCGAATTCCAACAGTTCCCTCCCCAATTCTGTCGTGTCATCCCTCACATCCGGGAGACCGCAATCAACCAAACATAATCCCTGTCGACGCAAACCACGATCGATCTCGATCAATGCCAGTTTGAAGGCTAATTCAGGGTCAGAAGGGTTCCTGTCTAAGTGATCCTCGCAAAGGGAGTTCTTGAAGGCCTCCCACAGAATAGCTGCAGGAGCCCCCATGTTGCAGAGGAGCACGAAGAAGGAACGGAGCCTCCGACCAACCATGAAACCAGAGGCTTCGCGCAGCGCTTCGCGGTACTCTTGTTCGTCTTCCACCAGGCCGAGGCGACGACAGACTTCCTGGAACGTGCGGCATTCAGGTCCGCCACGTGAAAGCAGGTCATTATAGCCTCGGCAAGGCGTCGACATCAAGAGCATCCGAAGGTAGTAGAGCTCCCCGCGATTGGGCGGGATCCAAAACAACCTACACACCTTCTCTCCACGCTGGCGAGCCGTGACGAAGTGCTTTCCGTCAGGGTGGTCGTACACTGGTTGAATGGCTGGACGTTTGGCGTGTATAATGTACTTCTCATAGAAAGACTGGTACGTAACAGAGTCAAACATCTCGCCGGGAGGTCTGTTGAAGTACAATATCAACTTAGAGCTCGCTCTACTGATCGCGTCTACCAAGTCGTCCGGTCGAAAACAGACGTGTTGCTTCCCTTCAAGATGAACGGGTAGACACTCGACAGTGGGTTCTGACTTGGAGATTGGAAAGTCCAAGAGACGCCAACAGGCGTCGCTTGCACCGACCATTCGCTTCGTCACGTAGTGCTCTACCTCGTCCTCCTGTCCTCCTAAAGGAGTGATGGCGACATTTTGAAGGGAACCACCTTTCATCATGTATTTGAACAGGTACTTAATGACGCGACGAGTAGAAGCAAGCTCCAGATTAATGTGGGCCTCGTATTTAAGTAACAAAGCCGCATTGTACGGCACCACCCACCCGTCGTGGACCGTAACAGACCTTCCGCGAGATGTTATGACACCAGTATTTCTATGGTCCCGTCTGTACTGGACGAAACCTCGTTCATCAACATAAGTGGTCTGGCAGCAAGGTTTGGGGAAGAACTTGGTGCAGTAACCCTTTGCAGAATCCCAGCACGGGAAGTCGGTGCGATAGTCGGTGCCGCAAGGGCCATGAATCAAGTGTTGCAGCACCAACTTCCTGAGCCTCCCACCGGCTTCCTCCTCCGAGGGGATATCTGCGCGAATCACGGAGTCGATTTCGTGCGCTTGAACTGGACCGTCTCCGTCAATCTTGAAAACAATGTGAGCGTGAGGAAGCCCCCTCATTTGCATCTCGATGACGTAGACGATATAGCTCGTGCGCCCGAACATCGCTCCGCTGCGCAGATCTCGGAGAAGTTCAAGCAGTTTGATCTGGAAAATTCTGCAAGCCGTGCTAGGGTCACTGCGCCCAGTTCCGTGGGGACAGGCTTTCTTATTTTCCTCCCAAGTCGCGCTGTACGTAAATGTAAGAAAATACGTCGGTGAGCCCAGGCGCGAGACCAGAGCCATTGAATTCTCATAGTGAATTTTCATGTACCTAGGCCCACTGGTAAACGTACTTGGGAGGTAAATCTTTCCAGGCTGCGCTCCACCTTCACCCTGGATGGTTTCGTCACGGCCGATGTCATCAATGACCTGCCTTCCTGCCAGACCTCCATGTTGTGCATCGACGAGTTCGTCCAGTTGTCCTATCCGCATTGCATTTCGGGCTGAGGATTTCGTTTGACAAAACTTAATAAATCTGAGTCGTTCCTCTTCAAATCTCGCGAACATCTCGACCTGCCAAGCTTGCGAAAGACGGCCGAGGTGCGAGAAACGAGGGTTGGATAACAGAAGGCAACGCGAATAATTGTACTGTGAAAGCTTTTTCCCTTTGTTATCCAACATTCCAACGTGCCAGCCCAAATTACCTTGCGGATAGAGCAGTGGGTACTGGAAGGGTTCCATGAGAGGACTGAAGAGGTCGATTGTGGAAGGCCTTTCAGAACCCATTTTCCAGACAGTAAGTCTCCGTGGTTCTACATCCGCCTCGTCAGTGCTAAGCACGGCGTGCACCTCGACGCCTGTTTCCCTGTCACCAAGAACAGGGCCATGAGTAGCTCGACTTGTCACTTGAAATTCCAAGCGAGCATTCATCGATTCCTCATTACTTAATCGCCTAAACTCATTAATGAAAGGATTTAAGGAGTATAAGTAATCATTAATGGAGTCGATGATACTGGAGTCAAGCGACCTACCCAAAGCAATGTTACGGCGCTCTTCGCCGTCGTCAATATAGAGGCGGCACCGGTTTACAAGTTGGACGACACCTTCATTAGTCTTGAACTTTTGGCCTTCAGCATTTAAACTGTACACTTGGTGGTAAATTCTCCCTTCAATCTTAAAAAAGGAAAGACCTTTAGGATGCCGGTATCCACCAGAAATTTCGAGGGCGCAGAAAGCAAACAGGTCGTTGTAGGCGCGCGCTCTGTCGAGGAAAGAGCGGTTAGAGTAAAATGGCGCATTAAGAGGGGGCAGTTTCAATACATTGTATGAACCCTCGCCGCAACACCATTTTTTACGATCCTCTTCTTCCTCGAACAGAAGTGCTTGACAATGAGGACAGACAAAGACATCGTCACTCCAAAGGCAGATCTTCTTTAATTTGTAAGGTGTTACATGATTTAATGTTTCACCGCTCCAATGTGCCATAGGGCCGTTAGTGATGATACGTCGAGCAAGTGAGGCAGGCAAGTGACGGAGCTCATTGAGCTTTGGGTTTCTAAAGCGAAACAGTGTTTGTCTTTGACTGGATGCACCAGTGTGTGATTGGTTATAGCGTTGAACAGCAGCCCTGTTGATCTCAGGATGCTGTTGGCTGTAACGGCGAACAGCATCTCTGTTGACCTCAGGATGCCGTTGGCTGTAACGTTTTACAGCATCTCTGTTGACCTCAGGGTGCTCTGCAATGTATCGACGAACAGCGTCACGATTTATTTTAGGGTTCCGTTGCCTGTAACGCCTTTTTGCCTCTCTCAATTGCTCCTCTCTTGTGGTAGTCAAGACTTTAGGGCGTCCGCGCTTTACCTTTTTTGGCCTTCCAATGGCTTTGCGTTTTATTATACTTTTTAAAGGAGATAAAATTACTCTAGGACTTACATTCAATTTTGAGTCTAGAAGTTCTTTACTATACGAGACCTTGGCGGTGTTTGTGTAGCTTCCGGTAAGGTAACCAAAGCCCTTGCAATCGGTTCGATGCACTCAATGTGTTGCCTAAGGATCAGCCGAGTTATGGAGAATTGCCTCGCAATTCCGTCCAGAGCCGCGTTTGACAACAACAATGAGGCCAGCGATGGATAACTATGGCATTGAAACAGTCTTGCCAGGTTGTTGTTGTGATTCGCGATGTCATATTGACGGCTCTCGTTCACTGGGTGAGGATCAAACAGGTACAGCTGTGAGTCGGAACGCCAAAACGCAACTGTAACTGTTTGTCCAGTGAACAGAAACCCGATTTCTCGGCTGTCCTCGGCCATTAAGCCTTCCAACACGTTGGCCAGAGACATCACGGCGACCCCTACATCATCCACTGTCACTGGGTAGAGGGCGTCGTGCACAACTGTGTTCTCTACAACGTCGACGGACTGTCCCTGAATACAGAATCCCTGGGGAAGTTCGTCGGTTGCCAAGTAGAGCCCATCACCAATACGATTCTCATCTCTTAATGTCCTGTAAACAAGATCACCAGCTATGAGAATCGTATCGATGCCCGCTGTAGAGAATTCCAACCCAAGGGTCTTCCAAGCAAGGGCACAAGCAGATATCGCAGTACATTGAGTATTACTGCTAGTTGGAAACCTCTGCTCGTCCCCCTGATGGAAAGATCCCTGGGCGACACATGCGAATGACATGTGCACATTATTCAGCTGAAATATTGAAGAATCCATAGAGTGGCTAATCGAATTACTGCAGTCAGAATAAGAGACTTTAGTAGGAGTATCGGATTAAACGACTCAGTTATATGAGGGAACCAGTTTGTCATAATAGAGGCGAGAACCGAAAACGTTTATTTGCAAGTGCTGACTTATTTTGGAAATAATGATTTGTAAAGAGGATTATTATCTTTTTAATTTGATTAATGTGTCTATTTATTTTATAAAAGAATGCGGTTTAGGAAATTATATATATTTTACGCGATAAAAACTTTTGCCGCTGTGGTTTAATAGCCGTACTTCGTTACCGACATTCTTTTGACACTAAAGTTGGTAAGAAAGTTTATTACTATTTTTGGCCGATATTGCGGTTAGACCTAATCGAGTTTATAATATCCACCAAATTTCTGGTATATATGTGCAATACAATAAATAAAAATATTGAAATACTGTTTTTGTAGAATTTTTTAATTTATTAAGTTCGCCATTTTTAAGGGCGAAAAGGGTGGATACGGCAACATTTTAAAATAAAATATAACCGTTAAAAAATATATTTATCGATAATAGCGGTACTTTCATTATTTTAAATTGAATCTCAAAAACTATACGTGGAAATGTTATCAGAATTTAGTATTTTCCATTTATTTTAATAAACTTAGATTTAATTTGACCAATTGCTAGCACCATAGTATGACCGAGTTGAGTCTATAGTTTGTACTAAGTTTCAGGCATCTGTGTGCCATAGTAGTAAATAAGAAATATTAAAATAGCGATTTGTTTGTGGAATAATTTATAAATTTTGAAATTACGCCCCCTTTTTAAGGGTGAAGGGGGTGAGTTACGCCAAAATGTCGTAGGACCAAACTTGTAGAGCGTCTATAATAGTATATATTATTGGCCAATTATATATCAAAATAGCAATATATTTACCAGGTTAAAGTGAACTACTAACACATTACATGAAAAAATGTAAATAATTTTGTGATTTTACCATTTTTTGGACTAATCTTCGCTTGTAATAGGCAAATAGCTACTACTATAGAAAGAACATGTTGAGGTCATAATATAAACAGAAATACATTCATATGTGTTACATAATAGCAAAAAAAGATATCAAAATAGCGCAATTATTTCGAAAATTTTTAGAAATTTTGGAAGTACGCCCCTTTTTAAGGGTGAAGGGGGTAAGATACGGCATAATTTCACAGGGCCAAACTTGTAGAACGTTTGATTCCCAACTAACGATTTTCCCTCAGATTTGAGCTAGGACCTCTCGTTCAAAAGTTACAGCGAAAATAGTAAAACCTTACAAATTCTGGTTACCGGTTTCCACCCTTCGTTATTTTTTTGGGGTGTTAAAATGCAAAATTCGTTCGGTTTTCATACGCCAGGGTATCAGATATTCAGCCACCCACATGCAAAAAATCAAGTTTCCAGCTCAGCCGCAAGTTGTCTAGAATTTGTATGGATGAGTGAGTGAGTGAGTTACACATGGGGCTGTATATATTATAGACTCGCCTACGGCTCGATGGGGGCTCCGCCCCCATGCCCCCTTAGGGGTTGCCCTAAATTTGTAGAATAATTTAAAGTCAAATTAACTGTCTATTAAGTATCGTACTAAGTATTAGAAGTATATAGCGTTAAAATCACGGCACAAGTTACACAGAAAAGTCATTGAATGCGAAATTCGGCTGAGATTTTCACACGGGGTGAATTTGAATAAGTAATCTAAAATAAATTTAAATTAAACGAGAACCTAACATTTAAATCTGTTCTTTTTGTTCAACACTTATTTAAACATATCAAAAACAAATTTTAAGTGTGAAAAAAATCTAATATAAGACACTGAATATAAATCAAACAGGAAGATAATAATTAACTGTCTATGAAGTATTCTACGAAGTAATCGAAGTATGTTACGTTAAGATCACGGCTCAAGTTTCACAGAAAATCCATTCCATGCGAAATTCGATCGGAAGAATAATCCCGTGTGAGTTTGAAAAAGTAATCTAAAATAAATTGAAACAAAACTAAATCTGTTAGTTCTGCTCAACAGTTATTTAAAAATTCCCTAAGACATATTTATGATGTGTGTGAAAATATAAAAGGAACGAGCTTTCCATGCAGCACAATCTCATTGCTATTTTGAAGTCAGGTGGATAACAACAAGTTATATAAAATTTCAGTAATAATAAAAATTGCATATCGTTCTTAAAATAACGATTTGAGACACGACAAAAAGTGAAAGGTCTAAAAGTTTGATTTATGTCACTTATTCACAAACAATCTATACTTGTAAAGTATACGTAACAGAGAAATAAGTTCAGAATCAACAGATATATCACATAATATTAGCTGGCATTAATTACAACTTTACTAAGATCATGAAAAAAATCACGTCTACATTTGGTAAACCCCTCATATAAATAAATAAGTAAACATTAAAAATACATACTGGAAGGTTAAGGATCAACAAAACGTTAAATAAAGAACACTTCTAAATACAGCGAATTTGTTTTAAATATTGCTGTCAAGCTAAGGTAATACAATCTTTAAGCTTATGGGGAAGCAAAATTCAAAATTCAGCAACATAGAGCTAAATTAAATAAAATGTTTTGCAGTATATGAAAAGGCAACAAAAAACTTGAATTAGGAATACAACTCCTTTCTTCAATCTCTGTGTATCGACTTAGATAGTAAAATGAAATATATTCGCTAAAATCGTCTCAAATAATTTAGAAGCCAACCGTTTTTGCCGCTAGAGCATGAAAACTGAAATAACATCACATGTGGAATTTGAATTTGTGGTCGTTACATCTAAAAAATGAGCTAAAACAACTGTAAATATCTAACACATAACATAACAATACTATGACCTGAAAATTGACGGAAGGGAAATACGCCAATTTGTCGAAATATTGGTTTTCAAATATCCAAAATAGTATTAACATTAGATCCCTACGAGAAAATTGCCTTGGAAAAGCTACGCAAGAATCGTTACGAAACAAAATATTTTATAAAACATCTTATTTCATGAATGCGATAATAACTCAAACTTACTGTAGTGTAGTTAAATTTGTTCAATAATATAAGTACGAGAACTAAACCTGTTAACTGAACATCACTAAAACAGTAAATGAAAATGTCTGTGTAAACTGTCACCCCGAAATGGGAATTCATCCATAGTAGAAGAAAAATCTCCATTAATCTTTCAAGCTAGCGCACATGCTGCATTAGTTACAAATTGGGCATTTCCCATGGTAAAATAGCCGCTCTCAATACAGCAACTTACCGTCGTTCAGGTTAAATTAATGAATATCTTTCAAGGAATACGTTGTTGGTATCAAGCACGGGTGTAGTTGAAAGAAATCATTTAAAAATGAGCGAGAACTAAACCTGCTAAGTGATCTACGATACCACGCGGTGATATACGCTGATACGGCTGAACTACGTTACCGACAAATCTATATTTTTTTACCTTTTTTAAAGTTTAAAAGTAAAGAAGTTGTAGTTTTATGATTTTCCCTAAATTGAAACATCTCAAAGAATGTCCATGCCAAATTTCAAGTCTCTATCTCAAACGGTCGCTTCAGGAATTTAATATCATCAGTGAGTGAGTCAGTCAGTTACACATGGGGCTGTATATATTATAGACTCGCCTACGGCTCGATGGGGGCTCCGCCCCCATTCCCCAGGCCGGTTCCGGCGAATTATTAGTAGTTGATAAATAGAGTCGAAGCCCAGAGAAAAATGTTGTTAGTAGTTTAGAGGAAAATTGAAATATACATAGAAACGATCAATAGTTAAATAAATCAAGTTTGAGTAATAATGGAGTAAAAAACGAGGAATAGTGGGTGGTAAGTAGGTTTAAGTAGTAATTATAGTTTAGTTTAAGTACAGTTGGTAAAAGTAGTAAGGTAGTTAACATAGTTAAGGTAAATTATAGTTAGTTAAAGTGTGTTAGTTAAAGTAGTAAGGTAGTGGATGATAGTTAAGGAATAGTTGGTTGGAGTTTAGTTTAAGTAGTAGTTGAAGTAGTTTAATTGTAGTAGTGTTGGTATATGTAAAATAAAAAAATAAAACTGCATTTTGTATAGTTAATTTGTTTCCCTGTCAGTTAGCCAGAACCTATTATTAGTTCGGCGTATCCAGTCTCGCCACGGGGAGGCCGGGAAACCAGAGACCATATGTACAATATTTACAAATCCTTAATCTAAAACACACCGGGCAGTTTGATATGCAGTTACCCCTCGCCTCTGCGAATAAGTTCAAATCTTAAATCTAAAAAACACACCGGGTAGTATGTTAAGCAGTTCCACTTGTCTCTGCTGCATACCCTAAAACAAATCAAACACACAATTCAAAACAAAAATAAAAACAGCAGGGACTTTTGATGAGGCAGGCCTATCGTACTGCCATAGTCAAAATCCGCCGGGGAAGTTTTGATAAAGCAGGCCCCCTAGCCATACTGCTTAGTCAAATCTGGGACTAACGAAGTAGTTCGCCATACACGATGTTTATCGCATATGCGACTCCGTCGTGGACTCTGTCGGGACGAACAAGGACAATGATGTCGTCAGGGCTGCGAACCCTACTGAGCAGGACGTACAGTTGGCCGTGTGTGAAACAGTCACTGCGAAGGTCGACTCCGACACGGTCGATAGTCTGACCTTGACTCTTATGGCCGGTCATAGAGTATGCCAGCATCAGTGGGAACTGACGTCGACGGACGAATAACGGCGAGCCTTCCACTAACGGAAATCTAAAGACTATCCGGGGAATGCCGATGGGGTACCGTGTCGTGGGGGCTTCTAACAGTAATCAGACGGTTTGAGATCGCCGTCACGATTACTTTAGTGCCGTTAACCAATCCGTCGGCGATATTCAAGTTCCTCATGATGAGACACACTGATCCGACCTTAAGACGCAGGACGTGATCAGGGACACCCTTGCCTGTAGCCTGGTTCAGCAGGGGGACTTCGACGCCGAGCTCGTCATCGTTCTCCTTGTCCACAGTGTCGGCGCTTCGCAACTCATGAAGGCGACCTTCGACCGAATTCAAAACGATATTGTTTATCTCGGTGACGTTCGCATTCAGAGTTGAGATGATCGCACGACGAGAACACTGATCGGGATCGCAGAGTACGTCGAGAGGGAATATGTTTTCAATTAGGGCATCCAGACACGTGAGAAACCTCACCCCCCGTCAAGGGGATAAGGTTATCGCACAGTCTGCCCTCCCCGAAAGTTCTGGACGGAACAGTTCCGTTTCCTACACGAAGGAGGAATTCAGAGTATTCGCTGGAACTGCTCGTCCTGTGCGGTGTCGTCAGCGTAAAAACTCGGAACGATCTCCACAGACGCGAAGCCCGAAGAGAAACGCATACTACGTCGGATGGCGTACGTGCCTTAACAACAACGGGCGCGATCTGACGGAAATCCCCAGAGCACAGAAAGATCTTTCCCCCGAATGGCTCGTCACAGTTCATGAGATCCCGAAGAGATCGGTCGAGGATCTCGAAAATGTAACGGTGGGCCATCGGGGCCTCGTCAAAGACGATGAGCTGTGAGGCTCTGATCAGTTCTGCGCGCTGGGAACCGTTGGAAATGTTCCAAACGCCAGTACCGTCACCGAGGTCGAGCGGAAGCCGGAACATGCTATGCGCGGTTGAACCACCCGGCATGTTACTGGCGGCGATACCCGAACTGGCTACGGCAAGAGCGACGTGACGACAACTTCGCACATACGCGAGTATGGCACGGAGAAGGGAGGTCTTACCATAACCTCCGGGGACCGTCGAGGAAGATGGCCCTTGAGGATTGGCGGGCGCCTTGTCTGTGAAGAAGGGAACGTACGTATTGAAGAACACGGCTCTGGTCTTCTGAGAGTCGCGGTTCCCATTCTTCGACAATCGCCCGCTGTTGGTTCTCGCCGAATTCCAACAGTTCCCTCCCCAATTCTGTCGTGTCATCCCTCACATCCGGGGAGACCGCAATCAACCAAACATAATCCCTGTCGACGCAAACCACGATCGATCTCGATCAATGCCAGTTTGAAGGCTAATTCAGGGTCAGAAGGGTTCCTGTCTAAGTGATCCTCGCAAAGGGAGTTCTTGAAGGCCTCCCACAGAATAGCTGCAGGAGCCCCCCATGTTGCAGAGGAGCACGAAGAAGGAACGGAGCCTCCGACCAACCATGAAACCAGAGGCTTCGCGCAGCGCTTCGCGGTACTCTTGTTCGTCTTCCACCAGGCCGAGGCGACGACAGACTTCCTGGAACGTGCGGCATTCAGGTCCGCCACGTGAAAGCAGGTCATTATAGCCTCGGCAAGGCGTCGACATCAAGAGCATCCGAAGGTAGTAGAGCTCCCCCGCGATTGGGCGGGATCCAAAACAACCTACACACCTTCTCTCCACGCTGGCGAGCCGTGACGAAGTGCTTTCCGTCAGGGGTGGTCGTACACTGGTTGAATGGCTGGACGTTTGGCGTGTATAATGTACTTCTCATAGAAAGACTGGTACGTAACAGAGTCAAACATCTCGCCGGGAGGTCTGTTGAAGTACAATATCAACTTAGAGCTCGCTCTACTGATCGCGTCTACCAAGTCGTCCGGTCGAAAACAGACGTGTTGCTTCCTTCAAGATGAACGGGTAGACACTCGACAGTGGGTTCTGACTTGGAGATTGGAAAGTCCAAGAGACGCCAACAGGCGTCGCTTGCACCGACCATTCGCTTCGTCACGTAGTGCTCTACCTCGTCCTCCTGTCCTCCTAAAGGAGTGATGGCGACATTTTGAAGGGAACCACCTTTCATCATGTATTTGAACAGGTACTTAATGACGCGACGAGTAGAAGCAAGCTCCAGATTAATGTGGGCCTCGTATTTAAGTAACAAAGCCGCATTGTACGGCACCACCCACCCGTCGTGGACCGTAACAGACCTTCCGCGAGATGTTATGACACCAGTATTTCTATGGTCCCGTCTGTACTGGACGAAACCTCGTTCATCAACATAAGTGGTCTGGCAGCAAGGTTTGGGGAAGAACTTGGTGCAGTAACCCTTTGCAGAATCCCAGCACGGGAAGTCGGTGCGATAGTC